>CM040244.1:59553843-59919859 GCA_022545495.1 Chrysanthemum lavandulifolium | reverse complement strand
AATTATACAATAATTAGTCTAGCTTCTAATTTAATAACTCGGAAAATATGCAATTTTCTTAACTATTAAAATTTTCTTCGAGTTATGTATTTAGAATTTAGACAATTCTAATTGTCCTATCATACCTTTCTTCATTCATGAAAAGGAATAGGATTGAATCTCACTCTTCTTATGAAAAGATGACTAGGTTTATTCTTTTAGCAAATTTGATTCTACCAAAACCCTTATAGGTGTAGATCAATTTACCAATACAGAATAACCTATGTTTCTTGTTTAATGTTGCATTAATACATTTAAAGAATTTTCAAAATTCAATTTTAGTATTTTCGATAATTAAACTTTTCAAGAAAATAAAATACCCAAAGTAATATTCATATAACCATAAAATTTTCTAAAACTAGGATCCAAATTATCATAGTTTCATTACATCGATTGATCGCTAGTAACGAAAGCATATAATAAGGTAATCATCGAACAATAATTGGCAAACAATTTCCAATTCCTAGATCATTATGGGATTTATATTTTCCAACGCTATTGCAAATATAAACATGTTTCATCCCATCTTATGCCATGAGTCCAGTTCTCACTTCCTAGTCAACTTAAGTGTCTAACTTAAAGTGTTAGGAATTAGAAATTCCGGTATTAAAGAGTCGGTCACCTCAAGTATATGTAATCGTTAGAAGCTCGTAGTCGTAGTTCTTTTAAGTTAAGTAGTATTTTAGTTAAGTAACACCGTGGAGGACGGACGGTCTTTACCCACCGTATGCCCGATCCACAGCCCAAAGTGTGGCGAGTTATGTAAGACTATAAATACTCTCTACCTTCCAAGGTAGAGAGTTGGAGCTCATAATAATATCTTTCACTTTCTCTCACTAAGTTCCTAAACCTCTAACTTTCTCTCTAGAATTCCATCTTATTCGCCACCTTGTGTTATGGTTTGATGTGTATGTGAAAAGTTATATCTTACAATTGGTATCAAGAGCCATGGTTAGATCATATCTTGCACATCTTTGGATTTATAGTGGTTTTAGGTGGTTTTGAGTTTGAAAAGTTTAGTGGTTTTGCATCATTTGGTTGATTTCTTGTGTTAAAGTTTGAATTTTGTTGGTACTTTTATGTTTAGAATCATCAAAAGTGTTTAGGTTTTCATTTGGTAAGCTTGAATCATCTTGGTTGGGTTGTTTTGGATTGAAAAGTGAAGGTTATTTGGTTTTCAAGCTAGCGACTTAGCTCTCGGACTTGTTTTCTTGGTAGCGACTTACTTCATAGTTTTGTAGCGACTTACGATTATAAAAGCTAGCGAGTTAGAGCTAGCGAGTTAAAGTACAAGTAGTGGAATCTCCACTACGGTTAGCGACTTGTGGTAGCGACTTAGTCATGTGAGTTGCTCTTTAGCGACTTGCATATCTAGCGACTTGTGTAGCAATTCTTCGCACAAATTTGGCTAGCGACTTAGTCTCAGAGAGTTACTACTTAGCGACTTGCTTTTCCATTGGCGACTTGGGACTCTAGCGACTTAGGCGTGTAGCGAGTTAAGGGTTAGCGACTTAGTGCACTAATTTCTAGCGACTTAGTGCATTATTTGGTAGCGAGTTAGCACTTTATCATCTAGCAACTTGAGTGATTGTTTACGGTTTTCTCTTGATTTAGTAAAATCCGTGAAAGAATCTATTTCCGGTTTAATCATAGAGTTATAAAATCCCGTATAATGCTTAACATGTCTACCAACATTCCCACTGTTCCCACCGTCATCTCCACTGTTGCCGAGGATGTTCAAGCGGTGGCTCGGATACTCGTCCACCAATGCTTGACAGGCGACTACGATTCTTGGGCTCAACGAATCGATTGTATTGCCTTGGAAAGGAAAATGGTGTAAACATTCTCAAATCCATTGATGAAGGACCATATCGGGTTGAAACGACTAGAGACATACTTGATACTAATGAAGATGGTACTCTGCTCTACGGAATGGACGGACCTAAGATGTACAATGAGCTTGATAATGAGGAGAAAAAGAGATTCGATGCGATATCGGGGCTTCAAACATTGTTCTTCAAGGTCTTCCTAAAGACATCTACAAGGCGATCAATCATAACACCGATGCAAAGGTCGTTTGGGATAACGTTAAGATGCTTCTCTCGGGTTCGAATTAACTATGGAAGAGCAGAATCCCAACTCTATGATGAATTTGAGCACTTCAAGATGAAACCGGATGAGAGTGTCTATGAGTACTATGTGAGATTTCATAAGTTAGTGAATGACATGAGGAACATCAAGATGACTATGCCTAACATTGATTGAACTCAAAATTTGTGAACAACATGAATCCCGAATGGCACAAGTTTGTTACATTGTGAAGCTCACTAAAGGATTGAAGAACACAAACTATGAGCAACTCTATGCCTTCCTCCTTCGAATGAAAGACATGCCATGTTTGAAAAATTGATTCTCAATCGGTTCAAAACTAACCCGGAGAGACAAGCTCGCCTAATGATTCAACCGCCTTCTACTCAAACATTGGAATCACAACCAAAGCATCACAAGTCATTCCCTTGGGTAATGGTAATCACAAACTCATCCACGATCCTCGGTTCAAACAAGTCGATCTTTGATGCACACGTGGTAACATCATTAATCAACTTGCTCTTCTCATTAGTCAAAACATGAATTCTCTTCCACAAACCAACAACAACCTCGAACGCATCTAACCCACATAATCAAGCCACTATTAAAGATGGAAGGATCGTGGTGCAACCATTCGGAAAGACAGTATGAACAGGGGACGAGGTGGAGCTGGGAGAGGTTATGTTGGAAACCGAATCGAGGAAGGAATGGTAACCCAGTCAAGCTAAGCCAATCAAATGCTTTAAGCGTGGTGGTGAGGACACTTTGCAAGGCGCACATCTCCAAAGCGTCCACAAAATGCCGAATACTTGAGATAAGATGTTGCTTGGCTCAAGCTCGGGACAATGGTGCTACTTTGAATGAAGAGGAATCATTTCTTCTTTGAAGGCAATGCCAAGACCTATGATGCAGATGTAGATGAGCGACCCATTCGGAGATAGGTCACAATCATCAAAATGCCTTTCAAGTCGGTGATGCGATGCTTACGACTGATGTGGATGATGGACCTCATCACACACAATATTTATGGCTAGCATCTCTCCCATGGTGTCTCCCAAGGTCACTTCTTCACCACAAGCTGGCCCATCAAAGGACAAACTCATCTCGAGGTATTAAAGCTATATGATGATGTTGATGTGCAGCGGATGCATGACAAAGTACAACCAACGAAACTTTTGAATCAAATATTGAAAATACGGGTAATATCAATATTGTCCCATATGATCAATCGTGAAACAAAGTAAAAGTGAAGTTGTACCTAGTGATGCATCTTCTGCGATCAACAATGACTATGTCTTTGATGAATACACGCATGTGCTCCTAATGATTCCATTATCTACGAACTAAATGCCTATAAGGAACGTGTTTCCATTTATGAACAACGTGCAAAATTTGAGTTGACCACTCGTGAGCGGAAATGGATGACCAAGTGCGTGCGGTAATTAGAAAAAGTAATTTTAGAGAGGAAGTATTGAAACAAGAATTAAATTCTTTGCAAGAAAAACTTTCTAAAACATTAAGCAAAACAAGAACTTCAAGAAAGCGTGAAAATGCTTAAGCAAGAATTTAATGTAAAAGAATCAAAGCTCTTAAGAGATTTTTCTAATCTGAAAACTTTGAAAAACAAACTTGAAAACAAGTTGTACATACAAGGAAACACCATTCAGACTGCTCACATGGTCACCAAACATCGAGTCTTAAGCGATAAGCATAGCATTCCCCTTGTTGAGGAACCAAATCCAGAGGTAATCAAAAAGGCTAGAAATGCTCATAAGGTGATTTATGATGGTAATGAAATTCTTAAGCCTAGGCAGAAACCTAGTTGCGTTGAGTGCACTGAGGAAGATAAGAAATCGATGAAGTCACTAGGAAAGGATGAACAAAAACTAGATGACCCTAAATGCAAAGAGAAAAATAATTATCTCTCTCACGATTACAAAAAGGAAAAGCTGGATTGCATTAAACAAGTTTAAGCCTCGAGACTTTGTTGACTCCAACAAGTCTTCGGAAAATGGATTTAGATAAGCGGTCGAAAATATTGTAGAAACAAACCCTCCCTTCGAAAATGCCTGAAACAACTGTATCCTCCTAATACACCTATGCATCTTGTACCTAGAACAATTGCCACTAAAAGCAAGACATTAATTAGCCAATACGTTATATTCCAACTATTTGTTGATTTTGAGAAAACTTGCAAGAAAAGGATCACTCCCATGGTATAACGAAGGTGAAAGAGGTTTTGAACAAATGAAAGAATGTTATTTAACGAGGTCATGCCCTTCTTTAAACTTCTAAAAGATCACTTTGAGAGTCTTAAAAAGGGGTAGAAGGCGATATTAAAGGTATGGAAAGGAATTTGATGCAATGGTTCTTTGAAGTTAGTGATTATGAGCGTGCACTAAAATATAATGAGATTGAGAGAAAGAACTTGCATACATTAAATGAGAATCTTATTCTTGAATGTGTTGCTCAAGATGTGTTTTCAACGCTTCAAATTGCTCTATTAATGCTTCCAAATTTCATGAATTATCTCATGGCCTGAAAGTCTCCCATGATCGTGTCATTGAGCTTGAAAAACTAATTCTAAACTAAATGAGAAAATTGAACTGGATGATCATGACAATTTGGTTAAACATTTTCTAAACTAGAAGTTGAGTATTTTAATCTACAACTAAAATATCAACATCTCAAAGAAAATGTCAAAACTTCAAATATCAAGACATCTTCGATGCTCCGAGTTTGATGCGCTTTTCAAATTAACAAACGAGATGAACAGATTCAAGCTCGGTGTAACACGATCGAAAAGTTGAAAGCCCAAATCTCTCAATTAAAGGGTCAAACGAACAATATGACAGATCCCAAATGCCTCCTTCTTTAGATTCTCGAATTCTCAAACGTTTCATCTTCAAAACCTAGTAAATGCTTTACAAAAGGAAAACGAAAGTTTTCTAGAAGAGAATGAAAAGGTTAAACGTCATTTCAATGAGTTGTTTGAATCAATTAAAGTCACTCGTAACAAAAACAACGAACAAATAACTTCATTGCAAAAGGAAATTGAGAATCAAGAGTCGGTAAAGGGAAAATGCCAATGATCAATGAGGAGAATGTTGTATCTAAGGTTCACTCGCAATAAATCTGCTTTATCCGTGACATATGTCCCCTCACCTAAGGAACAACAAACTTGCCATTCAAACATATTTCTCATCCTCAAGGATTGCTTAGAATGCTGCGTGAGATTGTTGAAGAGGATAAGCTAGAGAAACCTCATGATAATGCAATTGGACATGCATGCTCATATGCCAAACGATCTCAAGAAATCTTAGAATGCTTGATCACCATATGCCCAAAGACATTAGGTGAGAGAGTTAACCCTTTGATTCCATGCTCAATGCCTAAGGCCAAATATGAGATGCACTCGATTCCCAATGTTTTGAATGAGAGTTGTAGTGTACCCTTGAGTAGTTCAGATTCTAGATATGTCAATGCTAGGAAAGTGAACTCTAATGTGCCTTCTAGGAGCACCAATCTCAGTACATCTAGCTCTATGAAAGTGAACCGTAGTGCACCTGCATGTAGTTCGGATCCCAAGACATCTAAACGGTGGTGCAAAGAGTAGTAAAACAAACTAATGTTCCCATTCCCTACAGAGTAATCGGTGACATTAAAGGGAGCGGTCAAAGTCTCAAGACAATACAAGGAATGATAGGACCTCTCAAGCTAAGAATGTGCCTTTGGAAGAAAGTAGAAGAACAATCTAGGAACCTTAAGTTTGAATCGAATAAAACGAATCGTGTTGATTCTAGTATTAGCCATAAGCGTACTGTAATTAATTCGAATTCTGATACTATTTGCAAACCTTGTACTGATGATTGCTTGAATTATGTTTCTAATCATGGATGTGATGTCAATGCTTTGCCTAATGATGTTAATTGTCCAGTTAATATTGTTAATGCTAAAATTCATGCTAAAAAGGCTAAAAGGCAAAAGCGAAAGAAAGTTAGAAAACAATGGAAACCCACAGGAAGAACATTCAGCAGAATAGGTTCTTATTGGATACCTGTTGGTCATAAGACCAATCAGATAATGCCCACTAGAAAATGGATGCCTACTGGTAGAACTATTCCCTTAAGAAGTGGTCACACTGTAAATGGACTAATACGACACTAGTATTGCATCTACTCATAATGATTCCATTACCTCATTGTCCGATATGAATGCTTCTATTTACGATGTGGTGTTCCAACTGTGCTACTAACCAAATGGAACCCATTCTTGCATGGGGATCCCAATTATCCGATTATCCATTCTTGTATGTGTTCAACCGCAGATCGTTCAAATCGTTCGTGGTACTCGGACTCAGTTGTTCCAAGCATATATTTGGAGACCGGTCACGGCTCATGAACTTCGTGAGCAAATTCATCGGATCTGTTAGATTTGGTAATGATCATTTCGGTGCTATTATGGGTTATGGAGATTATGTTGTTGGTGATAGTGTCATCTCCGAGTGTATTATGTGGAAGATTTAGGACATAATCTGCTCTCTCGTTGGTCAATTCGTGACTCGATCTAGAAGTAGCCTTGAAAACATACCGCTTTGTTAGAGATCTTAATGGTAAGGAACTGCTGAAAGGAACTCGTGGCTCAAACCTTTACACTATCTCTATCGATGACATGATGAGAGCTTCACCAATCGCTTGTTATCAAAGGCTTCAAAACAAAGTCTTGGTTATGGCATCGTCGTCTCAATCACTTGAACTTGGCACCATCAACGATCTTTCCGAAAGGACTTAGTTGTAGGTTTACCTAGACTAAAGTATGAAAAGGATCATCTTTGTTCAACATGTCAATTGGGAAAAAGCAAGAAGTATGCCCATAAACCCAAACCTACTAACTCGTCACGAAGTTCTTCATATGATTCATATGGATTTATGTGGACCAATGAGGGTGCGAGAATATCTTTGGGAAGAAATATGTGTTAGTTGTGGTTGATGATTATTCTAGATTCACCGGTCAAGTTCTTAAGGACAAAGGATGAAACTCCGATATCATCATCAAACTCATCAAACAACTGCAGTTAGACTAAACAAAAGCGCCGTAATTATCGAATGACAATGGGCCGAGTTTGTCAACAAACAACTTAGTGAATTCTATGAAAGCGTTGGAATCGACCATCAAAGAAGTGTTCCACGAACCCCTCAACGAGCGGTGTAGTTGAAAGACGAAATCGTACTCTTGTTGAAGCTAGAACAATCTTGATCTACTCAAAGGTTCCAATGTTTCTCGGGTGAAGCAATTGCCCTGCATGCTACACACAAAATCGTTCCACGATTCACACCATTCATGGAAAAACTCCATATGAACTTGTCCACAACAGAAAACCTAATCTATCTTTCCTTCGTGTGTTTGGTGCCTTGTGCTATCCAACTAATGAGGTCAAGACTTGGGCAAACTTAGAGCTAAAGTCGACATTGGAGTATTTGTAGGATATGCACCAAACAAAAGGGATACCGGATCTACAACAAAAGAACCCGAAATATCATGGAAACAATTCACGTTACGTTTGATGGTGACCGGTCAAATGGCTCCTGGACACTCCATTTCAGACCCGCACTTCAAAAGTCCTATTGGTTCATCCCTTGTTCCAAACTCCTCTCAAGAAACGCCATATGTACCTCCATCGAAGATGATGTAAAGAAATTGTTTGATCCAATGTTTGATGAACTGTATGAGTCTACTACTAATGAGGTCTTGATCCCTACAACATAGGATGCTCCTATTCCGATAAATGAAGTCAATCCTTGATCTCAATATCTTTAAGCCAAGAAGCACTGCTGCGATCCTTGATCTCATCAACAAATCATCATTCTTCAAATGTACATCATGGAAATGTTTCGACATCAACAATGAAGTTAATCCCTTTGCGACTCTCGAAGATGCTCCATTTGAAAACATATTTGCTACTCACGAATCATCATCGAACCATCTTCTTGAAGACATCGACTCGACTACTTCGGTTCCTCAACAAATGCCACATGAACACCTCGGAAAATGGACTCACGATCATCCATTAGACAACATCATTGGTAATCCTCTCATCCTGTATCAACCCGAAGCAACTCGCAACCGATGCCTTATGGTGCTTCTTCAACTCCGTACTATCTAAGATCGAACCAAAAGATGTTAAACGCTATGAATGAAGATAGTCGGTTCAATGCTATGCAAGATGAAATTCATGAGTTTGATCGTCTTGATGTATGGGAGTTAGTACACCTCCGGACGTGCTATGATTATAGCTCTAAAATGGATCTTCAAAGTAAAACTTGATGAGCATGGTGATGTGTTGAAAACAATGCTCGATTAGTTGCTAAAGGATATCGTCAAGAGAAGGGTATAGACTTTGAAGAATCTTTTGCTCCAGTTGCTCGAATCGAGGCAATCGTAATCTTTTGGCTAATCTTGCTAGTAAGAACATGGTGGTATATCGATGGATGTAAAGACGGCATTTCGAGCGGAGATCTTAAGGAAGTTGTCTCACGAAGCCAACCCGAAGGATTCGTGAACCAAGAGCATCCTACTCACGTTTATCGTCCAAGAAGGCTCTTTACGGTTTAAAGCAAGCTCCAAGGGCATGGTATGATACACTATCAAAGTTTCTTCTATCAACCGGATTCATCAAAGGAGCGATTGATCCTACATTGTTCACCGTGAAGTCGCAAACATTTGATTCATGTTCAAATTTATGTTGATGATATTATTTTGCCTCGATGACCCAATGGAATGTGATCGTTTTCAAATAAAATGAGTTCAAAGTTTCAAATGTCAATGATGGGACAAATGTCATTTTTCTTGGGATTACAAATTTCTCAAAGTCCGGAGGCATTTTCATAAATCAATCTAAATATGCAACAGAGATTTTAAAGAAATTTGGATTTGATTCAAGTGACCTGTTGACACCCCATGATTGACCGAACCAAACTAGATGAGGACCTCTCGGGATCATGATAGACCAAACTAAATATCAGTATGATTGGATCCACGATGTATCTCACCGCTAGTAGACCGGACATTTTGTTCTCTCGTGTGCATGTGTGCTAGATACCGTGCTAAGCCTACCAAAAAGCACCTTGAAGCGATTAAGCGGGTCTTCGGTATCTCCAAGGAACCATCAATATGGGACTATGGTACCCGAAAGACACCGGTATGTCACTAACGGCCTATCACGATCTTGATCATGCAGTTGTCAAGATACACGTCGAAACGTCGAGGTGCTCGCTTTTGGGTGATAAGCTTGTGAGTGGTCTTCAAAGAAGCAAATGAGTACTTCTATTTCCTCTGAGGTGAATACATAGCCATGTCATCTTGTTGTGCTCAAATCTTATGGATGAGATCTCAATTATCGACTATGGCTTTGAATTCAACAAAATCCTCTGCTTCGTGATAATAAAAGTGCTATTGCTCTCTCATGCAACAACGTTCAACACTCAAGAGCAAAGCATATCGACATTCGACATCATTTCATCGTGAACAAGTGGAAAAAGGTGTAGTGGAACTATATTTTGTGAGGTCCGAATATCGGTTAGCGGACATCTTCACCAAAGCTCTTCCAAGAGAACGTTTGAGTTTATTCTTCCACGTCTTGGTTTGAAAAGCCTTCAACCGAAACTCTCAAACGTCTTCGGGAGGAAGACGAGGAGTAAAGGTCTATCTTCATCTATCTCTTGTACATATATTTTTAAAAACAAAATAGAAAAATATAAAACTTTCAAAATCCATAAAATTTGAAAATTTGAAAATTCTTAAAAATATTGTCATTTTGTCATGTTTCTTCCGGTTCGATAATATCTACGGTCTTTGTGCTGTCATTCAAAGAATGACACGGGTCTTTAGATGTTGTTCGAATTTTATTTAAAAAAAAAAAAAAAAAAAAAAAAAATTTTGGGAGAAAGAGAAAAATGGTTTATTGTCTTTTCGTGCAATAACCGGTTTTAAAGAAAGAACGAGCTATGTTTTACCATGTTTTCAAATTCTATGCTCGATTCTATAAACATTTATCTGTGAAAACTAAATGCTCGAAAAATAACTCAATCTCTATTTTTGATAATCATCGGACTTATATGTCAAAATCTCTATCTCTCAATCAACAACCTAAGTCATTGATTGAGGGAGAATGATTTCAATTAAATTAAAAGTTATTTGGCATTAAATTGTTTTCAAAAGATATACATGCATGTTTTATAAATGGAGTTTAAAGTCTTAAATCGATCCATATCGGTTAAAACACTTTCACAATCAAGTCACAATTCTCCTTGAAGCTTTCAAAATCAATTTAAATCTATACGAGATCACAAATCTCAAATGATTTGATAATTGTGATCGGGGAGAATGTGTGATTTAAATTGGATTTAAACCGATAATCGGGTAAATGGTTATAAAAGAATGTACATCTTTGTCCTTCTCACATGTGACAAACGATTTCAATTTTTCAATGCACATGTTGAGGGGAGCATCTATCTTAAACCTTTGATTTAAAACGTGATCATTCATCCTAATGTGCGGGTTCCTCTAGTATGTGCAAAACTCTTTTCAAACCTCGAGGCACATATTGAGGGGAGCAAAATTCATGGAAACCTCATCCTTCCGGAAATGCTATACCAACTTGATCTATTGAGGAAGTGATGTTGATATCTTTAGAAAATGGTAATCAAAAGTAAATTCTTTCTCTTGCCTCCGTGTGCAAAACATTGTCAATACTTGATGCACATGTTGAGGGGAGTTCTCGTTCTAAAAATATCAAAAACAATTCGGTACAAAAAGCTTTGATAATATATCACAAGTATTTGAATTGTTTTCAAATGGTTTCAATTGGATCCAATGGCGGATGAACAATACCAAATTGACCGACCAACTTTACTTTATGTGCGGTGATATAAGGATGATAAGGTTAGGTATTGGTTCCCATGATCCGCCGAACCGGAGGGATCTACCGAGGACAATCCACTAGTTAGTGTAGAAGTCCTTAGGTATGATGATAAAGGAGAAAATGAGATAAGGGAAGAGTGCGGACTATGGTGAGCTAGTCTTGGAATAAACCCAACAAGGTTCTAGCTATGAAGTCTCGGTAAGCACGAAGGGTTGAAGAATTAAAAAGAATTGAATGAAAATAGGGTGAAAACAAATAGCCCTCCATTAATTCAACCTTAGAGGCGAAACCGGGTTCACTTCATATGCTCGATGGTAACATCGGTATTGAAGACAAGACGTCATGGACCCGGTGGACGCACCGCACTTCAACTTTCCAAACCACTCAAGTTCCTCTTAAAGGGCTTGTTTCATTCTCACGGGAACCGACATTATCTATCGACTTTCTCTTAGAGATGGTTGATATTGAAGAAGGAGACCTCTCCCTAGTCTCCGTTATAGGATCCAAATATGCACAAATTGAGTCTAGAGCCACGAGATCATCAATAAATCTCTTTAGGACACTTTCAATGAAGACTCTGTTTCACACATGTGGAAAGAGATTATATCTTGAGTCCCACGCATTATCCTTGTGGTATTGCGTAAAATCGAGTGATGTGTTTAATATTCACAATGAAGATGGAAAGCCTTCGGAGCCAACATCAAACAAGCTCCGGTAGGTGGCATGTGAGATCTATCATATAGATCAACCATGTGACAACCGAACAGAAACAATGGGGCGATTCAATTTCTTGAATCAATCTCGGTTCGAGTTAGGGATTGACGGATACCTTTGAAAAACCGGTCTTTGTGCTTATAAACTCTTTTCTTTTGCACATCGACCGTGTACTCATTTTCAAACCAAAAGGTATTTTATGATTGATAATTGATTTTCAATAAAACCTTCGTTGTATTGCAAAACAACTTCTATTGAGCAATACACGATTGTTTTTCAAATCTCTTTTCATCAATCGGTGGACTTAAAATTATTGGTTCACTCACTCCGTGTTGTCTTCTTTGAGACGTTCGGTTTGAGAACGAATAGAACAATGCGAAACCACGTCAAGGAGATTCTTAGGAATCCTACGATCACAGGCGGATTTGTCTTGATCAACGGGGAACCGTGGGCCGTGTACCTCAATTCATCGAAGTGATCAAAGACACTTTCGTGCGATTTGTTGCTAACTGTTGTATGCGAGCACGCCCGACGTTTGCGGTGATCGAATGAAGCGATCAATCCATAGCCGCATGCTCACTTAACACATTCAACTCAAAAGAAATCATGATTAGTGCATCAATAACTCGATATTTTCACTCCATGCTTCGCTCACGCTGCGCCAATATCATGATTCAACAAATGCTTCCGCTACTCGATGAGAAGATATCATGATCCGAATGTGAGCATGTCGGTCCCAAAGTCACAACACCACAATGGATGTCTCGAGATTTTTGATAGCCGATGATCTCCAAAGATGGCTCAAACTCATCATCACGTGGATCGGTAAAGACCTCCACTTGAAGTAACCAAACATGCATTGTGAAGTATCAATGACTACGAGCTTAAGAGCAAGGACTACATCAAGAATGCAAGATCAATTGTTAAATGTTATATCTATTTGTATTCAATGTAATTTTGGTACATAATTGAGGTGACCTCCTTGGGGAGATTGTTAGAATTAGAAATTCCGGTATTAAAGAGTCGGTCACCTCAAGTATATGTAATCGTTAAAAGCTCGTAGTCGTAGTTCTTTTAAGTTAAGTAGTATTTTAGTTAAGTAACACCGTGGAGGACGGACGGGTCTTTACCCATCTGTATGCACGATCCACGTGAAAGTGTGGCGAGTTATGTAAGACTATAAATACTCTCTACCTTCCAAGGTAGAGTTGGAGCTCATAATAATATCTTTCACTTTCTCTCACTAAGTTCCCTAAACCTCTAACTTTCTCTCTAGAATTCCATCTTATTCGCCACCTTGTGTTATGGTTTGATGTGTATGTGAAAAGTTATATCTTACATAAAGAACTACAAATATGTTCATGTAAGGTCTGACTTTACATAAAGATTTACCTCTCCATCACAATCTCGCCAAGTACTGTCATGACGTAAATTGCAACTTCAAGTGTTCCTTTTAATTAGATGGCACATAACATAATTTATAAGGGTACTAGTTTTGATTTTATGTGGTCAAATCAAATATGTACAAAGATGTCATGCATTCATCTTGTAGCATAAATTTAATAAAAACTTTTATTACCAATTCATAAAGATCAAATTATCAAAGTTTTGATTGAGGTATTGGGTTCACCAATCAAGGAATTTAGCGTTAATTATCGTCCATTATACCGTACTTTTGCATAAGTGTAAACACTTAGTGTTTAATGTGACAACTCGTAATTTCGGTCATTTCTCAAAACAATTCATGCTTCACAATTTCATCATTTATCGTAAACTAGGTTTACGTGTTCCAAATCGCGTAACCTTAATGGTTTAGCGGCGAATTCATGATCATATCATCACGGACATTTCATATAGACTAAGTTTAGTCTACATTTCATTAACATCATTTTCATCATGTTAGTTCATTCATGATTTTGCATTTCACATTAAACGCGTAAATTTCATATTAAATAAACGTTATCGCGTAAGTTATTATTTTGAACATTTAATCCGATACTTCCAAAATTATCCCGATATATTTTTATACTTACATTTAGTTTATAAAAATAATATTTTGAGTTTACCTAGTGTTTTAAATTTATTTTGTATATAAATTGTTAAATTTATATTATTACGACGCTTTTCTTAAAAACTACACGATAATTATTATATCACTCAAATTTTACAAGAAATGTATTTTTACAATTTTATGATCTCAATATACTTTACTTTGATCCATTAAAACTTATTTTTAGTCAATACTACCTTAATTTCACAAATGTATATACAAGTTACAACATATTTTACCTAACTTTTTTTACTTACACAACAATTATACAATAATAAAAAAAAAAAAAAAAATATATTGTTGAAATACATCCCCCAAAACCGGCCAAGGGGGGTGAGTCAATTAATGTTGGTAAATTTTTTCTTACATGTATAGATCTACACTCAAACTTACTCTTACACTTCATTCACAATCAATAATTCAAGTCCAAGTCAAGATTTTCTCTTCTTTTTCTTCTCTCAAAACCGGCAAACACATAATCAAGAAGAGATTCATCAAAATTTTTCCATTATCAAGTTTTAAACAATCTAGTTACACTCTTAATCAAGGTTTTGAAATAAAAACCTAGGGTGTTTAGGTTTAATCCTTGTTCTTATCACCTCATCAAGTAACTAGTAAGCATATCATTTTCATTTTACATCTTTCATTATCATTTCATATTTATTTCATCATTTTTGAGCAAAGCATGCAAGACTTATGGATATTTATACCATTTTACATTGTTTTAGAGTTATATATATATAAGTCATCCTATAATTTATCCCTTGTTATATATTAGTCTTGATGATGTTTAGGAACCCATGACACCCTAAGAAGGTGTATGGTAGGATTAGAATAGCTTTGGAGTTGTTTTGAAGGGATTGGAATAGGTTTAGTACGAGAAAAACTCTTTTCGACAAGTATAAAAAGTGGTCTGATCTTATTTTGTATTTCTGGAAAATCCGATTGTAGACATAAATTTTTGGCCTAGATATTTAGAAAATATACTTTAAAACGAATCCGTGGCGCTTGAACGGATTAAAACGGAGCTATAACGAAGAAGTTATGAATTTTTCAAGTTTGACGACGAAATATATATTTCACGAAAATTTCAAAGAAACTATTTTTGTTTTGTACGAGTCAAAACGAGTCTTAAGCTTTATAAATTATTTCGACTTATCAAAAATATATTAGTATACTTTGATACGAAGCTAAGGACGTATAATACGTGGAAAACGGAATTGTAACGACTAAAATATACACGTTTTCACAACATTGCCGTAACTTTATTAGTTAAGAAAAACTATATTATTTTTATTAGACAAGTGTTACGGTAAACAAAATGACCATATTGAAGGCTATTTTTAACGTTGACGTAGAACTTTTTGTAACGAGATGTCTTCTAATAAAATTGAGATCACCAAGCATATTTTCCAAAATGACCAACCGTTTGTATAGCGGAGTTGTAATGAATTATTTACGGTTGCTTAAACTTTGCCGAAATTCAATTTTTTAACTACATTTTGGACAAAATCACCCTACTTAACCTATATTTTTCTCTATGAACGAGACCTCTAGGATAAAAACTTAAATGCCAAAACTTTGAGATTTTGATACAAGCTTTCCAAAACCGTTGAGTTCGTTTCCTAACGTTCGACGTACACCATTTTACGACTAGCTTTTGAGGCCATTTTAGTCACTTTCATGAAATTTCCAACGACATTATTTTACTGACGAAAAGTTATAATTTCACAATAAATCATTAAGAAACTATTGTAGGATGACATTTTGACGTAAATACTTGTAAAGTAATTTAAGAATGGTCAAGACGTCAAAAGAGTATTTTTCGACGAAGAGTATTATTTTCAAAATTCACAAATGGTATAAATAACATACCGAAATGCATGCATAACATTACATCATAACTCATTACGTATCATATCATTCATAATAGGTCAGTTTCGAGATCACGCTACATTTCAGTGTACTCACTTTTGTCATCATAATCATTGCAATAGGTGAGTTTTCATAGCCCCATTTTCAATTGTTTTGAACTATTTTGGGGGAGATACATGCTTAACTATTTTTCACAAGTACTTTATCTTTTTAAGGATAACTTCTATCATGATCATCATTGTTTCAAACTGAATGTTGTACTATATTAGTTGTTCTTGTTTGTTTGGTATAGTTCTATGTCGTCGTATAAAGTTCTATGTCGGTTGACTCGATACATCGTCGTATAAAGTTCTATGTCGGTTGACTCGATACATCGTCGTATAAAGTTCTATGTCGTTGACTATACGATACATCGTCGTATAAAGTTCTATGTCGGTTGACTACGATACATCGTCGTATAAAGTTCTATGTCGGTTGACTATCGATACATCGTCGTATAATGTTCTAAATCGGTTGACTACGATACATTGAGTCTAGTCCTATTGATTAAGCTCTATTGTTCTACGTCGAGTTAGGTACTATTGTGAATTCATTTGACATCATGTGTTTGAACATAAACTATACACATTTTGGCGGTGGGTTGTGAACACACGGTTGCAAGTTTTGTATGGGCGGAACTTGGGCGGGTGGATTTACAATGCCTTTCTTTGCATAAACGATTTTGAAAGGCTTTACATTTCAACACAAACTCTATGAACTCACTCAACCTTTGTGTTGACACTTTTAGCATGTTTTATCTCGGTATCTAAGGCATTCACTTCATGGCATGCATGTGGACACATCATGGAGTCGCGGTGACGACTCGTCTCACTTGGGTTTATGCACTTTAAAACATCGTTTGAATTGTAACAAACTTATTTCCGCACAAGTTGATTTTCATTTGGGACCTATACTTTGTAAACTCGATTGTTTTATTAAATCAAACGATGTGTTTTCCAAACGACACTTTAGGTCGTTCAATATAACTGTGATTGTGATGCTATGACGATCAATCCCGAGAATTCCATTCCATTGCAAAACAGTAATTTGGGGTGTGACAGATTGGCATCGAGCTTGATTATAGAGAACTAGGTTGCATCATTGACCCTAGACTATAACTACATCATCATAGCATCTCATCATTTCATCATAAGTGCATATTCACTTTACATGCGGTTTATACGTACATTTTTCGAGTTATTTACTTTCATTTCAAAACGATTGTCACATGGATGCCTTCAAATACCCATCCCATCATACTCACATCAGACTCCAACGTGGAGAATGCCCTGTCATTCCCTATCACAATTTTTAACATCAGTTGACTCAACACCAAACATCATATGAGTCGATTAGTCCAAGCATTGCATAGTTACTCCTAAATTATACATAGCCTGATCACCTATGTCTAATTCAGGAAGAATCATGCAATGAAGGGAGTAGTAGGCTTATATGTGTAAGCAATTCCGTGTCGAGCCAAATTTTCAAAGTCCTCCTACAAACCAATTTAGCCTAATCTCATGACGGTTCTCGTTTGATGAGTTGTGAGATTAAGTAAAAATTGGTTGGTAAAAAGTCTTTGAGGGTTTTGCTCGAGAATGGGAAAGTTTGCCTCATCAAACCCTAAACCGGAGAGACCAACACGAACCGAATTCGTGGATGAATTCCTTTTTGATGGGCGAATGTGACAACTCGTAATTTCGGTCATTTCTCAAAACAATTCATGCTTCACTATTTCATCATTTATCGTAAACTAGGTTTACGTGTTCCAAATCGCGTAACCTTAATGGTTTAGCGGCGAATTCATGATCATATCATCACGGACATTTCATATAGACTAAGTTTAGTCTACATTTCATTAACATCATTTTCATCATGTTAGTTCATTCATGATTTTGCATTTCACATTAAACGCGTAAATTTCATATTAAATAAACGCTATCGCGTAAGTTATTATTTTGAACATTTAATCCGATACTTCCAAAATTATCCGATATATTTTTATACTTACATTTAGTTTATAAAAATAATATTTTGAGTTTACCTAGTGTTTTAAATTTATTTTGTATATAAATTGTTAAATTTATATTATTACGACGCTTTTCTTAAAAACTACACGATAATTATTATATCACTCAAATTTTACAAGAAATGTATTTTTACAATTTTATGATCTCAATATACTTTACTTTGATCCATTAAAACTTATTTTTAGACAATACTACCTCTAATTTCACAAATGTATATACAAGTTACAACATTCTTACTTTACTTTTATTTTACTTACAAACAATTATATACAATATAAAAAAAAAAAATATATATATATTGTTGAATATACATTCCCCAAAACCGCCATGAGGGGGATGAGTCAAGAGTTGGTAAATTTTTTCTTACAAATAGATCTACACTCAACTTACTTTCACTTCACTTCAATCAATAATTATTCAAGTCAAGTCAAGATTTTCTCTCTTTTTCTTTTCTCTCAAAACCGCCAAGCATAAAGGGTGAAGAAGAGATCATCAAAATTTTTCAAGATCAAGTTTTAAACAATCTAGTTACACTCTTAATCAAGGTTTTGAAATAAAAACCTAGGGTGTTTAGGTTTAATCCTTTGTTCTTATCACCTCATCAAGTAACTAGTAAGCATATCATTTTCATTTTACATCTTTCATTATCATTTCATATTTATTTCATCATTTTTGAGCAAAGCATGCAAGACTTATGGATATTTATACCATTTTACATTGTTTTAGAGTTTTATACATATAAGTCATCCTATAATTTATCCCTTGTTATATATTGGTCTTGATGATGTTTAGGAACCCATGACACCCTAAGAAGGTGTATGGTAGGATTAGAATAGCTTTGGAGTTGTTTTGAAGGGATTGGAATAGGTTTAGTACGAGAAAAACTATTTTCGACAAGTATTAAAAAGGGTCTGATCTTATTTTGTATTTCTGGAAAATCCGACAGTAGACATGAAATTTTGGCCTAGATATTTAGAAAATATACTTTAAAACGAATCCGTGGCCGCTTGAACGGATTAAAACGGAGCTATAACGAAGAAGTTATGAATTTTTCAAGTTTGACGACGAAATATATATTTCACGAAAATTTCAAGAAACTATTTTTGTTTTGTACGAGTCAAAACGAGTCTTAAGCTTTATAAATTATTTCGACTTATCAAAAATATATTAGTATACTTTGATACGAAGCTAAGGACGATAATACGTGAAAACGGATTTGTAACGACTAAAATATACACGTTTTCACAAAATTGCCGTAACTTTATTAGTTAAGAAAACTATATTATTTTTATTAGACAAGTGTTACGGTAAACAAGTGACCATATTGAAGGCTATTTTTAACGTTGACGTAGAACTTTTTGTAACGAGATGTCTTCTAATAAAAGTGAGATCACCAAGCATATTTTCCAAAATGACCAACCGTTTGTATAGCGGAGTTGTAATGAATTATTTACGGTTGCTTAAACTTTGCCGAAATTCACTTTTAAACTACATTTTGGACAAAATCACCCTACTTAACCTATATTTTTCTTTATGAACGAGACCTCTAGGATAAAAACTTAAATGCCAAAACTTTGAGATTTTGATACAAGCTTTCCAAAACCGTTGAGTTCGTTTCCTAACGTTCGACGTACACCATTTTACGACTAGCTTTTCGAGGCCATTTTAGTCACTTTCATGAAATTTCCAACGACATTATTTTACGACGAAAAGTTATAATTTCACAATAAATCATTAAGAAACTATTGTAGGATGACATTTTGACGTAAATACTTGTAAAGTAATTTAAGAATGGTCAAGACGTCAAAAGAGTATTTTTCGACGAAGAGTATTATTTTCAAAATTCACAAGTGGTATAAATAACATACTGAAATGCATGCATAACATTACATCATAACTCATTACGTATCATATCATTCATAATAGGTCATTTTAAGATCACGCTACATTTCGATTGTACTCACTTTTGTCATCATAATCATTGCAATAGGTGAGTTTTCATAGCCCCATTTTCAATTGTTTTGAACTATTTTGGGGAGATACATGCTTAACTATTTTCACAAGTACTTTATCTTTTAAGGATAACTTCTATCATGATCATCATTGTTTCAAACTGAATGTTGTACTATATTAGTTGTTCTTGTTTGTTTGGTATAGTTCTCGTCTCGATATAAAGTTCTATGTCGGTTGACTATATCGTCGTATATAAAGTTCTATGTCGGTTGACTTGATACATCGATACATCGTCGTATAAAGTTCTATGTCGGTTGACTCTTGATACATCGTCGTATAAAGTTCTATGTCGGTTGACTCGATACATACATCGTCAGATAATGTTCTAAATCGATTGACTCGATACATTGAGTCTAGTCCTATTGATTAAGTGCTATTGTTCTACGTCGAGTTAGGTACTATTGTGAATTCATTTGACATCATGTGTTTGAACATAAACTATACACATTTTGGCGGTGGGTTGTGAACACACAGGTTGCAAGTTTTGTATGGGCGGAACTTGGGCCGGTGGATTTACAATGCCTTTCTTGCATAAACGATTTTGAAAGGCTTTACATTTCAACACAAACTCTATGAACTCACTCAACCTTTGTGTTGACACTTTTAGCATGTTTTATCTCGGTATCTAAGGCATTCACTTCATGGCATGCATGTGGACACATCATGGAGTCGCGGTGACGACGCGTCTCACATGGGTTTTATGCACTTTAAAACATCGTTTGAATTGTAACAAACTTATTTCCGCACAAGTTGATTTTCATTTGGGACCTATACTTTGTAAACTCGATTGTTTTATTAAATCAAACGATGTATTTTCCAAACGACACTTTAGGTCGTTCAATATAACTGTGATTGTGATGCTATGACAATCAATCCCGAAATTCCATTCCACGCAAAAGCAGTAATTTGGGGTGTGATGATTGGCATCGAGCTTGATTATAGAGAACTAGGTTGCATCATTGACCCTAGACTATAACTACATCATCATAGCATCTCATCATTTCATCATAAGTGCATATTCACTTTACATGCGGTTTATACGTACATTTTTGAGTTATTTACTTTCATTTCAAAATCGATTGTCACATGGATGCCTTCAAATACCCATCCCATCATACTCACATCACTCCAACGTGGAGAATGCCTGTCATTCCCTATCACAATTTTAACATCGATTGACTCAACACCAAACAACATATGAGTCGATTAGTCCAAGCATTGCATAGTTACTCCTAAATTATACATAGCCGATCACCTATGTCTAATTCGGGAAGAATCATGCAATGAAGGGAGTAGTAGGCTTATATGTGTAAGCAATTCCATGTCGAGCCAAATTTTCAAAGTCCTCCTACAAACCAATTTAGCCTAATCTCATGACGGTTCTCGTTTGATGAGTTGTGAGATTAAGTGAAAATTGGTTGGTAAAAAGTCTTTGAGGGTTTTGCTCGAGAATGGGAAAGTTTGCCTCATCAAACCCTAAACCCGAGACCAACACGACCAATTCGACCGAATTCCTTTTGATGGGCGAATGTGACAACTCGTAATTTCGGTCATTTCTCAAAACAATTCATGCTTCACATTTCATCATTTATCGTAAACTAGGTTTACGAAATGTGAACCTTAATGGTTTAGCGGCGAATTCATGATCATATCATCACGGACATTTCATATAGACTAAGTTTAGTCTACATTTCATTAACATCATTTTCATCATGTTAGTTCATTCATGATTTTGCATTTCACATTAAACGCGTAAATTTCATATTAAATAAACGTTATCGCGTAAGTTATTATTTTGAACATTTAATCCGATACTTCCAAAATTATCCCGATATATTTTTATACTTACATTTAGTTTATAAAAATAATATTTTGAGTTTACCTAGTGTTTTAAATTTATTTTGTATATAAATTGTTAAATTTATATTATTACGACGCTTTTCTTAAAAACTACACGATAATTATTATATCACTCAAATTTTACAAGAAATGTATTTTTACAATTTTATGATCTCAATATACTTTACTTTGATCCATTAAAGTTTATTTTTAGTCAACACTACCTTAATTTCACAAATGTATACAAGTTACAACACTTATTTACTTAACTTACATTTACTTACAAACAATTATATACAATATAAAATAAAAAAAAAATATATATTTTTGAAATACATCCCCCAAAACCCGCCAAGGGGGTATGCTCAATCAAGAGTTGGTAAAATTTTTCTTACATGTATATCTACACTCAACCTACTTACACACATTCACTTCATTCTCAATTATTCAAGTAAAAGTCAAGATTTTCTCTCTTCTTTTCTTCTCTCAAAACCGCCAAACCATAAGGATAAGAAGAGATTCATCAAAATTTTCAAGATCAAGTTTTAAACAATCTAGTTACACTCTTAATCAAGGTTTTGAAATAAAAACCTAGGGTGTTTAGGTTTAATCCTTGTTCTTATCACCTCATCAAGTAACTAGTAAGCATATCATTTTCATTTTACATCTTTCATTATCATTTCATATTTATTTCATCATTTTGAGCAAAGCATGCAAGACTTATGGATATTTATACCATTTTACATTGTTTTTAGAGTTATATATATATAAGTCATCCTATAATTTATCCCTTGTTATATATTAGTCTTGATGATGTTTAGGAACCCATGACACCCTAAGAAGGTGTATGGTAGGATTAGAATAGCTTTGGAGTTGTTTTGAAGGGATTGGAATAGGTTTAGTACGAGAAAAACTCTTTTCGACAAGTATAAATAAGGGTCTGATCTTATTTTGTATTTCTGGAAAATCCGACTGTAGACATAAATTTTTGGCCTAGATATTTAGAAAATATACTTTAAAACGAATCCGTGGCCGCTTGAACGGATTAAAACGGAGCTATAACGAAGAAGTTATGAATTTTTCAAGTTTGACGACGAAATATATATTTCCGAAAATTTCAAAGAACTATTTTTGTTTTGTACGAGTCAAAACGAGTCTTAAGCTTTATAAATTATTTCGACTTATCAAAAATATATTAGTATACTTTGATACGAAGCTAAGGACGTATAATACGTGAAAACGGATTTGTAACGACTAAAATATACACGTTTTCACAACATTGCCGTAACTTTATTAGTTAAGAAAAACTATATTATTTTTATTAGACAAGTGTTACGGTAAACAAAGTGACCATATTGAAGGCTATTTTTAACGTTGACGTAGAACTTTTGTAACGAGATGTCTTCTAATAAAAGTGAGATCACCAAGCATATTTTCCAAAATGACCAACCGTTTGTATAGCGGAGTTGTAATGAATTAACTACGGTTGCTTAAACTTTGCGAAATTCACTTTTAAACTACATTTTGGACAAAATCACCCTAGTTAACCTATATTTTCTTTATGAACGAGACCTCTAGGATAAAAACTTAAATGCCAAAACTTTGAGATTTTGATACAAGCTTTCCAAAACCGTTGAGTTCGTTTCCTAACGTTCGACGTACACCATTTTACGACTAGCTTTTCGAGGCCATTTTAGTCACTTTCATGAAATTTCCAACGACATTATTTTACGACGAAAAGTTATAATTTCACAATAAATCATTAAGAAACTATTGTAGGATGACATTTTGACGTAAATACTTGTAAAGTAATTTAAGAATGGTCAAGACGTCAAAAGAGTATTTTTCGACGAAGAGTATTATTTTCAAAATTCACAAGTGGTATAAATAACATACGAAATGCATGCATAACATTACATCATAACTCATTACGTATCATATCATTCATAATAGGTCAAGATTTCGAGATCACGCTACATTTCGATGTACTCACTTTTGTCATCATAATCATTGCAATAGGTGAGTTTTCATAGCCCCATTTTCAATTGTTTTGAACTATTTTGGGGAGATACATGCTTAACTATTTTCACAAGTACTTTATCTTTTAAGGATAACTTCTATCATGATCATCATTGTTTCAAACTGAATGTTGTACTATATTAGTTGTTCTTGTTTGTTTGGTATAGTTCTCGTCGTATAAAGTTCTATGTCGGTTGACTCATACGATACATCGTCGATATAAAGTTCTATGTCGATTGACTCGATACATCGTCGTATAAAGTTCTATGTCGATTGACTCATGACATATACATCGTCGTATAAAGTTCTATGTCGATTGACTGCGATACATCGTCGATAAAGTTCTATGTCGGTTGACTACGATACATCGTCAGATAATGTTCTAAATCGGTTGACTCTTCGATACATTGAGTCTAGTCCTATTGATTAAGCTCTATTGTTCTACGTCGAGTTAGGTACTATTGTGAATTCATTTGACATCATGTGTTTGAACATAAACTATACACATTTTGGCGGTGGGTTGTGAACACACAGTTTGCAAGTTTTGTATGGGCGAACTTGGGCGGGTGGATTTACAATGCCTTTCTTTGCATAAACGATTTTGAAAGGCTTTACATTTCAACACAAACTCTATGAACTCACTCAACCTTTGTGTTGACACTTTTAGCATGTTTTATCTCGGTATCTAAGGCATTCACTTCATGGCATGCATGTGGACACATCATGGAGTCGTGGTGACGACGCGTCTCACTGGGTTTTATGCACTTTAAAACATCGTTTGAATTGTAACAAACTTATTTCCGCACAAGTTGATTTTCATTTGGGACCTATACTTTGTAAACTCGATTGTTTTATTAAATCAAACGATGTATTTTCCAAACGACACTTTAGGTCGTTCAATATAACTCAGATTGTGATGCTATGACGGTCATCCCAGAATTCCATTCATTGCAAAACAGTAATTTGGGGTGTGACCGATACATTTCATATAGACTAAGTTTAGTCTACATTTCATTAACATCATTTTCATCATGTTAGTTCATTCATGATTTTGCATTTCACCTTAAACAATTTCATATTAAATAAACGCTATCGCGTAAGTTATTATTTTGAACGTTTAATTAATATTTCCAAAATTATCGATATATTTTTATACTTACATTTAGTTTATAAAATAATATTTTGAGTTTACCTAGTGTTTTAAATTTATTTTGTATATAAATTGTTAAATTTATATTATTACGACGCTTTTCTTAAAACTACACGATAATTATTATATCACTCAAATTTTACAAGAAATGTATTTTTACAATTTTATGACTACAATATACTTTACTTTGATCCATTAAAACTTATTTTTAGTCAATACTACTCTAATTTAACAAATATATACAAGTTACCTTTACTTATTTTATTTAACTTACATTTTTACTTACACAATTATTACACAATAATAATAAAAAAAAAAAAAAAAGTATATTTTGAAATATTAACCCCCAAAATCCGCCAAGGGGGGATGAATCAAAGAGTTGGTAGATTTTTTACTTATGTATACATTTACACACCAAACATACTACACACTTCACTCATTCTTTCACAAATTCAAGTAGTTAGTCAAGATTTTTCTCTCCTTTTTCTTCCTCTCCAAACCCGCCAACATAAGGAGGGTGAAGAGATTCATCAAAATTTCCATTTTCAAGTTTTAAACAATCTAGTTACACTCTTAATCAAGGTTTTGAAATAAAACCTAGGGTGTTTAGGTTTAATCCTTGTTCTAGTCACCTCATCAAGTAACTAGTAAGCATATCATTTTCATTTTACATCTTTCATTATCATTTCATATTTATTTCATCATTTTTGAGCAAAGCATGCAAGACTTATGGATATTTATACCATTTTTACATTGTTTTAGAGTTATATATATATAAGTCATCCTATAATTTATCCCTTGTTATATATTAGTCTTGATGATGTTTAGGAACCCATGACACCCTAAGAAGGTGTATGGTAGGATTAGAATAGCTTTGGAGTTGTTTTGAAGGGATTGGAATAGGTTTAGTACGAGAAAACTCTTTTCGACAAGTATAAATAAGGGTCTGATCTTATTTTGTATTTCTGGAAAATCCCACAGTAGACATAAAATTTTGGCCTAGATATTTAGAAAATATACTTTAAAACGAATCCGTGGCGCTTGAACGGATTAAACGGAGTTATAACGAAGAAGTTATGAATTTTCAAGTTTGACGACTAAATATATATTTCTGAAAATTTCAAAGAAACTATTTTTGTTTTGTACGAGTCAAAACGAGTCTTAAGCTTTATAAATTATTTCGACTTATCAAAATATATTAGTATACTTTGATACGGCTAAGGACGATAATACGTGAAAACGGATTTGTAACGACTAAAATATGCACATTTTCACAAAATTGCCGTAACTTATTAGTTAAGAAAACTATTTTATTCTTATTTGACAAGTGTTACGGATAAACAAAGTGACCATATTGAAGGCTATTTTTAACGTTGACGTAGAACTTTTGTAAAGAGATGTCTTCTAATAAAAGTGAGATCACCAAGCATATTTTCCAAAATGACCAACCGTTTGTATAGCGGAGTTGTAATGAATTAACTAAGGTTGCTTAAACTTTGCCGAATTCACTTTTTAAACTACATTTTGGACAAAATCACCCTACTTAACCTATATTTTCTTTATGAACGAGACCTCTAGGATAAAACTTAAATGCCAAAACTTCTAGATTTTGATACAAGCTTTCCAAAACCGTTGAGTTCGTTTCCTAACGTTCGACGTACACCATTTTACGACTAGCTTTTCGAGGCCATTTTAGTCACTTTCATGAAATTTCCAACGACATTATTTTACTATTTAAAAGTTATAATTTCACAATAAATCATTAGGAAACTATTGTAGGATGACATTTTGACGTAAATACTTGTAAAGTAATTTAAGAATGGTCAAGACGTCAAAAGAGTATTTTTCGAAAGAGTATTATTTTCAAAATTCACAAGTGGTATAAATAACATACGAAATGCATGCATAACATTACATCATAACTCATTACATATCATATCATTCATAATAGGTCAAGATTAAAGAATCACGCTACATTTCGGTGTACTCACTTTTGTCATCGCATCATTGTACCAAGTGAGTTTTCATAGCCCCATTTTCAATTGTTTTGTACTATTTTGGGGAGATACATGCTTAACTATTTTTCACAAGTACTTTATCTTTTTAAGGATAACTTCTATCATGATCATCATTGTTTCAAACTGAATGTTGTACTATATTAGTTGTTCTTTTGTTTGGTATGTTCTTGGTCGATAAAGTTCTATGTCGACCAAAGATACATCGTCATGTCATTCTAAATCGCTTGACTACCGATACATCGTCAGATAAAGTTCTATGTCGATTGACTCGATACATCGTCGATAAATCTATGTCGCTGAGATAATGTTCTATGTCGGTTGACTCACCGACATCGTCGATACAGTTCTATGTCTTGACTCCGATATCGTCAGATAAAGTTCTATTAAGCGTCGATAATATTGTTCTACATTGAGTCTAGTCCTATTGATTAAGCTATTGTGTCGAATTCATTTGACATCATGTGTTTGAACATAAACTATACATATTTTGGCGTTGGGTTGTGAACACACAGTTGCAAGTTTTGTATGGGCGAACTTGGGCAGGGTGGATTTACAATGCCTTTGTCGCATAAACGATTTTGAAAGGCTTTACATTTCAACTCAAACTCTATGAACTCACTCAACCTTTGTGTTGACACTTTTAGCATGTTTTTATCTCGGTATCTAAGGCATTCACTTCATGGCATGCATGTGGACACATCATGGAGTCGCGGTGACGACGCCCTCACATGGGATTTTAAGCACTTTAAAACATCGTTTGAATTGTAACAAACTTATTTCCGCATACATTGATTTTCATTTGGGACCTACACTTTGTAAACTCGATTGTTTTATTAAATCAAACGATGTATTTTCCAAACGACACTTTAGGTCGCTCAATATAATCATGATTGTGATGCTATGACAATCCTCCCGTGAATTCCATTCCGCGCAAAAGCACGTAATTTGGGGTGTGACATTGGCATCGAGCTTGATTATAGAGAACTAGGTTGCATCATTGACCCTAGACTATAACTACATTATCATAGTATCTCATCATTTCATCATGAGTGCATATTCACTTTACATGCGGTTTATACGTACATTTTTCGAGTTATTTACTTTCATTTCACATCGATTGTCACATGGATGCCCTTAAATACCCATCCCATCATACTCACATCAGACTCCAACGTGGAGAATGCCCTGTCATTCCCTATCATAATTTTAACATCAGTTGACTCAACACTAAACATCATATGAGTCGATTAGTCCAAGCATTGCATAGTTACTCCTAAATTATACATAGCCTGATCACCTATGTCTAATTCAGGAAGAATCATGCAATGAAGGAGTAGTAGGCTTATATGTGTAAGTTAATTCCGTGAATCGAGCCAAATTTTCAAAAGTCCTCCTTCAAACCAATTTAGCCTAATCTCATGACAGTTCTCGTTTGATGAGTTGTGAGATTAAGTAAAAATTGGTTGGTAAAAAGTCTTTTGAGGGTTTTGCTCGAGAATGGGAAAGTTTTCCTCATCAACCCTAAACCGGAGAGACCAACACGAACTGAATTCAGGGACTGAATTCCTTTTTGGTTGGGCGAATGTGACAACTCGTAATTTCAGGTCATTTCTCAAAACAATTCATGCTTCACAATTTCATCATTTATCGTAAACTAGGTTTGCGTGTTCCAAATTCGCGTAACCTTAATGGTTTAGCGGCGAATTCATGATCATATCATCACGGACATTTCATATAGACTAAGTTTAGTCTACATTTCATTAACATCATTTTCATCATGTTAGTTCATTCATGATTTTGCATTTCACCTTAAACGCGTAAATTTCATATTAAATAAACGCTATCGCGTAGTTATTATTTTGAACGCTTAATCCGATACTTCCAAAATTATTCCGATATATTTTATACTTACATTTAGTTTATAAAATAATATTTTGAGTTTACCTAGTGTTTTAAATTTATTTTGTATATAAATTGTTAAATTTATATTATTACGACGCTTTTCTTAAAAACTACACGATAATTATTATATCACTCAAATTTTACAAGAAATGTATTTTTACAATTTATATGATCTCAATATACTTTACTTTGATCCATTAAAGTTTATTTTTAGACAACACTACCCTAATTTAACAAATGTAGACAAGTTACCTTTACTTATACTTATTTAACTTACATCTTTTACTTACACAATTATATATACAATAAAAGAAAAAAAAATAATAATATATTGTTGAAATATTAACCCCCCAAAACCGGCCAAGGGGGGAGGATGAATCAAGGAGTTGGTAGATTGTTCTCTTATGTATAGATTTACACTCCAAACATATTCACACACACTTCATTATTTCACAAAGTGTAAAAGTCAAGATTTCTCTCCTTTTTCTTATCTCCAAAACCGGCCAACACAAAAAGGGGTGAAGAGATTCATCAAAAATTTCCATTATCAAGTTTAAAACAATCTAGTTACACTCTTAATCAAGGTTTTGAAATAAAAACCTAGGGTGTTTAGGTTTAATCCTTGTTCTTATCACCTCATCAAGTAACTAGTAAGCATATCATTTTCATTTTACATCTTTTATTATCATTTCATATGTATTTCATCATTTTTGAGCAAAACATGCAAGACTTATGGATATTTATACCATTTTTACATTGTTTTTAAGAGTTATATATATATAAGTCATCCTATAATTTATCCCTTGTTATATATTAGTCTTGATGATGTTTAGGAACCCATGACACCCTAAGAAGGTGTATGGTAGGATTAGAATAGCTTTGGAGTTGTTTTGAAGGATTGAATAGGTTTAGTACGAGAAAACTCTTTTCGACAAGTATAAATAAGGGTCTGATCTTATTTTGTATTTCGGAAAATCCGACTGTAGACATAAAATTTTGGCCTAGATATTTAGAAAATATACTTTAAAACGAATCCGTGGCGCTTGAACGGATTAAACGGAGCTATAACGAAGAAGTTATGAATTTTTCAAGTTTGACGACTTAAATATATATTTCAAATTTCAAAGAAACTATTTTTGTTTTGTATGAGTCAAAACGAGCCTTAAGCGTTATAAATTATTTCGACTTATCAAAAATATATTAGTATACTTTGATACGGGCTAAGGACGATAATACGTGAAAACGGATTTGTAACGACTAAAATATACACGCCACAAAATTGCCAGAACTTTATTATTTAAGAAAACTATATTATTCTTATTAGACAAGTGTTACGTGAAACAAGTGACCATATTGAAGGCTATTTTTAACGTTGACGTAGAACTTTTTGTAAAGAGATGTCTTCTAATAAAAGTGAGATCACCAAGCATATTTTCCAAAATGACAAACCGTTTGTATAGCGGAGTTGTAATGAATTAACTAAGGTTGCTTAAACTTTGCCGAAATTCACTTTTAAACCGCATTTTGGACAAAATCACCCTACTTAACCTATATTTTTCTTTATGAACGAGACCTCTAGGATAAAACTTAAATGCCAAAACTTCGAGATTTTGATATAAGCTTTCCAAAACCGTTGAGTTCGTTTCCTAACGTTCGACGTACACCATTTTACGACTAGCTTTTCGAGGCCATTTTAGTCACTTTCATGAAATTTCCAACGACATTATTTTACTGACGAAAGTTATAATTTCACAATAAATCATTAGGAAACTATTGTAGGATGACATTATGACGAAATACTTGTAAAGTAATTTAAGGATGGTCAAGACGTCAAAAGAGTATTTTTCGACTAAGAGTATTATTTTCAAAATTCACAAATGGTATAAATAACATACCTGAATGCATGCATAACATTACATCATAACTCATTACGTATCATATCATTCATAATAGGTCAAGATTAAAGAATCACGCTTCATTTCAAGTACTCACTTTTGTCATCGCATCATTGTACCAAGTGAGTTTTCATAGCCCCATTTTCAATTGTTTTGTACTATTTTGGGGAGATACATGCTTAACTATTTTCACAAGTACTTTATCTTTTAAGGATAACTTTATCATGATCATCATTGTTTCAAACTGAATGTTGTACTATATTAGTTGTTCTTGTTTGTTTGGTATAGTTCTACGTCAGATAAAGTTCTATGTCGATTGACTCGATACATCGTCAGATAAAGTTCTATGTCATTGACTCGATACATCGTCGTATAAAGTTCTATGTCATTGACTCATCGATACATCGTCAGATAATGTTCTAAATCACTTGACTATCGATACATTGAGTCTAGTCCTATTGATTAAGCTCTATTGTTCTACGTCGAGTTAGGTACTATTGTGAATTCATTTGACATCATGTGTTTGAACATAAATTATACATATTTTGGCAAGGTTGTGAACACACGTGTTGCAAGTTTCGTATGGGCGAACTTGAACTGGTGGATTTACAATGCCTTTGTCGCATAAACGATTTTGAAAGGCTTTACATTTCAACTCAAACTCTATGAACTCACTCAACCTTTGTGTTGACACTTTTAGCATGTTTTTATCTCAGGTATCTAAGGCATTCACTTCATGGCATGCATATGGACATATCATAGAGTCGTGGTGACGACGCGTCTCACATGGGATTTATACACTTTAAAAAAACATCGTTTGGCTTGTATCAAACCTATTTCCGCATACATTGATTTTCATTTGGGACCTACATTTTGTAAACTCTGATTATTTTACTTAATCAAACGATGTATTTTCTAAACGACACCTTAGGTCGCTCGATATAACTCATAACTTTGATGCTATGATGGTCCTCCCAAGGTATTCCATTCATTTGCAAAACACGTAATTTGGGGTGTGACAGATAACATATATATTAATTCTAGGTTTCGATAAGGTTAACAAACAATTTTAAAACCCTAATTTTTTTTTAAAGAGTCGTCTAAAAAAAATTTAAGGGGTACGCCCCATAAAAAAAATAAATCGACCCATAAAAAAAATTAAACCAAAACCCTAGATTAAACATATCAAACAACATACAATTATTCATTTTTTACGCGTTTAGTAATTAATTACTCATTAAAACCAATGACTCGTGATGCCACTGTTGGAATTATATAACATGACTAATCATAAATATAAACAATAAACATCAAGTACACATGCGGAAGCGTATAGGAAAGATTAACGAATAATTAATTAACATAAACAAGAATATGCGTATCTTTCTTGATTCTAGCCGAACAAGAATCAAATCCACAAAACTAGCAATTTAGATGAACCCTAATTAGGGTTTATAGGATTATGTGAATTACCCCTTACCGTTTTGTAATTCAATCCAAGAATACTAACAATAATTAATGTGTTAGTACCACTTTCTTGTACACACGTACTATACCGAATTAAAGGAATGCTAGTTTTAATTAAACAAAACAATTTGAGTTGGAAAATTTATGGATCGACACCCACAAGGTGATGTACGATCGGTTCTAAGCAAAACACACACAAAACAATTTAGGTTTTAGCTTATGAGTACAAGAGATAAATTACAAACACCTTTGGTTTTGTATTTATACCCAAACAAACTTGGTGAACAAGTTTTAGTTGTAGTGTGAAGTCCCAATGATCATCAATAGGAGAAGGGCAATGGTATTGTACAAGACCCATTAGAGTTTCCAGTTGACCCAATTCATGACCCGGTCTCAGATTGCGCGTCCAAGCCCAAGTCAATAGAACCGTTGAGCAGACTACAACTCTCATTGATGAGATAGTTTTTGTTGGATTCCAGCAAGTAAAGTCTAGCAAAAGTAGTCTTTAAGCGAGTATCACCAAACCAAATGTCGTCTTAGAATCTAAAGATACCACCATTACCGACTTTTCTTTAAAATCACATGCAAATCGATATTGGTTTTGAGAAGATTGCGGTTCACTGACAAGATATTTAACAAGGGACTATTGGGCAGCTGATTCAAAGAGGATTCTTCCAAATCCATACCACCATTGGAGCAATGACTACACTCCCTTACAGTCGTACAGTTCTGAATAGAAATTTTCGTATAAAACAAATGCCTGAATCAGAAGGATTCTCCTAACTTAGTTCAGTAATTTATTAAAGGATTAAGCTATGAGTCTGACTAACGACGATATACATAGAATTTTTGCTCATTTCTTGTATGCTTTCCAAATAAACTTGGTTTTTCTTGTATTATAAAACATGCGAATGGTGTAAACTTTAAACCCGTCCAACATCGGTATCAGATAAGACATTTGACGCTCTTATAAGTCTAACTTGGTGGGCTACTAGTATCCTTCCACAATGGTTTTCAATTGAACCCCGGAATGATATCCAATTAGTCCAAGCATTCGGCTTTGAGGGGTGTTACATAAACAATATATGTGACATACTTCGGTCAAGGATTGATCAATAAAGGACTGTCTTATTGGATGGGAGATGTCACATAATTTATTATGCGGATATGAGCATTTTTTACCGTATCATGTCGAAATATTAGTCATTCATGGACCGGAAGACAAAGTTACACGGTATTTATAAAAGAATGGTACATGCGTTCATATGGAGTTTCACAGGAGCTGTATGCAGTTATGACACCCAGAATACGGATATAGTATTGGCACTTGGCAGGTAGTTAATAATTTGTTTCTGATATGTTGGTGATTGTTCCAGTGTTGATCAATATAGGTGGCTTGTTATGCTAATGTGTTTAAAGGAAATGATGGTGTTTTAAAAAAAAAGATGAACTGAATTGGAAGCCATATTTGATTGAAAGCAACCAAAAAAAATAGTATACTTCTTACTTGTTTTCAGAGAATTAATAATAGTATGCGAGTCCAAGGAAGCTGTGGCATGTGGATAAAGCAATTGATTCTCCATAGTGGCTGAGAATGATGGAGTTGATAATAATAGAAGGGGGACAAATGTGGAGGCAGATGTTGCTGAGAACATAATGAAGGTTATTCGAGAGAACTTAAACAAGCGATTGAGTAAGTAAATAAAAGCTAATGGAAAACCACAAAGATCTATGACTTTTAGAGTATGAAGAATTACAGACTATATATATAGTTAGTCATATACTGGTAATATTACATATGACATTTGAAGGCTATCTAAGGGGACGCTTGATTCAAATGGAGCAATGATAACTAGCACCCGCAACACATTATTCTAAGTCCTTTAGGTTTATTATTGGATTTTCTATCAAAATTATTCCAGTTATATACCTGTTCAAAACTTTAAATGCTGCAGTGCAAACACTTGTTTGAAAGAGGAGTGGGTTAAGAAACAAACTACACTTTTGTACGAGGGGGTAAAAAAACAAAAAAAGAACTTATAAATGTGTAAAAGTAATAAAAAAGATTACGGAAGCCAATCTAAAATATCAGAGCCAGGTTTCGATCCTGGGATCTGCGGGTTATGGGCCCACCACGCTTCCGCTGTGCCACTCTAATTGGTTGATTATTATATTCACATTATACTCAAATATTTGGTGTAACTCGTTTAGCTAGTTTTCAGTATTGTTTTCTTATGTGGCAAATAAAATGAATGATGGTTAAACTGTAAATACAGACAATCACTACAAAGGCACAACAAAGCTTTCGGATTCTATGTGTGCTTGCTGACAGTCCTAAAGACATTTTACGGCCTTTGCTCCTCTTTCAAGTGAAGGACATAATTGTCAAAAGTTTGTGCCATTTAGGAACAAGGATAACATCTTGAGACCAGCCTACTTGAAGCATACCGTGAAGGAAACTGTGGAGTATAGTGAGCATTTGAAAGGAAGATCTAATGTGTGTTTCTTTTTGTATCGTGCAACTTTGCTTTGGATGTTAATATTGTGAAGTCATTCCCTTGTACCAGTCCAGCATACACATTTTTTTAACGGTAATAACCAGCAAGAAGCTTAAATAAGAAACATATTACAAAGATTTAATACAAGCAGAGATAGGGTCATTTATCCAATTAAGCCACAAAAGTTAGAAGGTTTTAGACCTGTGAACAATCCAAGAAAAAGAATAAGTTTTGTTGACATCCATGAGGGTATCTTTCCGTGGTGGCTTTTCCTCGAAACAAAACTTGTTATGGTAACACCAAATTACCCAAAAAGCAGTCAGAATAACCCGATTCAGACAGCTTTTAATCAATGTGGGTAGGTTTTTTGTAAGGTCCATGTGATCAGGTCCATACGGGTATTCGGCAGATTATACAATTTCCACACATTGAAAAACCGAATCCCGTGATTCAGAAACCAAATTGAAGTGCCTAAATAAGTGTCGAGCAGATTGTATGTTGTCATCACTTGAAACCAAAGTGCATAAGCATGTGGTCTATTGGATTCAGTTTACACTCCCTTGGACAGTCGTACAGTTCTGAATAGAAATTTTCATAAAAAACAAATGCCTGAATCAGAAGGATTCTCCTAACTTAGCTCAGTGATTTTTTTAAGCATTAAAGCTACAAGTCTATGACTAACGAGAATATACATAGTTGCTCATTTATTGTATGCTTTCCAAGTAAACTTGGTTTTTCTTGTACTAAAAGACATGTGAATGGTGTAAACTTTAAACCCATCCAACATAGGTATCAGATAAGACATTTGACGCGCTTACAAGTATAAATTGGTGGGCTACTATTATCCTTCCCCCGGAAAGATATCCAATTAGTCCATTGCATTCGGCTTTGACGGGCGTTACATAAACAATGTGACATACTTCGGTCAAGGATTGATCAATAAAGGACTGTCTTATTGGATGGTTGATATCACATAATTTATTTATGCGGATATGAGCATTTTTTGCCGTATCATGTCGAAATAGTAGTCATTCATGGACCGGAATACAAAGTTACAAGGTATTTATAAAAGAATTGTACATGCGTTCACAAGGAGTTTCACACGAGCTATATGCAAGTATGACAACCCACCTTTAGCAGCAGGGATTTATCGTCACTTGGCAGGTAGTTAAAATGCTGCTATTGCAGTGAAAGACGATTTACGTTAGATGATACCAACTGCCCACAAGGTAGAAGTCAAACAGGTTCAGAAACAGTGGATCAACTTTCGTTCATAGTGTTGAAGCATGGAGAATTTGGTGTGAGATGGTAGGATCTTGGTCAGTCTGGGATGATTAATAATCTGTTTCTGCTATGTCTTAAGTTTTTTTGTGTAAGGTGTTAAAATAACCAGATCTGCTCTTAAACCAACCACAACACAATCAATTCACCGAGCCAACCACCCCTTGGTGAAATCTTTTATTAACTGAATAGTCAAGAAGATGAGTCCACAAAACGTGTGCTCACCAAACAAATACACCAGACAAAGATAATCCTCTTCAGAAGAGTTCTATCTATCTCACTACAAATATATGAATACACCAGATCCTCACTACAACTCTCAATATAACCTAACAATCTATAAAACTGATCAAGATGATCAGAGTTAACCAACATCAATAATACCAGACCACACTTGAGAGAAAGAGACTGCAACTTTTGTGAGAGAGAAACGATATGTGAAAGAGACAACCAGCCTAGGGTTAAGACCAGCTTATATACCAGCTGAAAATACACAATAACCCCTCAAGATATAAAACCTGCTATTATAAGCCAAACATACAAACATTAGAACATTTTGGCATTACAAGCCCTTTGACTTAAAAGTCAAATATGAGCTTGATACCAAACATGAATATTTCAACACCCCCTCTCAAGCTCATGGCTTGAACAAATCTATCAGACCAAGCTTATCACAAAACAGCTTGTGTTGAGAAACACTCAACCCTTTAGTAAAAATATCTGCAACATTATTAGCAGAAGCAACCTTCAAGGTTTTAATAACACCTGAAGCTACTTTCTCTCTAACAAGATGTAAATCTATCTCAAAGTGTTTGGTTTTTTCATGAAAAACAAGATTAGCAGCAATCTGAATAGCATAACTGCTATCACAAAATAAACTTGCAGGTAACAAATCTTCAATACCCAAATCTTTAAAAAATTTAATAATCCAAATAAGCTCACAAGTAGTAGATGCAAGACATCTATACTCAGATTCAGCAGAAGATCTAGAAATAGTAGCTTGTTTTTTACTTTTCCAAGAAATCAGATTATTGCTAAAATAAACACAAAAACCAGAAACTGATTTCCTAGAAATAGGACACTTAGCCCAATCTGCATCTGAATAAGCATACAGATTAAGACTCTTTCCATACACAAACTGAATACCTGTACCAGGAGCCTGTTTTAAGTATCTCAAAACTCTAAGTGCAGCAGTAAAATGAGAGTTAAGAGGAGCATGCATATGCTGACTTAGACAATGAACCCATAAGAAATGTCGTGCCTAGTAATGTGAGATAAGTAAATAAGCTTTCCAACCAATTTTGATAATTGAGTCATATTAGACGAAATTTATCATTTTCGGTTCAACATGACTCAAAACCACATTCATTGTAAAGGAGTAGCGGCAGTTTACAAGCCAACAACCCATATTCAAGTAACAAGTCCAAACAAGATTTCTTTGAGAAAGACAAAGACCGATTCACAATTTAAAACTTCAATTCCCGAAAATATTTCAGAGGACCAAGATCTTTGATCATAAACTTTGAATTTAGAAATCTTTTAAACTTCTCAATCTCACTAACATTATTACCAGTGATGACAATATCATCCACATACACCAATAATGCTAGAAAAACACCATCACAGTCTTTAGTGTACAAAGAGTAATCATTAAGACTTTGTTTAAAACCATTTTCCACCAAAGCAGTGGTGAGTTTTTCATTCCATTGCCTAGGAGCTTGTTTTAGACCATACAAAGACTTATTCAATTTACAAACTCTAGTTTCATTTTTATCATAATAACCAGGGGCAATTGCATATACACATCTTCATACAAATCTCCATATAAGAAAGCATTATTAACATCCAGTTGAAACAAAGGCCAATTGTTAGAAACAGACAAAGCAATAAGACACATGACAGTCACCATTTTAACAACAGGACTAAAAGTTTCTTCATAATCAATACCTTCCCTCTGGTTATAACCCTTAGCAACAAGTCTAGCTTTATATCTATCAACTTCACCAGTGGATTTGAATTTGATTTTACAAATCCACTTGCAACCAATAGCAAATCTACCATTTGGTAACTCACACAGCTCATAAGTATTATTCCTATTTAAAGCTTCCATTTCAGAATTCATAGCATCTTTCCACATAGGATTTTGAATGGCCTCAGAAAGTGATTTAGGTTCACTAGATTTATTTAGAGTAGTAGAGAAACACAAATTAACTCTAGACAGACTGGAATAAGACACATATTTCTCAACACCATACCTCACATTACTACCAACAACAAAATCATTAAACCTAACAGGTTGAGTTCTAGTTCTGCTAGACCTCCTAGTACTTGGTAGTGATTCCATTTGAATATTTTGATCCTCACCATTGAAAACATTTTGGTTTATGCCCTCAGAGGTGATATTATCATCTATCTGGGTTGTTGTGGTTGCGCCTTCTTCATTAACAGTGTTACCACTGTTATCTGAAGGTGCCATACCACTACCTTCCTCATTAGAAGGGGCCCCCTCTTCATCATAGGGACTTTCAGACCCATGGACATAAAAAAAAATCAAGTTGTCTACTCCATTATCATCAAAGTTTGGTTGAGAATTATTAAATTCAGTATTTGATTTACCAAAATCATTTGAAGGTTTATGGAAAACATTTGATAACTTCATTTTAAAAGGAAACACAGTTTCATAAAAAGTGACATCTCTTGAATAAAAAACAGGTTTACTATCCAAACCATACAACTTATAAGCCTTTTTCACACTTGAAAAACCAATTAAGACACACTTTTCAGATTTAGAACCAAACTTATCATGTGAATTTAAAATAGTAGAGTAGCACAGACATCCAAAAGATCTGATATGAGAGAGACTAGGATCCTTACCATACACTAAAAAATAAGGGGAAGCACCAGACAAGACAGAGGAGGGAAGCATGTTAATAAGATATCTGAAGCTTAAGACACATTCAGGCCACATATTCAAGGGAATCCCCCCTGAAACATAAGACTCCTAGCAACATTAAGAAGGTGTCTATGTTTCCTCTCAGCAATCCCATTTTGCTGAGGAGTATAGGCACAAGAAGTTTGATGAATCATCCCTAATTCAGAAAAAAGAGTGGATAATTGATTATTTACAAATTCAGTTCCATTATCAGACCTTATGATCTTAACTTTTTTATTAAACTGTGTAAAAACAAGTTTTATAAAATTTGTAATATGATCACAAACTTCAGTTTTTTGACTTCAGAAGATAGACCCAAACAGCCCTACTAAAATCATCAACCAAAGTTAAGAAATACTTAAAGCCTTCTTTACTAGTAACCTTATAAGGACCCCAAACATCACAGTGAATAATATTCCCAACGGTTTTAGACTTATGTTCACTTAAAGGAAATGGTTTTCTAGTTTGTTTGGCCTTGTGACACACATCACAAGGAGAAAGATGATTCACCTTTTTGAAACCAATTTTATTACCCAAAGTAGTCAAGACTTGATCAGCTGGATGACCAAGTCGTTGGTGCCATAACTCATTAGAAACATGACAAACAAAGACAGAATTACACATAGCAAGATTAGACTCACCACAATCAATTTCATCAAACAAATATAGACCAGCAGAAACACTACCAGTCCCCACAATTTTGCCCAGTTTCAAATCCTGAATATAACATTTATGCTCATCAAAACCAACAAAGAACTTACTGTCCTTAATCATCTTATTAACAGATAACAGACTGACATTATACTCAGGAACAACAAGAACATCAAACAAAACCACACCAGAAGTGAGTCTAAGACTACCAATAGCAGTAATATTAGCAACAGTACCATTAGGGTGACCAACAGTTAACATGAGACTAGAAATATCAACAACATTAAACATATTTTTGGTAGAATCAGTCATATGCTGATTAGCACCAGAATCAATAACCCATCCTAAGGTAACATGATATTTCTCAGAACTAGACTTAGCATAGAAAAACCTCTCAATATGCAAATTAAACATCACATTATTATTGAAGAAGGTGGGAGATATACCTGCCATACTTGCAGAACCATTAGCAGAAGGTTTTTCATTAATGAGACTTAAGAGTTTCATCATTTGATCATTAGTGAAAGAACCAGTCATAGAACCAGAAGTAGATGGTTGAAACACATATGCATTATTAGCATTAAACTTTTTGACAACAGCAGATTGTTTTGACAGATTAGGATTCTTTTTAAAACCAGGAGGATGGCCATTCAACTCAAAACATCTATCAATAGTATGTCCAATCAGACCACAATGTTTGCAAACCAGATTAGGATTAGGCCCCCTATTACCAGTATTATTGTTACTATTACCATTTCTCCTAACAAAATTGTTATTAGAGTTGGAATTGTTATTAGTCTTAGCAACAAAAGCAGCAGGTTGAGTCTTACTATTAGAACCAGAACTAGGGTGAAGACCTCTATGAGATTCCTCTCTAGAAACCACATTAAAAGCTTCTTTAACATCAGGCAAAGGGTCCCTAGCAAGAATGTTACTCCTAATAGGTTGATACACATCATTTAAGCCCATAAGAAACTGCTTGAGTCTAACAAGTCGATTATGTTTCAAAATTCCCTCATGAGCAAGACAAGTACAAGCGTGTAACTGTTAAGGTATCAAATTCTCCAAAGAGAATTTAACTTATGATAATAATCAGCACGTACAAATCACCTTGCTTAAGAGAGTTAGTCTTATGAATCACATTAAAGATAACGTAACCATCAATTTTATCATATGTTTCCTGTAATTCATCCCAAACTTCAGATGCAATTTCAGAGTAAACTTGACCTAAGTACAACTCAGAAGACAAAGACCCAAGAATCCAACCAAGAACTATAGCATTACATCTTTCCCACTGCTGGGAAAGAACAACACTAGTAACAGGTTTAACACAAGTACCATCAACAAATCTCATTTTATTTTTACCTTTCAAAGCAATTTTCATAGCAGTAGACCAGATTTTGTAATTATCAGATCCAGTGAGTTTAAAATGCACAATAGAATATTAGAATTATCACTAGAATGCAAGTAGAGGATTACCAAGATCCAAAGAACTAATGAGAACTTCACCATAATGAACCAAGAAATAAAAAGAAACAGATAGCAAAACCGATAAATACTAAAGAACAACTACTATACTACCACCAAGAACACAAAAACTCACACCCAATTCTCACTGAAGCACCAGCCTTACACCTATCTGTGGAAGAGCAGTTTAGCACTTCTCAAGGAGGCGGGTCAGAGTTACCCACGAGTTTGCGGTGTAAAACCTAAAGTACTCGAGAATTAAAGGGAGAGAGATAAACCTTTCAAGAAGATACGCAGCGGAAACCAGATTACCAACCTTCTTGATTCAAGTCAAGAAAGTCAATAACCAACCAAGAACCCCAAGAACACCACCAGGAATCACCAGAACCAAGATCCCCAAATTTATCAATTAGGGTTTCAAAAAACCCAATTGATAAAATCAAGATCCACCACTAAAACCAACGATTAACACTACTGCCGTTAAGAAAACATCCTCACAAGATCCCAATTGCTCAAGAATCAAGAAACCCCCAAATTTGAGATCAAACCCTAGAAACCCTAATATCAAGAACCAACGGAGATCAAAGCCGTGGCTTTGATACCATGTTAAAATAACCAGATCTTCTCTTAAACCAACCACAACACAATCAATTCACCCAGCCAACCACCTTTTGGTGAAATCTTTTATTAACTGAATAGTCAAGAAGATGAGTCCACAAAATGTGTGCTCACCAAACAAATACACCATACAAAGATAATCCTCTTCAGAAGAGTTCTATCTATCTCACTACAAATATATGAATACACCAGATCCTCACTATAACTCTCAATATAACCTAACAATCTATAAAACTGATCAAGATGATCAGAGTTAACCAACATCAATAATACCATACCACACTTGAGAGAAAGAGACTGCAACTTTTGTGAGAGAGAAACGATATGTGAAAGAGACAACCAGCCTAGGGTTAAGACCAGCTTATATACCAGCTGAAAATACACAATAACCCCTCAAGATATAAAACCTGCTATTAACAGCCAAACATACAAACATTAGAACATTTTGGCATTACAAGCCCTTTGACTTAAAAGTCAAATATGAGCTTGATACCAAACATGAATATTTCAACATAAGGCTAAGAAAAAGGTGGATGTTGGTGATTGTTCCAATGTTGATCAATATAGGTGTCGGCTAGGAATGCTAATGTGTTTAAAGGAAATGATGGCCGGTGTTTTAAAAAAGAGTAAAGTCCAAAATACATCCATGTGGTTTGCCCTTTGTCTCGCTTTACATCCCTAAACTTTTTTTTGGCACAAAATCATCCCTCCGTTAGTAAAGTTGGCACAAATATATCCCTCTGTTAGCAACTTCAGTTAATAAGGACTAACGGTGCAAATATTTCTCTGTTATATCCTAACGAAAGAGAAAATATTTGCACCGTTAGTCCTTAGGACTAACGATGCAATAAAATAAATTACATCGTTAGTCCTAAGGACTAATGGTGCACTCCACCGCCACCTACCACCCAACGCCACCACCCACCGCCACCTACCACCTCCACCCACCACCACCCAACGCCACCACCCACACCCACACCTCCACCGCCGCTACCCACCGCCACTACTACACCACCACCTCCACCCAACGCCACCACCCCCACCTCACGGCCGCCACCCACCACTACACCACCACATCCACCCACCACCACCCAACGCCACCTTCACCTACCACCACTCAACGCCACCTCCACTCACCACCACCCAACGCCACCACCCTCCACCTCCAACGCCGCCGCCACCCTCCACCTCCACCGCCGCCATCCACCACCACCCAACGCCACCTCCACCCACCGCCACCCAACGCCACTCCACTCACCACACCTCCACCATCGCTCTTCACCGCCACCATCGCCACCACCACCATCGCCACCCACCACCACCACCACCGCCACGCGCCTCCACCCACCGCCACCACCACCATCATCGCCACCGCCCGCCACCACCACCATCAACAAAATAGGTGGTGGTTGGTGAGCGTGGTGTGGTGGGTGGAAAGTGAGGCGGAGTGGCGGTGGTGGCAGCCGTGGCGTGAAGGTGGCGGTGGTGATGGTGGTGGTGGCGGCGGTGGGTGGGCGCGCGGGCGGCGGTGGTGCGTGGTGGAGTGGTGGTGGGCGGTGGTGGTGGCGGGTGGTGGTGGTGGCGGTGGGTGGTGGTGCGGTGGGTGGTGGTGTGGAGGTGAGTGGTGGCGGTGGGCGGCGGCGGAAGTGAAGGCGGTGGCGCAATGGTGCAAGCGCAGTGAGTGGTGGCGGTGGCGGTGGGTGGCGGCGCTGGTGGGTAGGTGGTGGAGTGCACTGTTAGTCCTTAGGACTAACGATGCAATTTTTTTGCATCGTTGGTCCTAGGACTAACTGCAAATATTTTCTTCCTTTAGGAGATAATGGAGAAAATTTTGCACCGTTAGTCCTTATTAACCGAATTTGCTAACAGAGGATGTATTTGTGCCAACTTTACTAACGGAGGATGGTTTGTGCCAAAAAAAGTTTAGGGATGTAAATGGCATAAAAGACAAACCACAAGGATGTATTTTTGACTTTACTCTTTAAAAAAAGATGAACTGAGTTGGAAGCCATATTTGATTGAAAGCAACAAAAAAAAAACATCTTACTTGTTTTCAGCGAATTAATAACCCATATTTGTTTTCATTTGTCGGGTCTAATCCTTTTTTCACCCTGGATAAGCAAATCCAAGCAGTATTTACTTACATACTTATTTGTAAGCCGTCTTAGACTATCTTAATTGTACAACAAAAAAAAACTATGAATGCTTTTATGAACAAGATTTTAACTACTAGAAATAGAGTATTGAAGTGCTTCTGTCATGTATCACATTTGATTTTCACATAATAATATGTTGATTATGTAATTACTTAGCCATTACCTTTGTTTCATCGTATCGCTGAGTTCTACAAACAATGTTCATAATTTTGTATGTCGGGTCTAATAACCCATAGCATTTCATCGTAAACAAAAAAAGTAAACAAAAAGAAACTAAATTAAAGCCTTTTCATTCATTCATTAGAAACAACAATCAGTTATCGATTTACATCAATTCCTTAATTAACCGCTGGTGAACTTGGTGACAGCCTTGGTACCTTCCGAAACAGCATGTTTAGCCAGCTCACCAGGCAAGACCAACCTCACGGCAGTCTGAATCTCTCTACTCGAAAGAGTGTTCTTTTTATTATACCTAACAAGCTTAGAACTCTCAGCAGCCAGTTTCTCAAAGATATCATTAATAAAAGAGTTCATGATTCCCATTGCTTTGCTTGAAATACCAATATCAGGATGCACTTGTTTCAACACTTTAAAAATATATATCTTGTATGTTTCAACCGACTTCTTGTGTCTCTTCTTCTTCTTGTCTGCTGATGCTGACGTGTCCTTTGCCGGGAGCTTCTTTTCTGCTTTGGGTTTTGGTGCTGGCTTCTTCTCCGCTGCAGGTTTCTTCTCTGCTGCTGCCTTTGGTGCCATTGCTAAATAAGATATGTGTGTGTTTTTTGAAGGTGTTTTTACTATGTGTAAAGAGTAAATGTGGGGTTGGGTTATATAGGGTGTGGAGGTGGGATCTGATTGGTGGGTTTGGTGTCACACGGATCGTGAATATTGGTCGTTGGATTAGGGATGGGGGTTTTAAATTCTTGTTTGGGTTTCGAATATTTTGACTTTTTTTGTAGAAGAAGACACAAACGCAACATATGTTTTCTACTTTCAAATTGTTCTAAAAAAAAGGTTTTAAATTTAAAGGAATGGATTTAATGAAGAAAAAAAATTGTTATGAGTATAACAGACCATGGACTGGACTGAATCGAGAAACTGGACCTATTTTGGTTCGGCCTTCAGACCACACTTTACCTCATATTCGGTCCTCGGTCTAGTTCTATTCGGTCCGGTTTTACGTACAACCAAAAGAAGCAAAATGGAGTGTTGGCTCGTCATGTTCTAGTACAATGGTTTGGAAGTTCTCCAAAAGAAGCAACGTGGGAATGGTTGTCTGAGTTTCAAGCCACTTATCCAGCTTACCACCTTGAGGACAAGGTGATTTTTGAAAGGGAGGAGAATGTTACGCCTACTGATGGTGAGGTATGACGACCCAACATAGTCACGTTTATTCCAGTGTGGCACAAAGACTATGGATAACTATCGTTAGTTTAAGGGTCCTCCTATGAGGGCACCCCATGTACGGATGTTAGGGGGTGGCTGCCTAATAAAACAAAACAAGATCGGGGTTGTTGTACTTGTTGGGACCCATGTACAGTTGGAGCAGAATATATTTAATTGTTGGGACCCATGGACAGTTCTTGGCAACCTTTTTATAAACATGAGTACTCAACCTTTTTATTTTATTTAATTGTGTAGTATTTATTTGTGTGGTATATTTAATTTGTGTAGTGTTTTTATATGTATAGTGTATTTATTTGTGTAGTGTTTTTATATGATATTTATTTTACGTTACTTTTTATAAACTTTTTTTATAAATTTTTTATAAAAAATTTTATAAAAAATTTATAAAAAAAGTTTATAAAAAAAAGTTTATAAAAAGTTTATAAAAGTTTATAAAAAAGTTTATAAAAAGTTTATAAAAAGTTTATAAAAAAAGTTTATAAAAAGTTTATAAAAAGTTCATAAAAGTTTATAAAAAGTTTATAAAAATTATAAAAAAGTTTATAAAAGTTTATAAAAAGTTTAAAAAGTTTATAAAAAGTTTATAAAAATTTATAAAAAGGCTTATAAAAGTTTATAAAAGCATAACGTAAAATAAATATCATATAAAACACTACACAATTAAATACACTATACATATAAAAGACTACACAAATTAAATACACTATATAATATACTTAAATTAAACACTACAAAAAAAAAAAAAAAAAAAAAAAAAAAAAGTCAAAAGTCAAAGTCACAACATGCGGAAGGGGACCCACACCTATTGAGGTGCCTGCCAAGGAAAAAGTGGGGTGCCTGCGTAGGCCAGCCCTAATTTAATTGTTTAAGTCATATTCAAGTTATGTTAGGATATGTGTCAAGTGAGTCATTGTTTAAGATAAGTGTCATTTTAGGATAAGTATCCGAGTTGTGTTAGGATACACATAGTAATCGTTATCACAAACCGGTATAAATACCGAACCATTATGAATGAAGAGTCATAGTTTTTCGATCAAAATAATATTCTAGTTCTCTTTTCTTCTTCTTATGGAGTTTGCGCCCGTTTGAAGTGGTGCATACTATCGATACAACCTTAATGGGTCGTATCATATTAAAATATGATATGCTCTAAATTTATAGGCTTTTTGAAGAGAGAATTGTAATGTATATAACTTTTTTATTTTATTTTATTTTTAACTGCATATATCAACCGCATATGATAGTCAGTTACATGTGAATCAACAATATTGGCCGCATTACATAATGAGATCGGCTTAATTTTCATTGGATTCTACAAATTACCCACATATCTAATTCCTTTTTAAACATTATCCGTAATTTTCATTGGATTATGTTACTGAAAAATAATGATTTCAATGGATTCTACAAATTGAACTCATGTTTCTGAATTTTTCATCAAAAATTAAGTTGTTAAAACTTTGAAGTTATGGCTGTAAATTTTTTGAGGGAAAATAATTTAAAAAGGCATCAAACTTGCCAATTTTTTTTGTAAGCATCAAACTTTTTTAATTTTTTTATTGTAGCGTCCAACTTTAATTTTTCTATTGTAGAGATGTATCGCAAAAAAGTGAGGTGACAAAAGAAAAATTAAGGATGTTGGATGCGTACGCATATAAAGATTAAGGAAGTCGGATGCATACAATAGGATGAATAAAAAAGTTGGATGCTACAATAAAACAATTAAGAAAGTTAGATGCTACAATAAGAAAATTAAAAGTTTGATGCCTACAAAAAGAAATTAAAAAAAATAATAAAAAAAAAAATGACAGGTTACCTTTTTGTACCATTTTCCTTTCTTTTTAACATAACTATCACCCCTAATCTATTTTGCTTTTCTAAAATACTATTTGCACCTTGAATTTTTAAAATGTTTACATCTCAACCCCCGGACTTTAAAGTACTATGTATTAGTTATGTTTCTTTAAACTCTTTTCTCAATTTTTTTCTATTTTACTTTTCTATCAAATATTGTGACTTTTTAAGTATATCTTTAGAACTCTTACGAAAATTATTATCTTGAAAAACTTCGTATTGTTACATCTATAGTTAACTTTTGTTATATTTAGATATTTACAATATGAAGAAATGTAAGATATAAGCCTATAACTTTTGTTTCGTACAGTAGAATACAAGAGTTAAAAGATTAAAATGTATTTTCATAGCAGCGGAGTGTGGGCAAAACTTACTCATACTTAAAACAATCTCTGAAAAGTCAGTTATATAAAAAATAAATAGAAAAGGGGGTCAACTTGTTCCGATTTCATCTCTATTGAATTTGAATATCATACCAGTGTTTTTGGGTAGTCAGGATAGATATGTATTTTTAACAAGTTCTTTCTATATTTTTTTCAAGATAAAACCCTTAATTACTTTATAGTTTATATACGTAACGACTTGAAATCATATAGTACCAAAGAGTCATAGGATACGAAATGTTTCTTTTACACAGAAATCTTATCACTAATAGAACTTGCAATCATTACATAGATACAATAATCTGTCAACAAAGACTTGCACATCTGCCATACGGATAACTAAACAACGTTAAGCTGGGTTCAAAACTGTAACAAGTAATGTTACGTCAGCATACACAGTCAGCCGGCCTAATATTATAACTAAAGTTATACTTAGTTGACTTTTAGTGCAGCGAGAACTGAACTCAAGGGGCAACACTCGAGTCTTGAGATACTAAATGTACTTTGCTTTTAGCTAGTTGTGGATCACATCTGCATAAACCAATAAGATAAATGTAGCTTAGAGATTTAAAATGTATACCTGACAGTAGATTAGTTTGCTCGGTGAATTATCAAGTTTTCTTATTGAAACATATGAGATTTTATATTCATGGGGGTGGAGGTAACAAATCAGTGAGTCGGGTGATGGTTCAAAACGGGTCATTATAACATGTCAAACAGGGCTGGCCAGGCTGACCCTGACCCATCAAAGTTATACATTTTCCTTTTAAACTATGATGATTACTGATATATAAAAGACAACGTTTGACCCACAAATTCTTTTGCACATATAGTAAGCCCATTCCAACCATTTGTATATGTTGAGTCCCCAAAACAAATCAAAAACACATTAACACAAAAACAAGCCAATTAGACCGAGTTTTATTTAATACGGCCAAAATTTACCCCTTGTTACATGGAGATCATATATACATACAACATTTCTTGTGTCGCTTTTTATAGTTAAAATAACATGTTTGATACTTACAAGTCAACTGCGAACTCTTTTCTTCGCGGATTGAAAGCACCCATTATCATCATTTGAATCATATGACCGTTTGTATGCATTTTCTGAGTGCTCCAATCCCAAGTAGTGTTCCCATACACCATAAACACCAGTTTTCTAAAACCAAAAACACCAACCAGAATATGTTAAGAGTTACTCATAGAATACGTATAAAGAGATGAATATGTTTCTTTGTAACCTCAAAACGGTGGAGATAACGTCAGAATCTTGAAGGTATCTAGGATTGCCCATAGATACAAATGCAAACTTCCACTGATACATTATCGTATATAAGCAAACAAATGTGGGAGTTGTATAGCAAAACAAAAGAAAGAAAAACAATATGGTAGGAAAACAAATCATGAACATACCTTGAAAATTCCTCATTTGGAACGTGTAGTATCTTCTGAATGCGTAACTTAATTTCAGCTAATGTTTCATCGACTGAATGACAAAGATAAATGGTTCCCCAAGTTCCAGACTTGCTGTTAGTACAAAGTTATATGAATGTTAAAAATTAAGTCCTTAGTATTAATGGGTCGAAAAGGGTTAGAGTTGAAATGGGTCATTTTGTCCATTTCGTGAACTTTTTCTAATTATAAACATAAGTCAACTATAATTAGCAAACAATACTACTACAAGAATAGTTTAAATCTTCCAATAAAACATTTGACCCATTTGCCTATTAGAAAACTTACATGATTTGACCCATTTGTGATAAAATACAACCTAACTCAAATCATTCCAAAGTAAATGGTCAATATAGCCACCCGTAGTTCTAAGTATTCCGATTAAAAGTACAAACTACCACTAAAATAAAGATCAAATAAAGCCATAAATACATACCACTCGGTTCTGAGAAGCGTCTTTTGTAAAATGATAAACATGAATTAGACGGTCTTGAGGACCCATATCCTTTTCCTCTTCCGAAATCTATAGAAAAACTATTTTAAAAACACTTCCAAGAATAAATAACAACCTTATAAAAAGGTATTATTTGGAGCATACCTCCTCAGCACGTAACGTCCAGTATTGATCATTAATGTTCTCAATTTTTTCATTCAGCGGAAAAATCTGCACAAAGTCATAAGTATCAAATTCATTTGCATATAATACAGACACATGCACGCGCGCACGCACACACACATATAAAGGAGTATGTGATCTTTTTAGGGTACCAATCCAAAAGAACCTGTTTTCCAAAAACAAAGGAATCAAAAACTAGTCTAAAAGAATTACAAGTTTATAAAATTAAAAATATCTTCTCAAGTACCTTGTGAATCTTGTGGTAGAAAATCTCAACCAAACGAAGCTCTGCATCTTTGTGAGACATCTCAACCTGTTCGAACATAGATTAGACAGTCAACTATAAATGATGAAATCATGAAACAATAATAGTTTAAAGGGGCAGACAAAAAATTGCGACTTTAACAGCAAGATTTACCTTTGTCTTAAGGTCATTGATCACATCCGCCACAGTGCTTTGTTTTGGCAATCTTATGATATGTGTGACTACCTAAAAATTGTCAAAAGTGATCTATTCAGCAAATGTGAGAAAGTAAAACAGAATAAAAACGAGGTGATGGTTATTATTCAGAACTTACTTCATCTTTTGTTGCATGATGAAAAGCAACTTTTAGAGTTTTCAGGCATTGAAGTTCAGGAAGAGGAATATCCAATACTTCATAATACAAAATATCTGAAGTCTGTACACAACACTCAAGCTGGCAAACTTCAAAAGTCATCTTTAAAGCATAATTACTAAATAATATGGGAGACAATGCTCTTAATTGAAAAATTTTGCTTGTTTGTCTACGAGATTTCAACCTCAGAAGAGATCATTCACACCTATGTAATACTTTAATTAAAAAAATTAGTATGTCAAATATGCTTATGAAATATAAAACTGATTTAGAATGTTTTATTCAGAAAAAACACATTATTGCAACTTTCGACCCATTTTCTGTTAAGATGCTCCCTGCGTCCATCTTACTATTTTAATGTGTCCCGATATTCCTTCTCTACTTTAAAAGGGAAAGGTATAACCGACTGAATTTCGCACATTACCCCTACTTTATTAAAAAAAACCTCCAAAATAAATATTAACTATTGGTCTAAGGTTAAATTGCCACTATGCAAAAGTAAAGCAGTAATATATTCTATTTTTTTAAAACATGTCTTTGACTTGTGGATATTATTTTGCAATGGAGTAACTGTTATAACCCGAGTCGACCCGAAATTGCCACACTAGCACTTTAAAATGCACAAGGTAAAAACAAAAGTAAAAGCTTTAAAAATAGCTAAATAACTACAATCACATATTCTCACATATACCTATATGAAAACAGTATTTACAAGTATTAGAACCAAACAAGCACGTATATATCATCAAGCAATTAATCCATTAGAGAGCATGGTTGGTATCAATAAGTAGCATCATGCATGCAAACATCAAAATCACAAAATAACCTGATTGAAGTGGGCCAGCATATCTGACAGATGTTTAACTCCTCTGTACTTGATTGGCACCTGTTTGGGTTGTTGGGAATAACAGTTATGAGATGTAAGCCTGATTTTTGATGGATCATCTAAGCTCAGATGGGCAGCAACTCTTTCAACTACATCATCATAATTGTTGAGTTTTGACCTGAAATGCAATAAGGTCAAATAAACAATGCAAAATAAAAAGTTTCCAAACCGTTAAATCAAAGAAGCGCGGATTTTGGGGTACTCACAATTCCAACGAGAATTTATCCTCCTTGGGTTTCTCTAGTGAAAGAAAACGCACAACCTAAAATAATTTGCAAGTGGATGAATAAAACTCGTAGGAGAGCCTTCTTTAAAAAAGCGGAAAATGTGCCTTCAAAAAAACATAATAGAAGTGGCACACTTTACCAAAGTTTCACAGTATACCTGACGATTATGAACATATTCCAGAAAAGATGGAACATTAGGATAGCGACATTTTACAGTTCCAGCCTGAAGACGTTTCTGAAGGCAAATGATGTCCCCATTTTCAAGCTATACAGTATCATAAACCAAAAAACAGAAGGTTATTTCTGACTCACGGTCAAAGAAAAAAACTGTTATTATGATTGTAAAAAGTTAAAACATACCTCACTAGCCCAAAATGTTCTATTCTTATCAACATGTTCACACATTACTTTAGGTTCATCAAATCTAATTTCCTGGATGAGGAGGATAAGTCAGCAAAATAAACCTGATGATATATAATAGAACATAAGATAATAACATAGAAACAAAAAAGAATGACCTCAAACAGTTCTATATCTTCATCAGGCGCAAAGCCAGCGAGTTCATTCAGCTTTGCCAGTATTTGTGTTGGCTTTCCTCTACACTTCACAAAGAGCCGTCCAATATACCTGATATATTAACAGATTTAATAACTATGAACACTCCTCGTGATGTAAACTAATTTGAATGTGTGTTGGATAACCCTGTATCACACCATAAGTTTGGCATTTTCTGATCTACAGCTCAACATACTTTCAAAGCAATAATAAAGATTTATATAACCTACTAAACAAATTTCCGCAAATCAACTCAGCCGACATCCCCCCCGGCGCACTAGAGAATACCCATTTTTACCCGTCCAATTTTCCTTCTGACAAATCAGCTGATGAACAAGAATAAGCATGCATTGACTCTTAAAAATAAATAGAGATGTAAAAAATGGCTACCGTAGCTCCTCTTTTATTGGGTCATAAAGCTTAAAGAAAAGTAGAATCTCCCCCTTAATCTTCGCAGGTGGAGGAACCAGTTGTGAATTCTACAATATAAGAGAACCAGTGAAGTTTATGAGATGATAAATTTATATTACAAGTATGAATATGTATCAATAGAAAATTACCTGCCCAAATTCTACCTCCAGGAATAACTTAAGCTCAGCATTGTTATTTTTATTGTTAATTTGATTTGATACATATCTCAAATCACCAACCTAAGAACACAATGAATTCGACATGTAAATGATCAATAAGAATAAAGCTTCCTAATTCCTTATTTCCAAAAAAGTACAGTAACTGATAAACCTACAATAAAACATTTTAGTAATTTATTCCCATTCAATATATCCCATTTTCCGTTTTCTTTAACTTTGACTTTCAAGTTAAATTTCAATAAACATGTCAATTAAACACCAAGATAATTAGAGACTTTACATGCAGCAAGAAAACGAGAAGTCAGAAGTACATACAGGTTGAGCTTCTTCTAAAGGAGTCAATAGACGATTTGGGCGGCAGAGCCAAAATCGCTGATATTGCACTGGTATACCTAGTACTTCTGCTACTTCCTCCTGAAAAATAATACTCGGAGATTACTAATATCTTTAATAGCATAACTCTATTAAAAATAGTCACTATGTACTAAACCGGAAGGAAAGTAAAAAAAAAAATTACAACAAAAAATATACCTTGAAAAGGGAAAAAGATGTTTGCTTTTGGATACGGAAACTAAGAACTTTGTCATGATCCACTAAATCAAAAAATATATTTTTCCCTATTTGTTCATGAAGATTCTCATCACGAGCAACTTTTATAATGGTATACAAATGCGCCTCTGCTTTCTCTTTCATTTTTTGCTTCGTCTCCTCATATTCTTTTTTTAACCTAATCTGTAAGTTTATTGAGGGATCTCAATATAGTTTGTTGGGTATAAAACAGCAAGAAATTTCATCAACAAAATAAAAACGTTATTTTAGGTGCTCGGCTTTCGAACATTTCTTGATCTTTTAGCTTTCTTTTCATCTCCTCATTTAAAACGCTATTTTAACCAACTCCATTGATATAATACCATCTAATGCTGAATTCAATAAAGACGTTCTAAATGTTTCCCATGAATCCGTAAACTACCAAGAAACCACAATCCTTGAACCTCTTCATCAATTTTAATACCAATTTCTAAAAGCTCCTTAATGATTCCCTGAAAAGCAATCAAGTGATTCGACATTGCATTTCCATCAAGGTACCTCAAACCCATCAACTGTTTGATCAGAAACAGTTTATCATTACACGCCTTTTGGGCATACAACTGCTCAAGCTTATTCCATAAAGTACGTGCATTTACTTCTTCACTAACATGATTTAATACATTCTCATCAACCCATTGTCTAATATACGCACAAACTTGACGGTGTAAGAAGTTCCATTCTTCTTCATTTTGACGCTCGGTTTTTCAGAACAAAAACTGGTTGATGAAGCCTGTTAACATAAAGAAGATCCTCCATCTTGCGTTTCCATAATTTATAATTACAACCATTTAAGTAAATCATTCTTGAAGTATTTGTCTCCATTGTTAACCACAAGCCAGATAAGTAACTAAAATAGCCAAATGCCGAATGGTCTCTTACTTGAGATGACCTAATACAAAAAGTAAACAGGGTTAAATCTAATGTACTTTGTTTTTAGTATTGAATGTCTGATTACCCTAACTACTTGATTAAATATATCTATGTGCAGTAACATACTTAATACTAATATGTAAGTTTAGTAACCTAACCACTACAAAGTTAATTACTAAAAAATGCAACCAAAAAAAAATGTATATTGCAGTTTTTAAAAGATGAGTACTAGTTTTAAGGTGCTACTCACTCTTGTTCAAAACAGTAGGTAAAAGAGTACTATTTTGTGGTTTAATCGCACATTTTTAAAAAAGTGGTCAACGAGTATTAGTATCACTTCAAAGTTTTAGGGATGTTTGGGGAAGCTCATCTAAACAGCTTATAACCCTTACCAAAACACAGTAAGTTGTTTCAAAAGCTTACTTAAGCTACATATGATACGCTCCTTAACACTAGAAAGTATATTTGGGGGTGTTTTAGATTGCTTATCTGGAACTATGTTTCACTTAATAAGCATGTAGCAAACCACTTATTAACTTACTTTTTAGCGCTTACACACTAAGAAAAGCAAGCCACCACCAAGGTGGCCAAGTAATCAGGTATCCTCGCAAGAGGTCCCGTCTTCAAACCTCACCAGGTAAACATAATCTTGGGGGTGGCCTGAGAAAGGGTTTGGAAACGGTCACGGATACATCTGAGTCAAAGACTCGCCCGTTTACTCTAAAATAAGCAGATAAACAATTTTACCCAAACACTCAAAACTAGCACGTAAGTAAACAATTATATCTCATACACCTACCTATCTAAACACTGTCATAGTCATTAGTTTTCGATAATTAATGCATAAGCTAAAACTATATTTTTCCCTATTTGTTCATGAAGATTCTCATCACGAGCAACTTTTATTATAGTATACATATGTTCATCTGCTTTCTCTTTCTGTTATTGCTCCTTCTCCTATTGTTCTTTCTTTAACCTATTTGTTCTTGAAGTATTTGTCTCCATTGTTAACCACTAACCAAATAAGTAACCCAAAATAGCAGAATGCCCGAATATGGTCCCTTACTTAAGATAACGTGTTAGGAAGCAAGTATGCTAAGATGTGTAGGAACAAATACGAGCAATCTATCTATGTGTAATGTAATTCCCCCTTTTTTTAACACTTTGTTTGTTTTTTGAACCGCGAACTAATTAAATAACTAGTAAGGAGCTAGTTCAAAATACAATGGGAGGACAGCGTGTTGTTACAAGGATCACTAAACCACTCTATCCAATTAGAAGAATATTTCTTACCAAGTAAAAAGAGTATAGTTATATATCATTAAGTAAAAGGTCTTTGTTCGGCCTCTTGTGGGAGAAGATCACATTATTTCTAACTCTCCAAATGACCCAAAAGATGGGTTGAACGACCACGTCAAAAAACTTGATGAACTTGTCCTCAAGGGTAACACGGCAGCTAAGTTAACTGCTTCTATGAGGTTCGATTATCTGATTTATCTAAACAGCTTATGAGTGTATCGCCTTACCATCTTTGATAAGCACCTTAACACTAGATTTTTAGCTTATTTTGCAAGTACTCATGCTTATTTACAACTTTACCCCCCATCTTTCCTCTTTGTTCGTCTCTTCCACTGAAAGTACTCTAGGACGTGTTTTAAATTGATTATCCAAAACTGCTTATCACTTAATAAGCATGTAGCAAATCGCTTACTAAGTTATTCTTTTTAACGCTTATACACTAAGATAAGCAAACCACCACCAAGGTGATCTCGTGTCCAAAGTCCAAACCTCACTAGGTAAACATCTTGAGGGTGGCCGGGAAAAAGGTTTGGAAACGGCCACAAGATACCCGGTTAGCCCACGTACATCTAAGTCAAAGACCTGCCCTCCGCAGGTAACCTTATTAGAGAAAACCTCATCCGTTAACACTAAAATTTAAAAAATAAACAATTTTACCGAAACACTCGAAACTAGCACTTAAAACCAAACAGGTAACTGAACGAAGTTTTCCCTGTTCGGGGAGGGCGAGCCTTTTGACTCAGATGTACGCGGCCTCATTGGGTATCCGGGACCATTTTCGACCCTTCCCTGCCACCCCGAAATGTACACACCTAGCAAGGTTTCAACCCTTCACCTTAACACTAGTAGTGTGGTGGTTAAAACCAGGGAAAATGACAAAAATAACCATTTTCACAAACATACTTCATAAAATACCCAAATTTTTTCCAAAACGCCAAAATACCCATAATAATCGCAAAGTTTGCGATTTTTTTAAAAAATATCGCAAACTTTGCAAAAGTTACAATTTCTCTTTTTAACGCTTAGCTCAAAACATAAAGTTAGATATCCTTTTCTTGTTTAGTGTCTTTTGAATCACGAAAAATATGTTCGATGAGGAAGTTATGGTTAAAATCCACAACAACTAAACGAGAAAAAGTTGTTGTGGTATTTTGGCCATAAATTTCTCATATGAACTCCTTTTCGAGTGATTAAAAAGGCACTAAACAAGAAAAGGGATATCTACAACTTTCATGTTTTGAGCTACATGAAAACCAAGAAAAAGGGAGAAATTTATAAAATTCGAAAGTTTGCAATATTTTAAAAAAATCGCAAACTTTGCGATTTTTCTAAAAATCGCAAACTTTAATTTTCTTTCAAATCGCATTGCGAATTTTATGGTAATTTTGGCTTTTAGAAAAATTTGGGTATTTTGTGAAATATGTTTGTCATTTTCCTTAAAACTAACACTATAAACTATATTTAATCATACATAAAATAGTCAAACACCCACTTAATCATATGCATGGTTTATTAGTCTTAATTTAGTGTTTAGAAAAATTAGCAGAAGTTTAGGGTTTTCACTCATACCAAGAACAAAGAGCCATTAAACAACAAAAACCCATAAATAAATAAATATATGGTTAAAAAAAACTCACCAAAAGTTGATTATCAAGCTCTAATTTTTACACCATTTCAAGCACTCAATTGTCATTTTTTTCTGAGCTTATTAGGTGGGCGGAAAGAAAGCCCGAACCCGTTGGGAAACTCAAAGGCGGGAAGGCTTATTATTATTAGGTGGGCTCCGGACACCTGTCCCAAATTTTATAATTTACACATCTCTTATAATTATAACTACACGACTACTCGCGTCTAACACTAGCGATATCTAGTTTTTTGCAATATTCTGACTACTCATAAATTTTGTAGCATTAGAGAATCATTTTTGAATAACTATATTTTAAGGCAAATCATCCAAAAATGTAATTAACTTGTCACCTTTTCCCATTGTATGTAATATTCTTTTTTTTTCTCATTCTATCAATAAACCTCTATCGTTAGTCCTTTCTCGTACTGCTACTAAAAAACTTGCATCGTTAGTCCTTTATACTAACGACCATTAATAAATAACTTAAAATTTGGTTATCTTACGCTAAATTTAAATCGTTGCTCCTTTATACTAACGATCGTTAAAAATAACTTAAAATTTGGTTTCTTACGCTTCCATCCGCTTTTTCACGCTTTCACGTTTTACACGCCGCTCGTTTTAACACACTTTCGTCCGTTTTCACGCTTTTATCCGCTTTAACACGCTTTCATTCGCTTTTACACATTTTCGTCCCTTTTTTCACGTTTTATCTGCTTTCCCCGCTTCGTCTGCTTTTTCACGCTTTCATTCGCTTTACACGCCATCCATCTTTACACATTTTCGTCCATTTTGCACGCTGCTCTTTTTTACACGTTTTCATCCGTTTAATACGGTTTCGTCCGCTTTAACACGGTTTCATCCGCTTTTCACGCCATCTGCTTTTACGCCATCCGCTTTTGCATGTTTTGTTCAGTTTTACACGTTTCAGTATGTTTTAACACGCTTTTGTCCATTTAAACACGTTTTCGTCCGTTATTCACGCCATCCATTTTTCGCGTTTTCATCCGTTTCTACGTTTTCATCCGTTTTACATTTCGTATGTTTTCACGTTTTCGTCCGTTGTTTCACGCCATATGTATTTACGTTTCCATCCATTGTTTCACGCTGTTCGTGTTTGCACATTTTGTCTATTTTTCACATATGTACGCTTTGAACAGCTTTGGTCGTTTCTACAGTTTTCATCCGTTTTACATTTCATCCATTTTATACATGTTTTTGTAAGTGTTTACATGAAAAAGCGATGAAAACGTGAAAAATGGATGAAAATGTGTTAAAAGCAAAACGCAAAACGGACAAAATGTGTTAAACGGATGAAAACGTAAAACGGATGAAAACGTGAAAAAAAAAGAAAACGTAAAAACGATGAATACATATAAAACGGATGAAACGTGAAAACGACGGCGTGTAAGAACGAATTAAAACGTGAAAAACATACGAAATGTAAAACGGATGATAACGTAAAACAGATGAAAACGTGAAAACGATGAAAACGTGAAAAGCGGATGAAAGCGTGTAAAAACGTATGAAAATGTGAAAAAACGGACCAAAACGTGTTAAAACGAACGAAAACGTGTAAAAACGGACGGAAACGTGACGAACGGACGAAAACGTAAGATAACCAAATTTTAAGTTATTTTTTTACGATCGTTAGTAAAAAGGACCAACGATGCAAGTTTAGCGTAAGATAACCAAATTTTAAGTTATTTATTAACGGTCGTTAGCATAAAGGACTAACGATGCATGTATTTTTTGTAACGGGTACACATAAAGGACTAACGATAGAGGTTTATTGACAGAATGAGAAAAAAAAATAATGCTACATACAATGGGAAAAAGTGGCAAGTTTACTACATTTTTGGGTGATTTGCCCATAATTCTAATGTTTGGTTGTATAATGTTAGTAAATATACGCTTTCAAAAAAATTATGTGGAGTCGATCTAAGTGGAGAGTATATTTTCTAATAGTATTGTTTTAAGTTATTAAGATTTTAGTAATAATATATTCAAGCATTACAAAAGAACCAGATTATGTAGTTGGCAATATTATATTGTAGTTTAGAGTATAAGCAACAAGCGTGTGACCACTTTTATTGTTTTATTGGTAATTTAGCAATTGATAATTGTTTTTTTTTTTTTTACATGTGTAGCGTTTATCATTTGGTGTGTGGCTTTTAAATTTGTAACCTTACAAATTTGATATCACCATAATAAGATTATCTTGTACTATCAATTTGCATAAATATTTAAACATTTGTTCAAAACTATTTGTTTGAGGTACAAATAATTATCGCTAAAGATAACTGTGAAAAACTAGAATGGGGGTTTGAATAGTTTTACCGATTTTAATTTAAGTTTCAAAGATTTAGATTTGATCTTATGTGAATTCGTGTGGATGGATAAATAGTATGAAGCAATAAGTAAAGTAAGTAAAGAAAGCAAGTAAAGTAAAATGATAGAAATTAGCGACACAAGTGATTTATAGTGGTTCGGCTACAAGGACACCTTCCTTACCCTACTCCACTCCCCGAGTTCCCTACTCGAGAGTTCAAGCACTATGTTAACAAGCTCCTTCAACTTGGCGGAGAAGCCTCACAACGTCGCTTACACTTTTTTCGGTACAAAGCTAAATACCGAGTTCTTCCACGAGGTAGAACTAAATCTTTACACAACTATTACACAACAACTATGTGAAATATGAATTACAAGATTATGCTACAAAAATCTTGTGGATGGACAAATCAATCAAAGACCCTTTGCTTGAATGACTTGTAGGATAACGTGATCTCGCCTTTATGAATGACCTATATGAGAATCACAATAAAAGATAGAAGAACTACTAGAATGATCAAATGATTAGAGGTTAGGAGAGAGAGATAATATATGAGAGTTTGTAAGAAGAAGGGTGAGAAACAATGAAGAAATGGCTCACTATTTATAGCCACAAAAGCCTTCTGTCCCACGGTTCCGATGGATCCCTCACCCAAGGGATCCGGCTAGTGTAAAACTTGGGATCCGGCGATCAGGTCGAAACGGTCCGGATTTTGGGTTGCAAACCGGGTTATGGGTTATAGGTTATGAGCCATGGGTCATGGACTTTGGGTCATGGGTACCCAACAAGATACAATGTATCTAGACAATGTGTTATAGGTCTTGGGTCATGGGTCATGGATAATACCCAACATGATGTCATGCAATGGGTCATGGGTTATGGATTAGCTCCATGGGTATGGGTCATGGGTCTTGGATATTACCCATCCTATTACATATTATATTATAACAATTTATTTATTACAACATTTTATGTAAATAACTAAATGTATATACTTTGAAAAACAACATATATTCTCATAATTTTACTTATGATAACTTTATATTTGTTATCAACAAAACATAACGAGATCGCTAAATATAAACAAACATTTTTACGGTTTATTTGTATTAACAATCTCCCCTTTTTGTTAATGACAAAACATAAAGTTATGGTAAGTAAAACTTAAGATTAGATGTATGTTTTGAAAGTGTATGTGAGTTTTACTCTCTTCTCCCCCTTTTTGTCGAAACAAAAAGTGAGTCGAGTAAAAAATAAATAGCAGCAGCGGTGTATAGTCTTCGGCAAATTCCAATTAGATCAATATTTTTGCGTGTTATTTTATCCTTGTTTCGAGGCTTAGAGATAACGGTTTTGTGTAGCAAATTTTAGATGGATCGATATTTTTGCATGTTCTTTTCATTGTAAGGCTCAAATAAAAATTGTGGTAAAGTAAAGCTCGTGCCTAGTAGCGACGACATATATACTCTATTACACGTGATGTAACTGGTGGTAATTTGTATCCAGTGAACAAATTTTGTGAGCGAACAATTTCGTTGATGTGCTTTTTTTGTGGCGTTTTCTTGAAATAACGTGAGACCTTTATTGCACGTACTAATTTGTGTCAGATCACGTGAATCCTAGGCCAATCTACTTATATGAGGATGTTCTTCATTTGTGAATTTTGATAGTAATATGAAAAATAAGACTAATTTTCATTTTCTTTCTAATGACGTGAGGTTAAAAGTCATTTTTTTATTGCCTTAATATACAAATCTATGAAAGATGAAACTATGAAAGGCAATGGAAACAAAATAACTGAATATAATGTGTAGTGATATCTTTTGGATTAGTATATGATTGTTTAGTGGTAGGTATTAGAGTAAATAACAAAAATCGTCCTTGTAGTTTAAAAAAAAAAAAAAAAAAAAAAAAAAAAAAAACTCATATCGTATTCATTATTTCCTTTTTTCTTTAATAACTATTAAGTTTGTAGAACAAGCTTCAATATTTTCACTTTCATAAAATTCATCACTATAATGGCCATCAAGTTTCATCATTTAATTTTTAACATTTTCTTAATTATTTTATTTTTCAACATTCTCTTTCTCTCACATTTGACTATTGTTGAAAAATTCAACATTCAGCTTTGACCTTTTTTCTATTTAATGTAGTTAAGATATATATATATGTGTGTGTGTGTGTGTGTGTGTGTGTGTGTACGTATGTATGTGTGTGTGTGTGAGAGAGAGAGAGAGATAACCCGAAGACTCCTTAATTTATTTTTGCTTGATTGAATGTACCCGAGAACACATATTAGTTATGTATTCCTTTTAGCATTCAAAATACATATGAGATGCAATGTAAAAGGTTTTTACTTTTATTAATGATGAGTAAAAATATGTTTGTCCTAGACGAGAGTGATTTGAAAGAAAATGATACGGGAGAAATATCTTTTAGAAAATGTTTCAAGAATTTATTGTATAGAAAATATCTTTAGTTTTGAAAATAAATCCCATATTGTTAGTGAGTCGTGTGAAATAGAGATCCTAGACTCGTAAGAAGAGGTAAAGTAAAAGTTTACGTACCTTGTAGAGAAAGTACTTCAAGACGATTGTTCCATAAGACCAAGACCTAGACGAAACAAGTTGAATTGCTCTCGCTTCAACGGTTTGGTGAGGACGTCGACTATATTTTCTTCGGATGACACTTTCTCAATCGAAATGTTCCCTTTTGAACATTGTCTCTTAAGAATGATGACGGATCTCTATATGCTTGGTACGAGAATGCAACACCGGATTTTGCTAAGATCTATAGCACCTTTGTTGTCGCATAAAATGGCAATGTCACTTAGATGGATGTCGAATCAACTAACGCTTGTTTCATCCATAGTGCTTGTTGGCATGCTTTGCCGGAGACATATTCACCGGTTGTTGAGATGACTAATGTCGTTTGCTTCTTCGAGAACCAATATGTTAAGCAACACCCCATGAAAGTGCAAACACCACTTGTACTTTTTCGATCAACATAATCACCGCATGGTCGAATCTGCATATACAATAGTTTCTACCCCCGTCCCCTTGGGATACCATAATCCCAATTGATTTATACCCTTAATATATCTAAATATTCTTTTGACGCCTTCTAGACGTGAAGTTTTAGGGTCTTCTTGAAACCTAGCACAAAGACATACACTAAACATGATATCCGACCGACTAGCCGTGAGGTAGATAAGACTACCAATCGTGCCACGGTATTTGGTGTTATCAACGGATTCACCATCTTCATCTTTTGTAAGTTTGGTATCGGATGACATTGGTGTTCTTATTGGTTTTGACTCTTCTAATCTGAATTTCTTTAGCATTTCTTTTATGTATTTGGATTGATTAAAGAAAATACCATCTTCTAGTTGTTTGATTTGTAGACCAAGAAAGAAACTTAATTCTATCATCATACTCATTTCAAACTCATCATGCATGATTCTTGAAAAATCATCACACATGTCTTGACAAGTTGATCTAAATATAATATCGTCCCCATGGTATATTTGAACAATAACTATTTGAGACTCTCTTTTCTTTGTAAAAAGTGTATTGTCAACTAACCCCATGGTATAGTTGTTTTTGATTAAAAATGCCTTAAGTCTATCATACCAAGCTTTTGGAGCTTGTTTAAGACCATAGTGAGCTTTCTTTAGTTTGTACATGTGATTAGGTTTTTCAAATCAACAAAACTCGGAGGTTGAGATACATAAACTTCTTCATTTATAAAACCATTTAGAAAAGCACTTTTAACATCCATTTGAAAAGCTTAAGATCATTAGCACAAGCATAAGCAAGAAGGATTCTTATAGAATCTAATCTAGCTACTGGAGCATAGGTCTCATCAAAGTTTATGTAGGACCATAAATATATCAACCTTATATCACAAATACCACGTTTACCACTTTACGCGTAGACCACGAAACACAAACTATGCGTAGAAATAAAGAAGGAAATATTAGAGAAAGATTAAGAGAAGGAAAGATTTGATGTTAGATCAAATCCGGATTCCTTCGGATACCAAAGACCTTTGTTAATGGATGTCTTCAGGTACCGAAAGATCCTTTTAACCTCTTTGAGGTGCGTTCGGTAGGCTTTGCTCAAACCGTGCTAATAAGCAAACAACAAAATGAATATCGAATCGACTAGCGTTGAGGTACATGAGAGAACCAATCATGCTCGATATTTCTTCGGATCAATAGGTTTCCCAAATAAATCGGCTCCAATTTTTGGTGATGTAACCATTGGTGTTTCAACCGAGTCACAATTATCCATACCATGATTTTTCAAAATCTCGCTTGTATATTTAGCTTGATTAATAAAAATTCCACGTGGGATTGATGTATTTGTAAACCAAGAAAAACTTTAGTTCCCCATCATGGACATTTCAAATTTGCTTTTCATGAGATTTTCAAAATGTTTTGAAAGATTCGGATTAGTGGACCCAAAATGATGTCGCCCACGTAATCGAACAATCAAAATGTCGTTTTGTATTTTTGTGTAAACAAGGTAGGATCAACCGTTCCTTTGGTGAAATTGTTTAGGATAAGGAAAGAGGATTCATTATACCACGCCTCTGAGCTTGTTTTAAACCATAGATTGCCTTTTTGAGTTTGTAGACGTAGTCCGGATGTTCCATGTCTATGAAGCCTTCGGCCGACTCACGTACACTTCTTCTTTTAGAGTTCCATTCAAGAACGCGGTCTTAATGTCCATCCGATAAACCGTGATGTTTTTGTGAGTGATAGGCTAAGAAAATCTCGATCGCCTCAAGTCTAGCTATCGGCTGAATGACTCTTCAAAGTCTATCCTTTCTTCCTGTCAGTATCCTTTGGCCACAAGACGAGCTTTGTTGCAATTACGCCATCTCTTCATCCCTTTTGTTCTTCCATAATCATTTGAGATCAATGACGCGAATGTCAATTGGTCTTGGAACCATATCCCAAGAGTCATGTAGACGGTATTGAGAAGTTCCTCCCGCATTGCTTCTATCCATGCGGGTTCGCCATTGCCTCGCGAATGTTCTTTGGCTCTATATTGCTAATTGATCAAAGGTAAATGCATAGGTCACAATTGGTGGCAAGTTGGTGTCTCGTCTGAATTGGCCTTGAAGGTTCACCAATAACTTGTTCAATTGGGTGGTCTTTTGTCCACTTCGTAGTAGAGGATATCAGATTATACGAAAGCGAGTTAGATGGTTCTCGAAGCTTGAGGATGATTCGGTGATTTCGTAGCAAACGGGTTTTCAAATAAGTCTTCATCTAACGTTGCATCGCTCGGTTTTGAGTAGGTTCTTCGTGAAATGATATGTTTTGAATTTGCTCATCAACTGCGGTAAGACTGCTTAAAGAATTGGAGTTCTTTGTAGTAGATGTAGATGATGTTGATGGAGTTGGTGCATTGGTTTCGACCGTTGTAGATGCATCTTCTATTGGTGGTGGTGGATGATTTTGAGCGGGTGCGGTGAATGATGGTTTGATGCATTTATCAAGTTCCACCATAGTATTCATCGAACATTAACTCAAAGAATTTCTCCCATTCTTGTTCATGAGGTGTGTCGGAAAAGTTGATGGAGCTCTTTGATGTACGAGTCCTGAACCGATGTGTCGAAGTCTGCGGGTTTGGTGCGGGTTCTAGAGCGAGTCTCTCAGAAGCCATTTGTGAAATTTCATCAAATTTCAAGTTCATTGTCTCCATGATCCTCCTATTTCTTCAGTTATACACTCTGAATGCCCTCGAGCTATCTGAATATCCAATGAAGATTCCAATATCACCTTTAGCTTTCAGTTTCCTAATATCTTCTCTGTCGTTTGTCGGATAGCACAAAGCGCCAAACACGTGAAAGTAAGATATATCAGGTTTTCTGTTGTTCACTATTTCATATGGGGTTTTATTGAATCTTGGATGGATTAGGGATCGGTTCGAGTGAAACAAGCAAAGGGCAACAACATCACCCATAGAAAGGTGCACTAGAATAAATTAGCATTGTGCAAGCAACTTCCACAAGAGTACGGTTTCTTCTTTCAACTACCCCATTATCTTTGGAGTTCTATCAATCGATGTCGATGAGTTATTCCAACATCTTCAAAATAAGCTCTTAACTCGATTTGTGAATTACGTGCCGTTGTGCATTCTTACAACTCTTACAGGAGCTTGAAGAAGTACTTGAATACGCTTGAAAGGTGATGATGATGCTCGGTGCTTCGCCTTTTGATCTCAAAAATCTAACCCATGTATATCTTGAATAATCATCGACGATAACAAGAATATACTTTTTCCCATTAATGCTTTCAACTCTCATTGGGCCACGTAAGTCCATGTGCAACATATGCAACTTTGCTTCCGAACTAGGTACGGATTTGGGTTTATATGATGCTCTTTGCTTTTCCTTGTTCGCATGATGGACATAAGTGATCCTTGGTGTATTTGAACTTTGGAAGTCCATTGACGATGTTGTCTTTGGCCGTTTGTTGATGGTGTCGAAATTGAGATGGGATAATCTTCGATCGACAACCGAGATTTTGTTCCGTATGCTCGTGTCATAAGACATATTGGTGGTGAAGAGGCCATTTGGTTAATGTCGATAGCATACAAGTTTGTATCACGATTCCGCTAAGAGATTAGTGCCATTCAAGTTTCTAACGAAGCAATCATTTTCCTAAAAGCAACCTCTAAATCGCATCACAAAACCGCCCGACTAAAACAAATTGTGTCCCAACCCTTCGACATAGTAAACCCGAGTGATCAAATAATTTCCAAAAGGTAGATCTCCATAACCCATGATAGTCTGCTACATGATCATTTCCAAACGCACGGTTCCATGAATTGCCGACGAAATTGATCGCCAGACTTGATTCCGGTCATGTGCTTGGAGCAACCCGAGTCGACGATCCAAAGACATATTTCGATAACCCGCTAATAAGAAGAAGATTTTGGAAACCGTTTTGATTTTGGTTCCATTGGGTTGAGGTAAAATCTCGATCACACTCATAGAAGTTGTCTATTGGTAAGACAGTTCATCACCATTCTACCATTCGAGTGTGAAAGTTCTACCCGTGGGTTTCCAAATGTCATCTCTAAAGTAAACACTATGCTCCCTATCGGTGAGTGTAAAGCCTAAGTCTCGCAACTAGTCTTCCTATTCGCTTAGCGTAAGTTCTTTTGGGAACATTCTTCTTAATGAGCTTAACAATCTCATTCTTAGAAACACAATCATCAAGAACATTAGTTAAAGATTTCTTGCAAGTTAAACAAAGAGATTCAACACATTCATTAGACTTAGCAAGTTTCATAGGTTCATTACATTCAGATGAAATGTCTTTCTTATTACAAAGCGGTAAACTCCTAGGGTGTTCTTCTACTTTCTTCTCTTTATTCAAGCGACTACTCTTAGAGGCAAGCGAGACTCTATTGTTCCTTGTATTGCTCGTAGGCTTTAGTCTGCTGCTCTTAGAGGTGCTTCCTAGTCCTGTAGAAGGTAAGGCACACTCATTAGGATTCACAATTTTATCAAGAGAAGTGGTTTGGGCTTTCCTAGTCTCTTTAGAGTGCTTATCTAAACTTATGTCGTTTGTTCCATATGGTTTAGATGTGGAGGCGACGCATTAGTGGTACTCATCTTAAAAGGCCAGAGCTAAAACTTTTGGTTTCTCGATAACCGCTTTTCCTTTATCAACATTTTGTTTAGGCAAGGCGGTGGAGTGGTGGTTTGGATAAATCATTTTCTCATTGACTTTTGGAGGAGGCATTGAAATGCAGATTTTTTGTTTTAAAACCGGTTTGGAAATATTTGCTTTCTCCTCGGTCCAATGGTTTTGAAATTTTAGTATCCATCGCCTTTCCTTTTTGACATTCCACTGAGCCCTCAAAAGATCATTTTCGCTTTCATGTCATTGTAGGCACGCCATCATACGATAGTTTGTCATACTTGCATTCCTCGCTTTTTCGATCAAGTTGTTTAAAATATGAGACATTTTCTTTTCAAGTTTCTCAAGTGCTTTTTCATATTTTGAAACAATTTTGGAGGTCTCGGATCGAGTCTTTCATGATCTTCAACAGAATATGTTTGTAAAATAATGGACATAATATCGATGAGTCGAACATCTTCAAGAGAGTCATTTAAATTTTCCAAAATTTGATGTGTTCGACATTCATTAGCTTGCTTTACTGTGGATTTATGGTCCTTGACAAAGTCATTGTTTCTTTCAAAATGCTTGTTCAAAATGAATTACCCTTAAGTTGATGTTATTCACCGAGGGCAATTTGAGTTTCAAAATACTTTTATTTTCATTATCAAAACTATTAAACCAAATATTTGTTGTAATATTGGTTTTAGTTTTAACAATGTCTTGAAGATCCGCAATTCTAGTTTTCACATTTTCTAAAATACTTCTCGCATCACTTGTGTTAAAAGGATTGTTTGAAGACATTTGTTCAATGTTCGAAGAGAATTTGAGACAACAACCGGTTTTGAAATGATTTTGAAACAGTGTGTGACTCTTTGTTTGAAACACTTGGTGTGATGGAAAACTTTGACTTTTCTTTTGGATTAACAAAAGTAATTCCATTAATTTTGTTCCATTTGTTATAATCAATAGGTTTGATTTCCGAATTCTTTTGTTTCATTTTTGATCTACTCTCCTCAAGATAGTTCTAACGTTTCAAGAGAATCACGAACAATAATGGGTTCATGTAAAACATTTCCATTGTTTAACACATTCTGAGGTTTCGAGCTTTCTTGAGGAATGAAGAAGGGTCGTTACCAAGTGCCATTCTATGATTAGTATGAAAACGCGGACTTACTTGATTAGAAAGCATCTTGTTTGTTTGAGCAGAATGACCCGTTTTAAGAAGCAAATTTTCCAAAGTTTGGATATTTTCATTTTATCAAGAATTTCATCAAGAAGAGAATCTTCTCGTTTGAAAAATCGATGATCAACCGCTTCTTCTCTTTTCAAGATCGAAAACATTTCTTTTGTTTAGAAAGTTGGTCATTTAAATCGAAATTTCCTTGTTTAAAGATTTAATTTTAAGTTCAAATTCACATCAAGTGTGTTATACTTGATTTGCAATAGTTGTTCTTTAGAAACCAAATTTCAATAACCAATTTCTAATTCGATTCTTTGTTTTTATGAAATTCAAAGGCTTTTGCATTCTCCTTATAACTCTCAAGCTCGGCGGTCAATTTAGCATTCGCGCCTTAACTTCGCGATTGACCGCTCTAACTTTCTCAATTTCAATGCCACGCTTATTGATTAATGATTCAAAATAAGCACGTGTTTCCTCATCGGTCTCATTATTTTGTGCCACACGCTCTCTACTAGGATCCACATCCGAGTCTCGAGTTAGTATTGCTACAACTCGGATTGTCCGGTATGTATCATAAGTAGGTGCCGATGTCATGAATGTTGTTCGTCATGAGTAAACACATCAAATATGACATTGTTATAGCATGGATAAGTGATTGGTACCTCGACATCTTGCATTGGCGTCATAGGCGAGGGGCCGTCGAATCGATGTCGTACTTAGTCTCCTCAAGATTTGCCATGAAGATGCGGTTGCATTGATTTCTCGAGGTCTTCCAAATCATTCATAATAGCCATAAAGTCATGTTCCTCATCACCAATTGAAGTCCTGCATTTTCTTTTGTACCAACATGATAGCTTTACGAAGATACGCAAGATCCTTCTTTTTCGCTTAGTAGGACGGTTCCTTGCCATGTGACCCACTCCTTGACAGCTTATAACACGTAACTGATTACCTCGATTCACATTTCCATAATTCCCAACGATCGGAGTCGCAACATTCCCATTCGATTACCACTACTCTATTCCCAACATTCTCGACCCATCGATTACCCCGATTCGAACCGCTGATTACCCATATGAAATCCAAGAGCATATCCGGTGGGTTCGCAATAACTCCAACCATTTGTCTTTGATTACCCATGTTTACACCGGTACCGTGCAATTTGCCTATTGCGTAGTGTTTGATGAAATCCTTTGGTTGTTGTTAGTTGGTGTGGAATAGCGACTTAGAATGCTTTACCCAAAATGCAAATGCATGTAGCAAAGCTTGTTCTTGTTCAATTTCAAGATCGGTGATTCCTTGTTCCCGTAATGTTGTTGTTCGGTGGATAGGTTTGTTGTTGAGGATAACGACTTGTTCTTGTGGAATGTATTGCGCAAGTTGTTGTTAGTGGAAGATGATGAAGCTTGTTATTGTGTATTCACCGGAGTTTGAGTCTTTGCAATGAGTGCCAATGGATCATGATTCTTTGCTAATCGTTTTTCCCGACTTCATTCACTTCATTTTGGTTTTGTTTCGAAAATCGTTGAGTTGATCAAAGTTCACTTGATGTAAGTATTTTGTTTGGTTGACAATAGTGACATATCGTCCTCATTCTTCCGGTAGATTGTTCAGAACTTGATGTTGCTCACGATAGTTCGGGTGTCAACTTGTTTCGATCGACTCATTCATTAAAGTGCAAAACCTTCCATAGTAGGATTCAATTGATTCTCCGGAATAGATGTAAACTTCTCCCATGCGCTTAACAACTTGTTCTCTCGTATCTTGTTGACCAATTTACTCCATGACAAAGCCGTCTAACACGCTCCCACATATCAAAAGCGCTTCACAACTGTCTACAACAAAGAAAGATGTCTCTTGGTAAACCCAGGTTGGACAATATGAATTGCCATGTCATCTGCTTGACTTGTTTCGATCCTCTTCAAGTATTCGATTCCTTTTGAACACGAAAATATGGTGGGATGGGAGGTGTTGCATTAGCATTTCGTGGTCTTGGACTTGTCGAGGTATGAAGGGTCCATTCGTAATGGATTGAATCATCAATTTTCCATTAGGTTTGGTCTTAATGTAACGAACCATACGACTTGTCCATTGAAGATATCCACCTTTTTCCAACATAGGAGGACGGTTTTCGGCACCGGCTGCATGAATGTCTTGTTGAGTTGCCATTGATGAAGGTATGATATGATAAAGTTGATGTAGGATCGATTCAACGATAAAGGAGTTGTGTTTGATGAAGATTAAGCTTGGTTGATGTAGTGAAAATTGGGTCTAAAAACTTAAAAACCTCAATAACTTCTGTTCGGAGCATTTTTAGGACTTGAAGGTTGACCCAAGTGAATTCGGCAGTCTATTCTTGTGACAATCGGTAAATTTCCATATTTTAAATTTAATAATAAGTTATTATTTATTATTACCTGAACGATTTTGAGCAAGCATTAGCTCACTTGAGATAAATAAGGGAGGTTATCCCGCATACTAGAACATTTTGAACTATCAAACATTATCAGAAAATGAATATTTTATATTTTCTGGCCACTTATGAGTTTTTCTAACTCACACGAGAAGTTATTTCAATTTATTGATAATACGAGCTCGCGCACGAACCGACCAATAGAAAGTATGTCATTAGTCTAATAAACACATTTTTGAACCAATATTGATGTTCTTATATTTCTTTTATAAAAACACACTTGAAAACATATTTTACACGTTAACCATTTTCAACGTGTAACTGAAATATTTCAACTCACGTTTAAAACGTAAATGAAATACCAAAACTTCAAGGAAGTTTACGTTTTAACTTCCCACTTCATTTTAAACATGTCTTGTCACATGTTATGCAACCATAAGCGACGAAACTTGATATTTTATACGTTTAACGTGTATACAATTTATGCTCTTGGACAAAATCATATTCGAAGCACTAACAAAAACATTTCTATGTTGTTCAAATATTCCATTTGAATTACATATGTTTGTTCATATCACAAACGAATCTTCATCGAGTTTGTGACTCTATTCCAACTCTAACACTCGACACATGGCACGAACATTTATATTTATATATAAAGTTTCACTTGGACCAAAAAGGAAACAACACAATACATAACACAATATGTATTTGCTAGCAAGTCCTAATAAAAACATACAAGTTTTACCAACTCCACTAGCCAAAGAATTATAAAATATACAAGTACATTGTGGTCCAAGCTTCATGTAGGAATGAACTACAAACACCACACGCTTCATTTTCCTTTCTTGGTGTGTGAGTTTCGAACAAAGCCCCACAATTTTTTTTTTCTTTTCTTCTTCTTTTGCTTTGCGTACAAAATGAAAACGCACAAACAAGGACAAGAAACACATTGCTTGTTGCAGTTAAAACAACATCATGGACCACACTTCTTTGCTTGATTCTCTAATATCTAGTACATATGGTGTAAGAGTTTAACCTACCCTACTAACTCATCTTTGTTTTCTTCCTTTATATAACCAAACATACAAGTCTAAACCTCACCCACATCTCACACTTATTCACATTTCCACTTCTAAAACTCACTAAGTCTCACAAAACATATCACTCTCCATCACCTACACGAACACAAGAATAAGAAGAAAGGAAAAGAAGTTTTTTTATAAAGATTATCAGTTTTTCGAAGCAAAGAAGGAATTGGGTTTATAATTTGGAAGCTAAATGGGTTTATTTTGGAAACATGTCGAGGTCTTAGTTCATTGGTTCTCTCTTTCACTCATAGTCACGTTACATTGTAAGCAAACTCAACTCACATTTTGTTTATACAAGTTCTACTTTTGCAAAATATATTCATTAGATTTATACATGCTTTCGTTAAAATGAAACGCCATCGAAACCTTAATTTTTAATCTACTAGTATAAGCTAAACTTCTTTATCATGCATTACTGGGCGTATGTATGGATTTCGAACAATAAACATGGAACTTTTAACGTAAAAATTGTTGGAAAATGTATATATTTACAAGTACGTAAATGTCCGGATTCGAACTCGTGACCACGGGATTGCACACTTTACGTATGAGACTCGATGTTTAAATAATTAATATAAAATATTATGTTTAATTATTAAATTCACAATAAACGACTAAACGAGCGATAAGCACTTATTGAAAGTGACTATTGGTCGTTAAATGTCAACGGGATATGAAGAAAAGTAAACAAGCCAAGAGACGGTTTTAGGAACCTTCTTTTGGGCTTGTTTTTAAGCGAAACTATGGAATCCCACATCGAAACCATAGTAAACATGACATCTACCATAAGGCTATAAATACATCCCCATGTATTCATCCTTTGGTACACTTGATTTCATTAGAAGGCCAAACTTCTTCTTTTCTTCCTCTTATTCTTGGTCGACGAGTGAATCCCCATTGTAAGGGATTTACGAGTGACCTTGAGCATAACAAATGTGTTTGGTTATTCTATTGTGATCAAGAACTAGCATTCGCATCGAATCGCTAATAGTACGTGTGTACAAAAACGTTGTGTAACACATTATTGTTACATCAATTGGTTTGAATTGAAAAATGGTAAGGGTCAATTCGTTAAACCACATAAACCCTAATTAGGGTTCTTGAATTGAAGAGATCTACCAATTGCAAGAGGTACGTTACACATCTTTCAGTTAATTAATTATTGTTATGATTCTAAGTCTTCCGCTGTGTACTCTGTGGTGTCTATATGATTCTATTTGTTTTCATATATCTTAAACTCAACAGTGGCATCACGAGCCTTGTATAACAAGTAATTAATTACTGAAACACATAAATAAAATAAACATGATTGTGTTATTATTTTTATGCGTAGATCTAGGGTTTGCAAAACCTAAACCCTAATTTTTAGGGGCGTTTATTTTGGTGCCCTAATTAGGGTTTTGTAAACTAAAGTTTTAATTGGATTAGAAACCCTAAGATGCATGCAACTTTATGTGTATATGCGTAACTCTGTTTAATTGCATTAATTGTTAGTGTAAATTTATGTCCATGATAATTACATGCATGTTTTATCATGGATATGCTTTTATTGTATGTCTTTCTTGTTTAAGTGATATACACTAAATTATGATAGATCTAAAATTGGGGAAGACCTCAATCATTATTAATTTAATCAATTATGTGCTATGTGGTATGTGTTTAGTTTTGACTTACGCAATCGATGAATCGATGCATGTGGCTCACCTTGTACATAGGTGAAAACGGGTGAAAGTCTTAATTAAATATATGCATATTGACAGATCTAGAATTGGTTATTAATAGGATTTATCAAAAATGTTTGCATGTGGCTATTTGATATGCATGACTTTTATTTGTTATGTATTCATTGTTTATTTGTTTATTTTTATAAATACTTGCTTGTTTGTGTTTTAGTAACAAGGGTATTTTTAAAAGAAAAATAAACTGACCTAAACAATGGTGAAACATGTATTTTTAAGAATAGTAATCATAATCGTTTAATTGATTGATGACTTTGGTACAAATGACTGAACGGCTCACCCATGAGAATGAACTAATAAAAGGGGTTTAAAGAAGTGCGTGCACACACCGAATGGATGTCTAAGGTTGTGCTTTAGCGCGTGCACCGTCCTCTCGCCTGTGAAGTTCGAGTGGAGCTACTTAGTAAGTCATTAAATGTGCAAGCTCATCTTAAGGGCTCGTTCGTTGATTCCATGCGCCACCGGTGGTAATTATCCAAACACTAAGTGTTTACACTTATGCAAAAGTACGGTATAATGGATGATAATTAACACTAAATTCCTTGATTGGTGAAACCAATACCTCAATTAAAGTTTGATGATGAAAACTTAAACATTAAAACAAGATATAAATGTTTTAATAAAACCTATGTTACGAAGATGAATGCATGACATCTTTGTACATATTTGATTTTACATCAAAACTATTACCCTTTAATTTAAGTTATATGCCATCCAACGAAACGGAAACACCTAAGATTATTTTTATTTGCGTGAGACCGTGACTTAGATCGTAATCAAAGGGTAAAATGTCCACGTGTCGTGAGAACGGGCATGGACGATTTTGCGCTTAAGTTGGACAACTTAATTGAGTTTTGTAGTGAGAACTGGCAACTCAAGGCATAAGATGGGATAAAACATGTTTACATGGCAATTGAAATTGGCTATATGTAAATCCCATAAATCTAGGAATTGCAATTGAAATTGGCAATTGAGCACAAGCTCTACCACTTTGTATAAGGTTCATTACTAGCAGATCATCTGACGTGATGAGATTATGACAATTTGGATCCTAGTTTTCAGTGAAAATTAAATGGTTATATGTTTATGAACCATGGGTGTTTAATTTTCTTGAAAAGGTTAATTATCGAAAATACTAAAATTGAATTTTGTAATTCTTTTGAATGTATAATTGCAACATTTAACCGTAAACGAAGTTTGGTCTTTGATCAATAAATTGTTCCATTCGCTTTCAAACAAATGTTTGATCGAGAATAATTTACCGAAAAGACAAACGAAGTCTCTTTTCCATGGGAGAAGCATTAGACTCAATCCTATTCTTTTCATGAATGAGAAAGGTATAATAGGAACGTTTTGAATTGTCTAAATTCTAATGTAACTCATAGAAATGAATTGCACGTCATATTTTCCATAAAGATTTCATTACCTTCATTAGGTGAATGAATCCTTTTGTAACAAACATGAATGTTGGTTAACCGAAAACATGTATATGAGTTACTAAATTAGAAGCTAGACTAATTACCGCGAAAATTGGTAAAAGGAAAACTAGCTTAATTTATCTAGTTGGTTTACTTTAACCTTTAAAGGTGCTACATACCGTATGGGGATGGTAGACACATAAGGAAGAAATTGCATACCCAATTTTTCAAGTTAATAACATTGATGGATAACCCATCATTCAAAGAGTAGAATACACTTTTAGTACCTTTGTAATGATTACGTATGGTTCTTTAAAGGTGTAAGAAAGTAAAAAGCAAGCAAGTTGTTTTCACCGGTTATGCAACACTTACAATGTTGTCGATTCAAGGGGAGTATTTGTGTTGCATTCTTGAATAAGAAGTTGTTTTAATAATTTCTAATTCTGGGAGCTACAAGCCTTATTTCTGTAGTAACCCGATTATCTTCAAAAGATAATTACTTTCCAATTGTAGGCACTTATGTTTTTTAAGGATTGTCATGCGCGCTTCCTTACAAATCAATATAGTTCTAAATCTACTAGTTATATCTATGACACAAATCATATTAATCAAATAAACGAACGTGTATCGTGTTGTTTATATGTTACATGATGTTGTTCCATGCACAAGTGGGAGAAATCTTTATTGTGTGCAAGGTACAATACATATTAATATGATTTAAGTGAATTCTCTTGATCGAAAAGTAAGAGAATAACGTTCTAATTGGAAGTATACATTTAAATATGTATGATTGCCCTATTAAGAACATGTGTCAAGATGATAACAAAGACTACTTTATTTTAAATATTTATGTCATTCAATATTTAAGAAACACTTGTAGTTACAATTTATGTTACGTGAGAACGTGAACTAGATTGTAGCCCAAGGTAAAATATCCACGTGTCGTGAGAACGAGCATGGATGATTCTGCAGCTTACATGGAACATTTCATGGAATGACATAATTAAATGAAGTAATCTAATACTACTTTGAATTTAAGTATTCGTTGAATGACTTAAATATATGTAGTAATTATTAACTTGAAATATTAATTGAAACCTGAGGTGGTGTTCATAATTACTTTAATTATAAATGTTTATGATTTTGTAAAGTCACAAACATAAAGTCTTTAAAGACTTACAATATAAAGTAAGACGTTAACTTGCTATGTTTTAAGACATTTGCATGAAGTCAATGAGTTGATCAATGACTTATAACGTATAGTGGGATTATAACTGATATGTCTTTTGACTTGGTCAAAATACTTGTGTTATAATGCATGCAATTGATTTGGTAATTCTATTGTACCATTAAGTTTTACTTTGTTGGTAAATAGGTAAGCCATAGAGTAGATGGTTATCTATAATATTGTTAGATTTTCTTACAATATTAATTCTAATGAAATACCATAGTTTTATGGTATGTTCGCTTAGAAGAATCAAAATCTATTGGCATGTTTGATTCAAGATAACTATAGTTTCTTCCACATGTTATCAAGGTTAGAAGATTGAGTATAGATTGAATATACTCAATAAGACTCCAACCTAGAAGATTGATAAGACACCATTTGTTTATGGAATGTGATGAATCACATTAAGTCTTATAAATGAAGTTCGAATTTGTTAAACTACTTATAGAGTGAGTTGTAACAAACTAATGTTAGGAACTCAATGTTTTTGTAGTATCCCAAAAGAGAACAATGTATTGTTGCTCTACTTGATAAACTATTTAAAGGTAATCTTTAAATTTTTAAAAGGCAAGTGGGAGTTTTGTTTAGATCTTGAAAGATTGAATTACAAAAATACATAATCTTCTAAAATGCACTAGCAAATATCATAATGAGGCAAAACATGAAAATGATAGACCTTAATATGATGGAATTGTCATTCATAGATTCGTAAGGATATCTCAGATATTTAATATGCTGAGGAATATGAGTTACAGGATCATGGTAAGCCTGTTAATCATAATGATGAATTTATCAAATGTTGAATTGTGGTAAATCAATCATACTATGAATGTTGAGATGTCATCCATAAAGATAATAAACTTTAGATACTTGGTTTATCTTAATAATGAATATGAGTTTCTTCAAAGGATGGAAACCCTAGTGGTTTAAATCTTTATGTAGAAATCATATGGACAATATTATACACATATTTAATGCATGTCTAGTGATAATAATATTAATCATATTTAAGCAATTAACTATGATTGAATATTCTTTACTAGATACATTAAATAGAAATATAAAGATTATAATTGTCATACTTAGTTTCATTGATATGAAATTTTGACAATGAATGTCATAACTCTTTGTTGTGGAATTACTTTTGCGAGGACGATGAGTAATACAAAGAAGTTTTATGAATTCAAATAATCCTTGGATATCTACAACCGCAAGAATCCATGAATGGATATATGCAAGCATCTAAGAGATGTTTCTTATGTTTAATATTAAATCCATGTTTGATTTAATAATTAAAATAAGATAGCTCATAAGTATTCCTAAAAGCTAGTGGGAGTATTATTTTAAATCTTATATGTTGTATGGCAACTACATTCCACCTAAATTAAGTTTTAGTTGGAATGAACTTCGTTTGTAAGATTTGGAAATAAGATATATAACCTTGAAAAATATGTTTATAAACATATGCGGTAAATAAATGAGTCTAATAGAACATGATGAATACATATCTTTGACAAGATAGATGAGATCTTAAAGTTTAACTTGAAGATTCATCATGAACATCATGTTGTGTATAAGATTGTTGTGTCATGCTTGATTACAAGATGATTTGACAACATTGAAAGTTGTTAGTGTAATAAATATTTTAAAAGGAATATGTTTGGATTTAGAATCACATTCCACAGTCTGGAGATGCTCCTAGATTCTATGGATGGAAATATGGCAATTATTTCATAATTGTCATTGCCAACAAACTTGAGTTTGGTAGGCACCAACATTACACTATAACTGCTCAAGTTTACGGACGCTTAAAGAGCATATTGTTGTACACAATGATGCCGGTATAATTGAGATGACACTCAATTCTAGTCATGGTATCCTTGATGATGACCGAGTTGACTAGTTATGCTCAACTAGGAGCATAGTTGCATTATACATTAAAGAAAAAGAATACTTTAAAACTTTAAAGTTTTGAAAGATGATTGTCATAAAAGGGTGGTTCGTGTTATCACGCACCTTATGGAATGATATGACAATATCAAGATATGTGTAAACATATACAAGAAATTCACTTATTGAATTTTTGAAATAAGTATTCTCAAAATTCCTATAGATCAAAGTTAATTGAAATTATGCCTTGTCAATAAGTATGATTCTCATGACTTGTGGCAAAATTCATTAACTAGTATTATCATGCATTGATCTATTTAGTATTTGGATAAAGGATGTTAAACAATTATTATTTATAATGAATTAAAGTACGGTATACGCTTAATTTCATTTATAATATTGTGTCCTATGTTTGCATGTTTAAATCCATGAATAACTTAAGTTATTCTAAATAGTCCGTTGTCAATCAATAACATGGGAATGATATTGAATTAAGACAAATCGAGTATTAGTTAGAATACACTTGAAAGTATATTGATGCGTAGCATGACTAATTTCGGATGATATTCAATGAATTGAGTATAGGACTTATCCCACTCACATGATGATACTTTATGGATCTTTGTCATTAAGTATATCATGGATATTTATCCTCGACTTGAGATACAAGAGATATGTCATGGATGTAGTGCATTTTGTAAAGCAATTTAACGCTATACGTGGCTCGGTAGTTATAAGGGTTGTTTTCGTAAGTGTTGCGAAATTTATGAATCCGCTTGTAGTCAAAATGGGATTTGTTTCCTTCAAATTTATTTTGAAGTACAATACTCTTGGGCCCTCGTAGGGTTGTCAAGATGTTTGCATGGTCATGCCCAAGGTCTTCGGAATATGTTCGGAAGAATTGGTAATCTTGATCAATCACATAAAGCGAGAAATGTAATAGTTAATTAAGAAATGGGTGAGATCCATATTCTTATTAACATGGTATTAGAAACAAAAGGATGAATATGATGATGAATCATCAAACTTGGTTTTCTCCAGAAACCATACACGAGTTGTACCGGGCATTGGCGTGTTGCTAGACGCTAACCAATGTCATTTCACGCTTTGTAAACATATCCAAGTGGGGCGTTGGAAAATGTATATATTTACAAATGCGTAAATGTCCGGATTCGAACTCGTGACCACGGATTGCACACTTTACGTATGAGACTCGATGTTTAAATAATTAATATAAAATATTATGTTTAATTATTAAATTCACAATAAACGACTAAACGAGCGATAAGCACTTATTGAAAGTGACTATTGGTCGTTAAATGTCAACGGATATGAAGAAAAGTAAACAAGCCAAGAGACGGTTTTAGGAACCTTCTTTTGGGCTTGTTTTAGCCGAAACTATGGAATCCCACATCGGAAACCATAGTAAACATGACATCTACCATAAGGCTATAAATACATCCCCATGTATTCATCCTTTGGTACACTTGATTTCATTAGAAGGCCAAACTTCTTCTTTTCTTCCCTCTTATTCTTGGTCGACGAGTGAATCCCCATTGTAAGGGATTTACGAGTGACCTTGAGCATAACAAATGTGTTTGGTTATTCTATTGTGATCAAGAACTAGCATTCGCATCGAATCGCTAATAGTACGTGTGTACAAAAACGTTGTGTAACACATTATTGTTACATCAATTGGTTTGAATTGAAAAATGGTAAGGGTCAATTCGTTAAACCACATAAACCCTAATTAGGGTTCTTGAATTGAAGAGATCTACCAATTGCAAGAGGTACGTTACACATCTTTCAGTTAATTAATTATTGTTATGATTCTAAGTCTTCCGCTGTGTACTATGTGGTGTCTATATGATTCTATTTGTTTTCATATATCTTAAACTCAACAAAAATAAGCTAACAACCATGTTATGCATATCGGGTTTTCAAAAGATATTTAAAAGATTTCGAAAGTTTTTATCACCATTTGAATGTGTACCATGGTTGCGTGTAACACATGAAACTTCTAAGAGTTTGGCTCACAGTGGAACACTTCGTATCTTGACATATTCGGCATATCGACTCATCCCTTGCTCATTTCGATTCCAAGTTCACTTATCAAACTTATTTCGTGCTTATATAACTTGATTCAACCGACCCAAAAGCCAAAAAGCTCATCCGTGGTGCTTATTTATAAGCCTATGTATAAGTTCACTTGTAATGACATCTCAAACCACACTACATTGTTGGAAAAATTCGAATATGAATGTGTGCAGACATGTATTCGAACTCATGTCTGTGTGTTCGTTCAAATTATAAAGCAAAATACAAACACATAACTCGTAGATAAATACATACGCGTGAGATCATATAACAAAAACGAGCCTTGGCTCAGTTGGGAGGCGCGTATGTATTTATCCATAAGGTCTTGAGTTCAAATCTTGGCTGTGGCAGTTTTGCCCATTTTTGTTATTAAAACTTTCACCCTTTTGGCAGTTTTGGCCCCTCCAATTCAAATGGTATGCTACTTATCTTAAAACTTTTATAAGTTTTATAACTTATATTAAAAACTTAAATTTTCAACTTTAACCAATTTGACATTTCCTTAAATACTTTTATAAGTTTATAACTTATCTTAATCTTTACCACTTTAACCCCTATAAGTTTGACACTTTGACTCTTATCACCCTAAAAATTTTATAAGTTGATAAAACTTATATTTTTACCACTTTTGTCTTGAAAAATATGTTTAACACATATTTCTATTCGACGACCATCGCCCGCGTAAACTTAAAATAATATAATTGTCCAAATATATTATTTACTCACGACTCAAATAAATATATATTGTATATATATTTCCACCACTCAAAGATCAAACAAAAATTAATAAATACAATACATCTTGTATTTATTTTCTCCTCGATAGTACTTGAATCAATATTCAAGCCAACTCTTATACGAAAGTTTCGTATACAAATTTCCACATTATTCCAAGAGCCAAAACTTACAAATATTTTCACAACTACATTTTTATGTTCATCGATGGTCTAATTAACTTGTGAAACATCCACATAAGCTAAAATAACTTAAATATTTGAAAACTTTTGTTTTGAACTTTAAGCATTTCAAAAACACGAACATTTGTAACTTACAAACGTTGTTTAAACTTAACAACATGCATTTGAATACAAGACTTAGACTAAACCCATACCATACTTATCTAGGTTGCGTGTCGGAGCCGTGCACATTTATTACTTGATATTAGTTGTGATGTCTTACATTTCTGCATACCAAGGTGAGTTCATAACCCCTACTTTACCTGTTTTATAACTGTTTTGGGGTGAGAAACATGCAAACTCTTTATGAAATATTGCTTTTATGCAAACTCTTCCTGAAATATTGTTTTTATGCAAACTCTTTATGAATGATATTGCTTGTATGCAAACACCTTATGAACTATTGCTTTCATGCAAACCACTTTATGAACTATTGCTGTTACGCAATACACTTGATGATTTATTGCTTTTACGCAAATACTCTATGGACAACAACTACTTTTATGTACTGAAACTGAAACTCTTGTGTAAACCACTATTACGAGATAGCCTAAGAGAACTGTTTCCACAACTTGCCCGCCTTTCACATACCATTAATCCCTGCGGGGAGCGCGAGTGTTATAAATAGATCTATTGAGGGTAACGCCTCCGTCCGGGTTGGTCGCGCCAACTTGTCTCCGGACGTATACCATGTCGGAACACGAGTGTGACGGAAACACACACTTGCTAAGGGCACATAAACCATATTGACATGCTACTGACACGCATGCGGAACTGTTGTAGTTTGGTACATGAGCTTAGAGCGTGAGTAATGAACCTGACCACCTTTATTTGGAAGACTCCTTACACGCGGTGTATCGAGCACACTTTTGTCCATAAAACAAGCTTGATTACTTAAATGCTTTGCTATAAACTTATGAACTCACCAGCTTTATAACTGACCTTTTTAGCATGTTTTCTCAGGTTTATGATTTTGAAGTGTGACGATTTCAAGGCAGGGCTTGGCATGGCATGGTCATGGACTACACATATGTATTTGGGACCACTTTTTATTAATGGGCCATATTTCCACAACAAATAAACTTTTTTAAACTTTATTATATTATTAATAAAAGTTCTTAAACGGGTTTTATTGTCCGTTCTTTACTACCTGTGTTATGATGCCAATTGAGTGGCACCCTCAGTTTTTGGGGGTGTTACAATTCTCCTCATTCTCACGGTCGTTTTGATGGGTAGAACAAAACGGAGTTACTGGTTCAAAAGTTATAGCCGCTTTGAAGTTTTGCACAAAATCTTACTCGTAAACTGTTATTAAGCGTAGAAATTGGTGCTTATGCGTAAGATTGCTTATGCATAGGATTCTTATCGTGAAAGCTTAGGCGTAGGATTCCTTATCGCGTGAAATGATTCACGCAGAATGCTTAGGCTTAAGCGTAAGCTTATGCGTAAACAAAAATGCTTAGTCGTAAAAACCTTACGCGTGGTTTTAGCTTATGCGTAGAGTGTTACTCGTAAGCGTTTATGCTTATCGTAAACTTAGGTTTAAAACCAAAATCCTTTACACTCTCACGATGTAAAAGATATCCACAAGTCGAAGTGTTCCACAAACTTATCCAAGTGAGGAAGCACCGAGTAACCGCTGAAGCTCGAAGAATCGCACCAAAATCTTATCGTAAAATTCAAATCTTACGCGTGAAAACTAGGGTTTTGACTTTTCTTACGCGTAAAAGAGGTTGATTAGTGTGTAAATACTCATCATTTTGGTCAATCTGAATCGCAAAACGTTTAAAATGCTCGTAAATGCATCAAAATACTAAAAATATTCCAAAATTGCATTTTATATGTTTCGGATGCAAAATATTCAAAATCGGATGAAAAATGAGCTAAGTTTGCATAATTGGCGCTTCACCCCCAAGTTTCAAAATTGTCGAAATAGTCCCTGAGCACATAATTTCAAAGAAAAATCACCAAAGGTCCTTTTAAAATCATAAGTTGTCAAAATTAGTCCTTTGGTGAAAAATGTCAAAAGTTTTGAGAAATTACAAAATTGGTCCTTCAAGTTTGAAAATTGGCAAAATGGCCCTTGGAATTTTGAAAATGTAAAGTTTGGTCCTCGATATGGAAGCTTGTCACTTTTGGTCCTTTAGAGCAACTTTGCAAATTAGCGACATTGGTCCTCCAATTTTCGAAATGACAAACAAGTCCTTGTTATTATTAAACCTTTAATACCATTTGGACCCTATCATTAACCCTTGGACCCTGCCAAACCCTTTGGACCCTTACCAATTTGACCCCCCTTTAATATTAATTCCCCGGTCAAATCCCAAGCCAAACCCACAAGCGCGCCAAAGTCCTTCTTCCCAACTGCTTCTCTGCAAACACTCTTCCACCCATCCCCCCTCCTCACCTTCACTCCACCTTGTTCCCCCCACCTCAACTACCTTCCAAGGAGCATTTAATGCACCTCTTACCCCTTCACTCAACCCCAACTGTCAAATACTTGTTTTGGCGCCAAAATCAATCCAAGGGCCAATATCATTTCAAGTAATCCAATGGTTGAGAAAATTGCTGGGATATGTTCAGAAGAGAGAGAGAAGACACTTGGAGTATAAAAGGAAGCAAGAAGAAGCAAGATAGGAGTCTTTTGAGTTTTCTAAAATTTCACTAATGTCGTTTTTAACATTAAAGTTGTAGTTAAGTGTATTAGATGTAATATTTTGTTTTCTTGTATCAATCTCAAGTAATATTATCAGTGTACTCTATTTTTAATCATCAATTTCCAAGTTTACTTAAGTTTCATATTCTTGAGTCACTGTTGAAAATTTCAATTTTCAATTCCTATGTCCAGGCTCTTAGTAGCTTACTTTTAAGTTAAAACGAGCTTAAATAAGCTTATTATAGCTTTTAATAAGCTCATATTTAAGTTTCTAGCAAAATTGGACTTTGGTCAAAGAAAGTCAAACCGGGCCAAAAGCGATATATGGAATTGGATATGGGTTGATGCGGCATGGATTTGGGTTGATATTGAACTAGGTTAGGTTTTGGATAGGCTAGTGGTTCATTGGTTCTGTTTCAAGCCATTGTGGCTAAGGACCATATGTAAGTGATTTTCAAAGTAACATTGCATAACTGCTTTTGTAGTTATAAAGCTGTGCAAACTGTTTAATTAGTCGTACTTAGAGTAAGTAAACTTAGTTTGATCATTAAAACAAGTTGGATTAGTAGTTGGTCTCATTAAATGTCACACCCCAAATTACATGCTTTGCGGTGGAATGGAATTCACAGGGATAGTCATAGCACCACAATCACGTTATATTGAACGACCTAAAGTGTCGTTTGAAAAGAACATCGTCCGATTTAATAAAACAATCGAGTTTACAACGTAGGTCCCAAATGAAAATCAACTTGCGGAAATAAGTTTGTTACAATTCAAACGATGTTTTAAAGTCGTAAAACCCAGTGAGACGCGTCGTCACCACGACTCCATGATGTGTCCAAATGTATGCCATGAAGTGAATGCCTTAGATACGAGATAAAACATGCTAAAAGTGTCAACACAACGGTTGAGTGAGTTCATAGAGTTTATGATGAAATGTAAAGCCTTTCAAAAATCGTTTATGCAAGAAAGGCTTTGTAAATCCACTCGGTTCAAGTTCGCCATACAAAACTTGCAACTGTGTATTCACAACCCATTGCCAAAGTGTAATATAGTTTATGTTCAAGCCCACATCGTCAAATGAATTCACAAAATAGTGCCTAACTTAATGTATCAATAGTTACTTGATATAACAAATATGAGTGTTGTTCAAATCGTTCCAAGACCGTTAGTCCATAATTGTACCAAGTCCGTTAGTACATGAATATACCAAGTCCGTTAGCCCAATGTTATACCAAGACCGTTAGCTCAACATTATCCAAGTCCGTTAGCTCAATGAATATACCAAGACCATTAGCTCAATGAATATGATATGGAAGTTCTAAGTGTGGCAAAACTGTTACTACGCATGACTAAGCATTCGATTCGATTAAACATGTAGTTTCAAATAATCATGATAGTTATGAAAATAATTGAGCATGTATCTCCCCAAAACATTTATGAAAACAAGTAAAAGTAGGGGCTATGGAACTCACTGGTGGAATGATGCGAAGACAAAAGTGAGTACACCGAGATGTAATGTGATACGTTAATCTTGACCTATTGTGAAGGATATGATACGTAATGAGTTGTAATGTAATGTTATGCATGCATTTCGTATGTTATTTATACCATTTGCGGGTTTTGAAAATATTACTGTCATCGAAAAATACTCTTTTGACGTCTTGACCCTTCAAAATGACTTTACAAGTTTTACGTCAAAATGTCATCCTACAATGGTTTTATAATGATTTTGGTGAAATTACCACTTTTCGTCAGCAAAACAATGTCGTGGAAATTTCATGAAAGTGACAAAATGGCTTTGAAAAACTAGTCGTAAAATGGTGTACGTCGATCGTTAGAAAACGAACCCGACGGTTTTGGAAAGTTTGTATCGAAATCTAGAAGTTTCAGTTCAGGAGTTTTCGTCATAAAGGTCTCGAACATAAAGATAATAAGGGTTAAAGATGGTGATTTTGGCTAATATGTTGGTTAAAAATGAGTTTCGGCAAAGTTTAGACATCCATAAATAATTTACTACAACTCCGTTATACAAACGGCTTGTCGTTTTGAAAAATATGGCCGGTGAACTTGATTTTATTAGAAGACATTTCGTTCCAAAAAGTTTCACAACCTCGTTAAAAACAGCCCTCAACATGGACGTTACAGCTACCGTAACACTTGTATCGTAAAAATAATATAGTTTTTCGAGAAAATAATAGTTACGGCAAGTTTATGAAAACGTGCATATCTTTGTAGTTTCAAATCCGTTTTCTCGTATATACGTCCTTAGCTTCGTATCGAAGTAAACTAATATATTTTTGATAAGTCGAAATAATTTGTGAAGCTTAAGGCTCGTTTTGACCGAACAAACTAAAAAGCACATCTTGAAATTTCGTGAAACTATATATTTCGTCGTCAAACTTTAAAAATTCATAACTTCTTCGTTATAACTCCGTTTTATCCGTTCAAGCTGCCACGAATTCGTTTTAAAGTATATTTTCTAAATATCAAGGCCAAAAGGTCGTGCCTCTGTCGGTTTTCCAGAAAATCGAAACAAGGACAGAATACAAAATATACTTATCAAAAATAGTTTTTCTCGGACAAAACCTATTCTAATCCCTTCAAATCAACTCCAAAGCTAATCTAATCCTACCATACACCTTCTTAGGGTGTCATGGGTTCCTAATCACCATCAAGACCAAAGAATACCAAGGGGATATTTATAGGATGACCATAACATATATATAGCTCTAAAATCATGTAAAAATGGTATAAATCACATATGTCTTGCATGTTGCTCCAAAAATAAAAAGATACATATGAGATGATAAGGAAACATGAAAATGAAAGAAACAAGCTTACAAGCTTATATGATGAGGTGCAAGTAACAAGGTTAAACCTAAACACTCTTGGTTTTTATTTCAAAACCTAATAAAGAGTGTTAACTAGATTGTTAAAACACTTGGACTTGAAAAGTTTTTGATCCCTTGAAGAACCCCTTGTAGTGGCCGGATATGGATGGGAAGAAACAAGAGAAGAGAACTTTTTCTAACTAGTGAATTATTTGATTAAGTGAATGAATGAAAGGAAGAGTGTAAAATGGAGTATATATTTAGACATGTAAGAAGATTTTTTTTTTCAACAAACCATAAATGTTATCACCCTCCCCCACATGGCCGGTTCTAGGGGGGGGGATGTATCTTAATTTTTTTTTTTTTTTTTTTATAAACTTGTATAAACTTTGTGTAATATTTGACAAAAGTACAAGCAATTGTGTAGAAAATGTACAAGTAAAGGTAAATGGTAGATTTTTGGTACAAGTAAGTTTTAATAGGTCAAAATAGAATGTAATGAGATAATAAAATTGTAAAATACATTCCTTGTGAAATTTGAGTGATAAAATAATTACCGATTAATTTTTAAGAAAAGCGTCGTAATAATTTAACTTTAACGATTTATGTACCAAATAAATTTGAAACACTAGGAAAACTAAAATATAGTTTTTATAAACTAAATGTAAGTTTAAAAATACATCGGGATCATTTTTGAAAGTAACGGATTTAATATACAAAATAATAACTCACGCGATAACGTTTACTAAATATAAAAATTACGCGTTTAAAGTGAAATGAAATGTCACGAATGAACCATCATGATGCAAATGATGTCAATGAAATGTAGACTAATCTTAGTCCATATGAAATGTTCGTGATGTTATGATCATGAATTCGCCGCTAAACCTTAAAGGTTACGCGAATTTGAAGCAAGTAAACCAAGTTTACTATAAATGTTGAAATAATGAGGCATAAATTATGTCGAGAAATGACCTGAAAGTACGGGTTGTCACATTCGCCCATCAAAAGGAATTCGATCCACGAATTGATTCGTGTTAGTCTATCGGGTTTAGGGTTTGATGTGGCAAACTTTCCCATTTCCGAGCAAAACCCTCAAAGACTTTTACCAACCAATTTTCACTTAATCTCACAACTCATCAAACAAGAACGTCATGAGATTAGGCTAAATTGGTTTGAAGGAGGACTTTGAAAATTTGGCTCGATGCGGAATTGCTTACACATATAAGCCTACTACTCCCTTCATTGCATGATTCTTCCCGAATTAGACATAGGTGATCGTGCTATGTATAATTTAGAGTAACTATGCAATGCTTGGACTAATCGACTCATATGTTGTTTGGTGTTGAGTCAACTGATGTTAAAATTGTGATGAACACCGAGAGAAGACATGGAGAAGTGTCGTTAAAATGATAGTTAAAGTAAAAAGAATTAAAATCCTCGTAAATGATAACAAATCGGAAAGAAAATAAAGTACGATAGATGAGAATATTTTACAACGAGTGGTTTAGCAAAAGTAGTACATCTTTAAGTTATAAAGTTTCGGATACGATGATTAGACATAAACTTGGTACAACATAGTACATAAGAAGAAATAAGACTGTTAGTTTCGAACTTCTTGGTCTTCCGCGTCGTTGATACCTTGACGAGCTCCTCCTCCTCCTTCTAACATATATACATTCCATGAGCACCTTCGACTTGTTGACCTTGGTTTTGAGGACATTGACTTGATAGTGTCCTTGCTCCCACATCCAAGCACGTAACTATGGTCTTGCCTCTACAATTCACGGCATGGTGTCCTAGTTTTTGACACTTGTAGCACTTAACAGGACAAAGTCCCGTGTGATGATACTTACATCGATTACATAGTGGGTAGGTTCGGCATAACCTCTCGCTTCTATTGGTGCAAAGAACATAAACCATTGCAGTCTCTTGCCCTCTATTCTGTTGTTGATGATGGTTAGTGTTACGGTTTTGGTTGTTGTTATTGTAACCTCCTTGGTCATTTTCCCATTTTCTTTTGTTGTTGTTGAGTTGGTTATCGTCGTTGTTGTTGTTTTGGTTATTGTTGTAGTTGAAACGGTTGTTGGGGTTGTTGTTACGGTTGATGTTTGTGGTGTTGCCCCTCTTTACTACTTGTGCCATGAGCTTACGAGACGATCGAATAGCTTCCTCAATCGTTTATGGGTCGAAGAAGTCACATCGCCTTGAATAATCTCGGAAGTCCTTCAATGAAAGCCTCCGGTAGCTTCTCATTATCCGAAACCATAGATGGGCATAACACGGCCAATTCTTGGAATCTCCGAATGTAAGTGTCAATATCATACCCAATTGTCATTAGTTCATAGAATTACTCCAACTTCTTCACCTCATGCTGCTGGCAAAACTTCTTTGTTACCAAACCTTTAAATTGCTCCCAAGTAAGCTTGAAAGCATTCTCCATTCCCATTGGTTGAGCATATGAGTTCCACCACGACAATGCTCCATCGAGTAGTGTACTTGTAGCAAACTTGACCTTACTATCATCCGGCAATTACACAAAAAAAACACGGACTCAATTTCTCGAACCATCGCACCATGGCGGTGGCTCCTTGATCCCTTTAAACTTAGTGGGATCTCCACTTTTAAAATCCTTGTAAGAACGACTCTTAACTCGGATCCTCCCGCATTTCCGATGGCAAGAAGAAGTCTTGCGGCTCTGACGATCATGACCTCGGCGGCGGAAGCAGCCACCGCTTCCCTTTCAATTCTTAGAGCATCGGCTATGCTATCATTCACCAACTTTTGAATAGCCGCTTGGGTCATTTCAATGTGGCTTTCTTGATGCCATATCTTCTTCAAAACAAGAGGAAATGTGAGACGTAGCAAAATCCGATGTTAATAATAAACGCTCCAAAGAAATGTGATAAGAATGATAAGTTTGAGGTTATCTTTCAAAATGATCGACGGTTTCCTACGAAATGGGTTATGATGTGTCGTAAGTGTTTCAAATGTATAATGGTTTAGTGACTTAGTGTGTGAATAAAGTGTAACTCGACATGTTAGTGGTGAAACAAAGGAGTGAGAGTGACTTCGCCCTATTTATAGGTTTATCTCGGTATTCAACGTTATCGGTGATGAGTCAATTGATGTGAAAATTGTGATAGGGAATAACAAGGAATTCTCCACATTAGAGTATGAAGAAAGAATAATGGAATGGGCATTTAAGGGCATCCATGTGACAATCGATGTGAAATGAAAGTAAATAACTCGAAAAAATGTACGTATAAACCGCATGTAAAGTGAACATGCACTTATGATGAAATGATGAGATGCTATGATAATGTAGTTATAGTCTAGGGTCAATGATGCAACCTAGTTCTCTATAATCAAGCTCGATGCCAATCTGTCACACCCCAAATTACCTGCTTTGCGGTGGAATGGAATTCTGAGGATAGATCGTCATAGCACCACAATCACAGTTATATTGAACGACCTAAAGTGTCGTTTGAAAAGAACATCGTCTGATTTAATAAAACAATCAGAGTTTACAACGTAGGTCCCAAATGAAAATCAACTTGTGCGGAAATAAGTTTGTTACAATTCAAACGATGTTTTAAAGTGCGTAAAACCCAAGTGAGACGCGTCGTCACCACGACTCCATGATGTGTCCAAATGTATGCCATGAAGTGAATGCCTTAGATACCTGAGATAAAACATGCTAAAAGTGTCAACACAACGGTTGAGTGAGTTCATAGAGTTTATGATGAAATGTAAAGCCTTTCAAAAATCGTTTATGCAGCAAAGGCTTTGTAAATCCACTCAGTTCCAAGTTCCGCCCATACAAAACTTGCAACCTGTGTATTCACAACCCATTGCCAAAGTGTAATATAGTTTATGTTCAAGCCCACATCGTCAAATGAATTCACAAAATAGTGCCTAACTTAATGTATCAATAGTTACTTGATATAACAAATATGAGTGTTGTTCAAATCGTTCCAAGACCGTTAGTCCATGATTGTACCAAGTCCGTTAGTACATGAATATACCAAGTCCGTTAGCCCAATGTTATACCAAGACCGTTAGCTCAACATTATCCAAGTCCGTTAGCTCAATGAATATACCAAGACCATTAGCTCAATGAATATGATATGGAAGTTCTAAGTGTGGCAAAAGCATTACTACGCATGACTAAGCATTCGCCTCGATTAAACATGTAGTTTCAAATAATCATGATAGTTATGAAAATAATTGAGCATGTATCTCCCCCAAAACATTTATGAAAACAAGTAAAAGTAGGGGCTATGGAACTCACTTGGTGGAATGATGCGAAGACAAAAGTGAGTACACCGAGATGTAATGTGATACGTTAATCTTGACCTATTGTGAAGGATATGATACGTAATGAGTTGTAATGTAATGTTATGCATGCATTTCGTATGTTATTTATACCATTTGCGGGTTTTGAAAATATTACTCGTCGTCGAAAAATACTCTTTTGACGTCTTGACCCTTCAAAAATGACTTTACAAGTTTTTACGTCAAAATGTCATCCTACAATGGTTTTATAATGATTTTTGGTGAAATTACCACTTTTCGTCGCAAAACAATGTCGTCGGAAATTTCATGAAAGTGACAAAAATGGCTTTGAAAAACTAGTCGTAAAATGGTGTACGTCGATCGTTAGGAAACGAACCCGACGGTTTTGGAAAGTTTGTATCGAAATCTAGAAGTTTCAGTTCAGGAGTTTTCGTCATAAAGGTCTCGAACATAAAGATAATAAGGGTTAAAGATGGTGATTTTGGCTAATATGTTGGTTAAAAATGAGTTTCGCAAAGTTTAGACATCCATAAATAATTTACTACAACTCCAGTTATACAAACGGCTTGTCGCTTTGAAAAATATGGCCGGTGAACTTGATTTTATTAGAAGACATTTCGTTCAAAAGTTTCACAACCTCGTTAAAACAGCCCTCAACATGGATCGTTCTGACTACCGTAACACTTGTATCGTAAAAATAATATAGTTTTTCGAAAATAATAGTTACGGCAAGTTTATGAAAACGTGCATATCTTTGTCGCTTCAAATCCATTTTCACGATAATACGTCCTTAGCTTCGTATCGAAGTAAACTAATATATTTTGATAAGTCGAAATAATTTGTGAAGCTTAAGGCTCGTTTTGACCGAACAAACTAAAAACAGACATGTGAAATTTCAGGAAACTATATATTTCGTCGTCAAACTTTAAAAATTCATAACTTCTTCGTTATAACTCCGTTTTTATCCGTTCAAGCGGCCACGGATTCGTTTTAAAGTATATTTTCTAAATATCAAGGCCAAAAGGTCGTGCCTACTGTCGGTTTTTCCAGAAAATCGAAACAAGGACAGAATACAAAATATACTTATCAAAAATAGTTTTTCTCGGACAAAACCTATTCTAATCCCTTCAAATCAACTCCAAAGCTAATCTAATCCTACCATACACCTTCTTAGGGTGTCATGGGTTCCTAATCACCATCAAGACCAAAGAATACCAAGGGGATATTTATAGGATGACCATAACATATATATAGCTCTAAAATCATGTAAAATGGTATAAATCACATATGTCTTGCATGTTGCTCCAAAATGAAAAGATACATATGAGATGATAAGGAAACATGAAAATGAAAGAAACAAGCTTACAAGCTTATATGATGAGGTGCAAGTAACAAGGTTAAACCTAAACACTCTTGGTTTTATTTCAAAACCTAATAAAGAGTGTTAACTAGATTGTTAAAACACTTGGACTTGAAAAGTTTTGATCCTCAAGAACCCCTTGTAGTGGCGGATATGGATGGGAAGAAACAAGAGAAGAGAACTTTTTCTAACTAGTGAATTATTTGATTAAGTGAATGAATGAAAGGAAGAGTGTAAAATGGAGTATATATTTAGACATGTAAGAAGATTTTTTTTTTCAACAAACCATAAATGTTATCACCCTCCCCACATGGCCGGTTCTAGGGGGGGGGGATGTATCTTAATTTTTTTTTTTTTTTTTTTTTTTTTTTTTAAACTTGTATAAACTTTGTGTAATATTTGACAAAAGTACAAGCAATTGTGTAGAAAATGTACAAGTAAAGGTAAATGGTAGATTTTTGGTACAAGTAAGTTTTTAATAGGTCAAAATAGAATGTAATGAGATAATAAAAATTGTAAAAATACATTCCTTGTGAAATTTGAGTGATAAAATAATTACCGATTAATTTTTAAGAAAAGCGTCGTAATAATTTAACTTTAACGATTTATGTACCAAATAAATTTGAAACACTAGGAAAACTAAAAATATAGTTTTTATAAACTAAATGTAAGTTTAAAAATACATCGGGATCATTTTTGAAAGTAACGGATTTAATATACAAAATAATAACTCACGCGATAACGTTTACTAAATATAAAAATTACGCGTTTAAAGTGAAATGAAATGTCACGAATGAACCATCATGATGCAATGATGTCAATGAAATGTAGACTAATCTTAGTCCATATGAAATGTTCGTGATGTTATGATCATGAATTCGCCGCTAAACCTTAAAGGTTACGCGAATTTGAAGCAAGTAAACCAAGTTTACTATAAATGTTGAAATAATGAGGCATAAATTATGTCGAGAAATGACCTGAAAGTACGGGTTGTCACATTAAATTTGCAAATCAGTGATATCAAGGGTGTTTGGATCAGTTGCTTAATCTGTCTTTAAGAGTTGTTCAGTGTTTGAGGTTTGTTGTTTCATGCTTGTTAAGTTCAGTTGAAATCATTTGAGTCATTTAAGAGTGCCTGCAAACTCTCATAGTCAAAATCATGGTTCACCTGTCTTATTTACTTAACTGTTGTGGTTTTGGATAAGTAAACACTTGTTTTGTGTTTAAGATTCATAGAAAAAGCTTGTATTATCCTCATTTCATCCATTAACATCAATATCATCTCACAAATTAGTTTTAAAGTTCACAAAAGTCAGCTTTTCAAATCTGTCAAAAAAGTCAAAAACATGGAAAACCAGTTTTGAGCCAACTGAAAGGATTTATCATTGACTCATCTCTAGGTCAAATTAAGTGAAACTTGTGGATTTAAAAACTTCATCTAGTCTCATTTCTTATAACCATTTTTGTGGATTTTACAAATTTTTCATAAGCTCCAAAGAGGCTTGTGAATCGGTCTCATTTCCTCAATGCACAAGCTCGAGTTAATCTTGAGTGTGCAGGTTTTCAGCACCATCAGCACGAGCTCAATAGAGCTTACCTAGGTCTAGTTTTTGGTTTATAGGTTCTTGGTCAGGTCTTCTTTAAGTTCCAACAATTGCTTTCTAGTTTCCAAATTTTATTTAAGTGCTTATTGATAGGTCGCAAGTAGACCCTCAAACTGTTTTTGACTTATACTCAAATAAGCCAAATCTTTGTAACTTGTAATCCGAGGTTTAGACTTGTTATTTTAAGTTGCATTTGGGTAATTTTAGCATAATATAGCTTCAGAGCAGTTTGGTGTTTGTTGGTAGCTTATTGCTTATTCTAAGTGCTTATTTTTAAGCACTTTACATTCTGATTGCATTTTCTTACAAACAACCATCTGTTTTCCATTTTTCTAGATTCTCTACATTATTTTAGACTTTTCTTGAATTTTCAGTTTTTCCAAGTTAGTTTGCTATTTTTCTTCATTTTAATTAGTTTTAAGTCTTTTAAATAGCTTTTAATACAAAAATTAAGAAAAGTTTCAAAAAATAATTTTCATTTTCTTAAGTTAAGATAAATATAAAAGCCAAAAAATATTTTTCAGATTTTTCTTAGTTAATTTTGTATTTTTAAGCAAATTAAGTAGTTTTAAATAGTTTTTAATTCATAGAAAATACAAAATAATCGTAAAAATACAAAATAGTTTTGAAAATTCTCTTTGTTATTTTAGATTTTCCAAGTCAAAATTTTATTTTTCTAGCTTTATTTCATATTTTCTTGTATTTTAGGCTATTATTAAATAGTTAAAATTTTTTAATTAATAATAATTAGATAATTAGTCATAAAAATAATTTTCTTTTTCTATAAATTTTCTTTTATCATTAGGTTTGTAAAATGTCATTTTCATATTTTTAGGATTAATATTGTGTAAGTTTCACATTTTCATTTATGACGTTACGTAGTTTTAATTCGCTTTTATAAAACATAAAATCAAAACATCATTTTGCAAATAGTGATAGCGTTTATTTAATATTTTTTATCTTTTTAACTTTCTTTAATTTGCATTTAAGCCTTTGTAATTATAGGCTATTTCTGTAGTTATAATCACAATCCCTTTTTTCTGTTCAAATCTCTCGATCACTATCCGTTTGGTGATTCATTGCATAGCTCGCTGGGACATAACGACCCGGGGAAACACTATACTCTCCTGATCTTCATTGCATTGGTGTTTAAACTGTTTGAAGTTTCTTACGGTCGGCCATTCACAAGTGGCCGATTTGTGTGAGAAAACTTGACGGTTTAGCAACGATCAAATTTTTGGCGCCGCTGCCGGGGATGTGTGCTGATTATCTTCCGTTTAGCAGATTAGTAGTTTGAATATTCACTCTTTGTTCATATCATCCATCTATCTATATATATCCATATTTTCTTATAAAAAATTCAAAAACCCAAAAACGTATAAAACACAAAAATATTTTCCTTTTGTTTCTATATATGTATCAAAAATAAAAATACAAAAAGATTTGTCGTTTTCTTTGTTTAATAATAACAACATAAAGATTACCACCGCAAACCAAGGCGGTGTACTACCTAACCTGGGGTACGACCATAATAAGTTCCCAACCAAAGATTCAAAACTTGCCTTTGTGTCCTTGTGATTGGTGTACCTTTTTCAAAGCCATTCATCTTGTGATTATTGGTTAAGTTCAACATTGTTTTGCCTCGATCTTGTTTTAATTGGATTTGTTGTGATATCTACTTGTCGAACCGTAAAACCCATAAAGATTCTTCTCACCCCAATTTTTATAATTCCTTCATAATTCCCATTTCTCTCCTTAACTCGAGATTCCTTAGAGTTAACTCTAGTGTATGCGCATCGCTCTTCTAGATCCGTGAGCCCATTTCGTGAGCTTGTCAAGATTCCAAGAAGGCGTGTCCGTAGACTCTTTGCTCCATCGGTCGGATTCGAGATCCGGACCGCTCACACTACTTCGTTATCATGGCGGAAGAACGCCTATGTGTGAGCTTCTCCGAGCACCCATCGACGGGTATGGAGATGTTATTGTTGTACCAGCCATTGTGGCTGAAAATTTTGAACTCAAAAGCTGGTTATCAATCTTGTAACCTCAAATCAATTCTACGGTTTTGAGCGGGATGATCCTCATGCTCATATTCGATGGTTTAACAAGATTGCATCTACCATCAAATACAAGAATTTCCTACCGATGTTTGTTAAGCTTCTTCGCTCCCATTTTCTCTTGAGGACAAGCCCGGTTTGGCTTGAAAAACAACCCCTCGATCAATTGAGACATGGGAAGACACGTGAAGAAATTTGTGAATGAATTCTATCCACCTTCCAAAACCACGAGTCTTAAAAATGAAATCATCAAGTTCACTCAAAAGTTTGATGAATCCTTCGATGAATCGTGGGATCGTTTTAAGGAATTGCTTCGCAAATGTCCTCACCACGGTTTCTCCGAGTTGATGCAACTCGATACTTTCTACAATGGAGTGAGTCAATCGATCAAGATTCTCTCAATTCCTCCGCGGAGGAAATTTCTTGAGCAAACCGTCAAAGAAGCTTTAGCGATCATTGAAAACAAGTCGAAAGTCCGCATTGCACGAAGCAAGCGGTTGTTTCCCAAGTCGGTGTTGGTCCTTCTTCATCGCCTGTGAGTCGGTCTAGCACCGATGCTAAGATTGACAAACTCACTGAAGCCATTCAAGCTTTGGTTCTCTCCAACCAAAAGAAAGTCTCTTTTCCACAAACTTCACCTCCTGAAGTTAAGAAAGTGGAAGTCTGTGTTACTGTGGTGGCCCCCATGCTTATTATAATCGTATGGCCACCGATGGTAACCCTTTGAAGCCAATGATGTGGGCGGATTTCTAATCAAGGAGGCAATCAATATCGTGCTCCTATAGACCCGAACCACCGTCCTAACCACTACCTGGACCTCCGGTTTCAACCAAAACCGTAATCAAAATCAAAATAGACCAAACCAAGGTTTTCAAAACCAAGGTTTTCAAAACCAAGGTAATTTCACCAAACAACGGTTTTCAAAATCGAATCAAAATTTCCAACATCAAGGAAATTTCAATAGAAACCAGTCGTGGAAATTTCAACCTGGGGTATTTTCATGGCAATAATCAAGGAAATTTTCGTAATCAAGGCCCTAATCCAAACAATAGAGGCCGAATTTTCCTGTGCAAACTCAAGCCATTGTTCCAACTGGACCATCATCGATGAGTTGTTGAAAGTTCATGAAATCCCAAGAGGAAATGAACAGTTGTTGGTTAGCCGATTTCGACATTAAGAAGTCTTTAAATGATCGACCCTCGGGCTCGGTACTTTACCTAGCAACACGATCGCTAATCCGAGGCGATGCAAAGGCGATCACAACCAAAGTGGTGCTTCTTATGATGGACCCGCTATTCCTACTACCTCTTCTTCTCTCCCAAAAGTAGTGGAAAGTGAACCCGAGGCGACAAGGACAAGGAACTTCCTACTAATAAAGGAAGTACCAAGAATGTCCATCCTCGTGTTGTCCGAAACCCAAGACCAATCCTCGAGTTGTTTTGAACCTCCAGTTGGTAACCCTAAATCCAAAACTTCTATTCCTTACCCTCACGTTTAAATGAGCAAAACTCCGAGAAAGCCGGTCATCAAATGGAAAAATTCTTTCAAATTTTCCAAGAACTTCATTTTGACATAAGCTTTGCGGATGCTATCATGTTGATGCCCAAGTTTGCATCAACTCTCAAACACATGTTGAGCAATAAGGAAAAGCTATTTGAAATGGCTAAAACTCCTTTAAACGAGAACCGCCACCGTTTCATTAAAGAAGCTTCCCGAGAAGCTAGGAGATCCCGAAAATTTCTCCTTCCTTGTGTTTTTCCTAGGATGATTGAATGCTTTGCCCTTGCCGATCTTGGTGCAAGCATCAATCGATGTCAGATTCATGTGGAAGAAACTTTCTCTTGGAACTTATTCCTACCGCATGACTCTTGAGCTTGCGAGATCGTTCTATATCTCGTCCTCTTGGCATCGCCGAGGATGTATTTGTGAAAGTAGGAAAGTTCCATTTTCCACCGATTTTGTGGTAGTTGATTTCGATGTCGATCATCGGGTTCCCCATTGTTGGAAGAGGATTCACGAGAATGGGCGTGCTCTTATTGATGTATTTGAGTAGGAAATCACTTTACGTGTGGGTAATGAAGTCATTACCTTTAACCTCGATCGGACTTGAGGTACTCCTCAAATTATGATATCGAATCGCTTAATCGAGTCGATTTAATTGATATTGCTTGAGGAGTACTCTCAAGAGTTTCTTGGTTATCTTCATAATTACGTGGGGGGGATTCCACCACATCTTCTCAACCTATCATTGCCGACTCTTCCCTCTCTCACCCGCTTGAGGAAGGTGACTTCTTTCGGAAGAGATCGATGAATTTCTTGTTATGATGAATCAATTCCGCTGGAATTGATGGTGTTTATGATTCGGAGGGGATATTCTCTATCTTGAGCAATTGTTAAATGAAGATCCATTACCTTCACTCCTCCGAAAGAAATCACGATTGAGGAAATTAAATCGGTACAAACTTCTCTTCAAGAATTTCCGGGTTGAACTTAAGGACCTACCTCTTCATCTCGAGTATGCATTTTGGAGGTGATGATAAATTACCGTCATAATTGCTAAAGACTTAACCGAGGAGGAGAAAACGCTCTCATAAAGGTCTTGAAGTCACACAAGCAAGCAATTGCTTGAAACTCTCCGACATTAAGGGTATCAACCACGAGTTTTGTACTCATATAAATCTTAATGGAGGATGACTTCAAACCAAGCAATCCAACATCGAGAGAAGGGTGAATCCTAAGATTCATGAGGTTATCAAACAAGAGGTTCTCAAACTTCTTGATGCGGTTTAATTTACCCGATCTCGGCAGGTCCTTGGGTTAGCCCAATTCATTGCGTTCCAAAAAGGGTGGCATTATCGTTGTCACAATGAAGAAAACGAGTTGATTCCAACTCGATTGGTTACGGATGGCGTGTATGCATTGACTATCGCAAGTTAAATGAAGCCACCCGTAAAGACCATTTTCCTCTACCCTTCATGGACCGGATGCTTGAGAGATTAGCAGGAAGCGAATACTATTTTTTCCTTGATGGTTTCTCGTGTTACTTCAGATCCCCATTGATCCGCCGGATCAAGAAAAGACCACATTCACCGCCCATACGGAACATTTGCCTACGGGGCGTATGCCTTTTGGCTTATGTAATGCTCCCGGCATGTTCCAACGATGTATGATGGCAATTTTCCACGACATGATCGGAAACAATGGAGGTGTTTATGGATGACTTCTCGGTCATTGGGGACTCGTTTCATACATGTCTCTCCCATTTAGAAAAATGCTTCAAGGTGTGAAGACACCAATCTATGTCTAAATTGGGAGAAAAGCCACTTTATGGTCAAAGAAGGCATAGTCCTTGGCCATAAGATTTCAAAAACGGATTGAGGTAGATAGAGCAAAAGTTGATGTTATTGCTAAATTGCCTCATCATACTACCGTCAAAGGTATTAGGAGTTTTCTAGGTCATGCCGGGTTTTATCGTAGATTCATACAAGATTTCTCTAAAATCGCTCGCCTATGACCCATCTTCTTGAAAAGATGCTCTTTTATCTTTTCTCCGAGTGCATCAAGCTTTTGAAACATTAAAGACAAAGCTTACGGAAGCACCCATTCTAGTTGCCCGATCGGGATTTACCCTTTGAGCTCATGTGCGATGCAAGTGATTTTGCTATCGGTGCGGTCTTGGGCAACGAAAAACCAAGCATTTTCGGCTATCCACTACGCAAGTAAAACTATGATCGAAGCTCGGACCCATTACACCACCACGTAAAAAGAATTATTAGTCGTGGTGTATGCGTTTGAAAAATTTCGCCATACCTTATCTTGACCAAATGCGTGGTGTATACGGATCACTCGGCTCTCAAATATCACTACTACAAAAAATCTCACAGAAACCGGTCAAAATAGCCCACGAAGAGTGGTTTTGGAACCACTCTCTAAAGGGGGGTATCTCCATGATAGAAACATATAGAAACCGGTTTGGCAACCTGTCTCTATTACAAGTATTGACACCGGTTTTCTCCTTAAAATCGGTCTCTATTATAGAGTAAACAAACTTTGTTTTATTAGATATTGACACCGGTTCTCCCACAACCTGCCTTTATAGAAGCACCCAACCTATCTTTATAAAGAGTAAAAAGATATTTGTTTATCTCAAAACTGCATCTTTTGATAAATCTATTTTATTAAAAAATCATTTCTAAAATTTTCGATTTTTAGAAATTGAAAATTTTAGAAATGATTTTTTTGATAAAGAATATATATATATATATATATATATATATATATATATATATATATATATATATATGCAAACAAATAAATATAATATGATTAAAAACACCAAAAATGTCGAAATCAACAAAATAAATTAAGATAATACGTCAATTCAAATAAACATAAATCCTAGACAAAATCTAAATTAAAACACTAGAAATCAACAAACTATAAAGAAAAAGCAATTCAACATAATTGAACATCATTATCCGGTATTAATCGCGCCACAATGTAAACTATGCACCAATGATGGCGCTCAACTCCTTGTTCTCTAATGGACGCGTCGCTCCAAGGTACCTACATGTAAATTAATGAAATAAGTGGTTATACAAAACTAAGGCGGTTTCGGTACAAGAATTAAACGACCAATTATTTAACAATGACAAATGCCACACAACATAAGGCGATCAATCATGCCATTAGCATCAAATAAAATCAATTAACAAGCGCATTAGCCTAAAACCTTAAGTATACAAAAGTTATCCTAAATCATAATACAAGCAACTCATAGAACTTATAAGAAGAAGCAAGTTTTGATTTACATACTTGAGTGGTATAGGCTTTTGGTCTGATTCATTGAACGAGCAAAAAAAACTCTTGTAAGCTGATTTTAGCTTTTCAAGTGGTTGAGCATTCCTATAACACGGAAAAAGATTTGGTCAAGTCATCTCAGAGACACAAGCATGCACACTTCATAAGTATGTCGTAACATCTCAGAGACACAAGCATGCACACTTCATAAGTATGTCGTAACTATGCTGCAACAATCGATCTGCTTGTATACATCAAACACTATATGCTAATTCTATATGCTCTACAATTAGAACAAATACATGCATTAATTTAGGATAACACCTATGCAAATCCATTGTGTTCAATCGATCCTCATCAATAGTCTTCCTCAACGAGTCAATGACCGAAGAAAACTTTTGAGAGATTTGTAGTTGCTTCTTGCAATGTAGCTTCCTATTTAATATAAATACAACTCACTTTAAAGATAGTCACCTTTCAACTTCAAGCTTTCAACTTTGAGCGTTATAACAACGTTAATATTAGACGAACAAAAGCAAGCATAAGATAATTATCATCGACACAAGGTAATGATATTACATATACATATACATACATTAGAAGAAAGCAAAACAACAGTTTCACGGAAACTCTGCCCACTTACATTCTGATCCAAACACCCGATTTTCAAATTATCGTAACACAAACAGAAACCTACTTTGTCATGGCACACAATTAAATCACTTTCTCAAAATCCTTTCAAAAGCCTAATCCTGAATATTGGAAGGAAAAAAATATGTTGCACTTGTTGTTAGCCTAAACTCGATCGTTAAGGCTTCTCCAAGTTGCAACCTGCAACCCAAAGTACACCTTTAAAACGGGTCAAGATAAGCTAGAATTAGATTAACTAAATCACTTAGCAGAATGCTAACACTCGACACACGGTAATTAGTAGCGTAAAACACACAATAATTAACCAACTAACATTAAAGTTGATCAACTAAATGAACACTCGATTGCATAAATGAACACATGAATACAGTAGAACAACTTAAGTACTTAACATAGTTCATCTACTTACAAACTAATGTCATATACACATCCTACAACAACAAATTACTACACCAAAAAAAACAAAGAAATCATCATTCAGCTAAATTTCTACGTACTTAAGTAAATCTACAAGAAATATTACTTTTACTACATCAAATTTAATAGTAATAACTTAACTTTAATCATGCATATAATGCGGCATTATGAGAACTATCAACATCTAAATTTATATCATACATATGAAATTAATGGAGTATCTACGAAAACAAACTAAGAACTTCTGAACCTAACTTTACGTAATCGATACATCTACAAACGAAATAATTGTTACGTATAAATTAATATAACACAATAGATTATGCTAGAATATAAGCAAAACAATCTATGTTATAATATAAGCAAACCAAACACACCGATCGAGTTTAAGCTACCCCAAACACCCCTAAAGAAATGCCCCTTGAATCATATCTTGTATGCAGTGCACCAATAATATCAAACTCAAAGCATACTCAGTATTAGAAACGTAGATCCGACAAATACAATTAAACTCAAAGAATGTAGACCTAAAAAATAAAAATCAAGAGAGGTAGCGGGTTCCGCAGATGCCGGTGATGACGTCTTCGTGATTTCTTGTGGTGAACGAGCTCGGCTCGTGTTATGATATATAATGCTCGAGCTCCGCTCATTTAGGATGCGCTTATATAAAGCTCGGGAAGAGATGAGGACTCGGATATGATGCAAACTAAATCAATGCAACAATTCAAAATTAAAAAAAAAAAAAAAAAAAAAAAAAAGTTAACCATCGAATCGGATATGAAGCGAAGACGGTAGAGGAATAGAGAAGAGGTGGCTTAAAATTATTACGGATGGAATCGGATATCAAAAGCCTAATAGTAGTAGATTAGCACGTGGCTTAAAATTATTTTAATAAATTATAATTTGATTTTAGAAAATTACAAATACATTGGAATAAGAAACGTTGCACATACTTTATTTTTTGGAGTTCTCATTCTAAAAGCATATATATACGTTTATATGTATTATATATAAGGGTGCTCACGGTCTAAAACCCAAGACCGGACCGACCGGACCGAGACCGAGTTAGGCAAAAACCTTAGACCGAGACCGGACCGAATGTGGTCGGTCCGGTCCAAATCAACTAAATTTCCGGTTTTATGCTCGACCGTTTGGACTCGAGACCGAAATAATGAAAACCCCATACCGAGACCGAAATAATGAAAAACACCAGACCGTTGGTCCTTTGGTCGGGTCGGTTTTGTCGGTCGATCCGGTCGGATTGCTCACCCTTAGTATTATATATGTATATATACACAAATATATCCTCGTTTAGGCTCGCGAGCATAGTCAATTTTGGTATGTAAAGCTCGGGCTCGGGCGTGTTTATTAATTGAGCTTTAATTTCGGCCCGGACTGGGGCTCGAGCTCGTTAAGATCGACCCTAGCTTTTACGAGCGACCGGCTTGTTTCCACCCCTAATAACGATAACCGAATCGACACAACATTATATCGTTAACTTTGTAATAACATAATTATTGTTCTCACCATTCAAATGAGCAACCAAAAGAGCTCTCAATCATTCGAAAGTGTTAACGGTTGAGAAGGCTTTCAAAAGTGCTAACGGTCGAAAAGCCTTTTGATATCGAATTTGAAATTCTCATCAAATGTGACCCGAACATATTCACCGAGTCTGGTGAAACGGTAGTTAGAGGTGTTGTCTCGGTCTCTTTCGATTTCTGCTGAGATTTTGATGATATACGTTTTCGTTTGTTTTTATACATGTTGTTCGTTTGTATACATTTTCATCCGTGTTTATACGCTTTTTTACGTTTTCATCCGTTTTCAACCGTTCTTGTTCGTTTATTATACGTTCATGTACGTTTTCGTCCATTTTTATATCTTTTCATCCGCATTTATACGTTTTCGTCTGTTTTCGTCCGTTCTTATACGTTTTTATAAGTTTTCGTCCCTTTATATACGTTTTCACCCATTCTTATACGTTTTCATCAGTTTTATATGTATTTATACGTTTTCGTCCATTTTGTATATTTTTATACGTTTTGTCCGTTTTCATACGTTTTCGTCCGTTTTTATACGTTTTCGTCAACTTTTGCGCTTTTAGACGTTTTCATCCGCTTCTATACTTTTTTGTCCGTTTTTATTCGTTTCGTCCGCTTTGTATGTTATTATATGTTTTGCCCGCTTTTATACGCTTTTATCGCTTTATACGATTTCATCCGTTTAAATCCGCTTTTATACGTTTTCATCTGTTTTGTATTTTTATACGCTTTTGTCCGTTTTATACGTTTTCCCGCTTTTATACATTTTTTCCATTTTCGTTCGTTTTTGCGTTTCGTCCGGTTTTATACGCTTTCATCCGTTTTGTATGTTTTTATACGTTCTCGTCCGTTTTATACATTTTCGCCTGCTTTTTTACGTTTTCGCTCATTTTAACGTTTTCATAATTTTATACGTTTCGTTCGTTTTATACATTTTAATACGTTTTAGTCCGATTTTATACGCTTTTATCGTTTTCGTCCGTTTTTAGACGTTTTTAAACGTTTCAGTCTGTTTTTATACGTATTCTTATGTTTATATGCATTTTCATTCGTTTTGTATGTTTTTATACGTTTTCATCCGTGTTTATACGTTTTATACACTTTTATACGCTTTTGGCGCTTTATACGTATTTATATGTTTTCGCCGGTTTGTATGTTTTATACGTTTTGTCCGTTTCTATATGTTTTCGTCCATTTTGTATGTTTTAAACGTTTTCGTCCGTCTTTATACCTTTTGTCCGTTTTATACGTTTCGTCCATTTTGTATGTTTTATACGCTTCGCTCGCTTTATACGCTTTTATATGTTTTCATCCATTTTCGTCATTTTATACGTTTCCGCTTTATGCGTTTTCGCTTTTGTATGTTTTATACGTTTTCATCCGTGTTTATCGTTTTATACGCTTTCATACGTTTTCATCCGTTTCGTCCGTTTCTAAGCGTTTTCATCCGTTTTCGTTTGTTTTTCGTTGTTATGCGCTAGTATATGTTGTTATACGTTTTCATCCGTTTTTGACAGCTGTTCGTTTTATACATTCTTATACGTTTTCATCCGCTTTTATTCGTTTGTATACATTTTCATCCGCTTTTATACCTTTTCGTCTTTTTCGCCTGCTTTATACGTTTTCATAGTTTTCATCCATTTTATATGTTCTTACGTTTTATTCGTTTTTATACGCTTTCATCCGCTTTATTACGGTTTCGTCCGATTTTATATGTTTTCTTCCGTTTTTATATGTGGTCATCCGTTGTTATCGTTTTCGTCCGTTTTATCGTTTTGTAGGTTTCGTCTTTTGTAGCGTTTTTGTATGTTTTAACACTTTTTCAAGTGTTTTTATCCGTTTTTATATGTTTTTTTCACATGTTAATACGTTTTTGTACGTTTTTATATGGCTTCTTATGTTTTTATCCATAGAAAAACGTATAAAACATAGAAGAATGTACAAAAACGTACACACAAATACTAAAATGGACAAAAAAGGACAAAAACAGACAAAAAGTATGAAAACGTAAACGAGCGTACAAAAACGGATGAAAATGTCAAAAATGTATAAAACGTACAAAAACATATAAGACCTACAAAAACGTATAAAAACGGTCAAAACGGATGAAAACGTATCAAACTATACAAAACGGATAAAAGAGGATGAAACTGGGCGAGAAACAGATGAAAAGGTATAAAAACGATTGAAAACGTATAAAAATGGATAAACACGAATGAAAACGGATGAAAACGTACGAAAATGGATGTAAACGTATAAAAGCATCTAAAAGTATTTAAAAACGAACGGAAACGTATAAAAATGGACGAAACTGTAAAAACGATAAAAAAGCATTTAAAACGTATAAAACGCGTTTAAAGCATACAAAATGTACGAATGGATAAAAATGGATGAAACCGGGCGAGACATGAAAACTATAAAACGTATGAAAACGGATGAAACGCATAAAATGAATAAAATGAATGAAAACGATTAAAAGCAGAAAAAATGGATGAAAACGATAAAAAGCTGCAAAATAACAATTAAAACGGATAAAAACGTGAAAACGCACAAAGATCCAATATGAAAAAATTTTGATTGTAAAAGAAAAATACTTAAAAGAGCTTCATCTAAAGATCTTTTCATTTTTTAAAAAGAAAAATATAATTCCATCTAAACGGGTTTTCAAAATTGCATGACTCTTCTAGAGGAGAAAAACCAATCTCTTCTCTAGGAACTTAGAAACATAAAAACCGGAAAAAATTCACCAATTAAACGGCCCCTAAAGGTTTCTATTGAACTTTTCTCCTAAAGTCTAACAACTTAAGAGGTTATAGAAAAGTAAAAGATACGAAATATCAAAACGGGTCTTTACACAAAATATGTTATCTTTAGGTTTTCTTGAGAAATTATGGTGGTTTTAATTTATTCTTTTATAAGCATTTATGGTGTGTTTTAGTTTTTATTCAAGTAAACAACTATTTTCCGAACTAATTATTTGCACATTATTTTGAATTTAGGTGTACAAGGGGTAAGGAGTCGTTGAGGGTTAGAAGTTGAAAATAGAGAATACTAACACCGGTTGTTTATTCAAAAATGGTGCATGTATTATAAATACATAGTGACATGTTGTTACCTACACACCAGTTGTCTTTGATTGTGTAAAAGACCGGTTTTACCCATGAAACCCGCTTGTATCGTTTTATATTATGAAAACCGGTTTTTTCAAGAAAACCAATCTTAGCTCCTTATATTCCCCTAATTTTTTATCATAGGAATTGGGTTTTATATAACCAGTCTCTATTTGGGGGTGTTTATAGCCTTTTGTGTAGTAGTGTATCTCTTTGCAAAACAAGATGCAAAGCCGAGATTGCTCCGTTGGGTTCTCCTCCTACAAGAATTTGATATCATTATACGTGATAAAAAGGAGCCGAGAACCGGGCGATCATCTATCCGTCTAGAAAACCCTCACCAAGATGTGTTCGAGAAAAAGGAAATTAATGAAACATTTCCTCTCGAAACACTCAATGTGGTTTCTTTTGTGGAGAATCTTCACCCCATGGTTTCTTGACTTTGCAAATTACCATGCGGGTAACTTTGTGGTGAAAGGGATGTCGTCCCAACGGAAAAGCAAATTCTTTAAAGATGTAAACATTACTTTTGGGACGACCCTACTTGTTTAAAATTTGTGCGGATCAAGTCATCGAGCGATGTGTATGGTCGAAGCCAATGACATTCTCAAGGCTTGCCATTACGGACCCTCTTGGGGACATCATAGCCCCAACTACACCGCCAAGAAGGTGTTTGATTCCGGATTCTATTGGCCCTCGATTTACAAGGATGCCCATGAATTTGTCAAAACACGTGACGCTTGTCAACGTCACGGGAATATCTCACAAAGAAATGAAATGCCGCAAAACGCCATTCAAGTGTGTGAGATTTTGACATATGGGGCATTGACTTTATGGGGCCATTTCCTCTTCTCAGGTAATAAGTACATACTCGTGGCGTTGACTACTTGTCAAAATGGGTTGAAGCTAAAGCTTTACCCACCAACGATGCCGAGTTGTGGTGAAATTCTTAAAATCTCTGTTTGCTAGGTTTGGAACTCCACGAGCTATAATCGATGATCGTGAGTACGCATTTACTGCAATGACCGTTTGAAAGAGTCATGCAAAAGTATGGTGTAACTCACCGTCTCTCTCGCGTACCACCCCAAACAAGTGGGCAAGTGGAAGTTTCAACCGGGGATTAAAGAATTATTGAGAGGACGGTTGGCGAAACCGTGCCTCTTGGTCGGATAAGCTAGATGGCGCACTGGGCCTTCCGTGCACACTTTTATAAAACACCCATCGGTGCACTCCATACAAGCTTGTATCTTTGGAAGGCATGTCATCTGCGGTTGAGCTCGAGCACAAGGCATCTGGGCCTTGAAACATGCCAACTTTGATATTCGAGACGATTGGTGATCACCGAAAAGTTCAAATGAATGAATTAAATGAACTCGTGATCAAGCATACGAGAACTCTTTGATCTACAAACAAAAGACAAAGAAGATTCATGACTCAAAATCAAAAACCGCGTTTTCAACGTTGGTGATCGAGTCCTTCTTTTCAACTCAAGATTGAAGATTTTCTCGGAAAATTAAAATCCCTGAGTGCGGACCATTTACCATCACTAAAGTATTTCCATATGGAACCATTGAGTTATCTCAACTGATGGTCCAAACTTTAAAGTGAATGGTCATCGGTTGAAGCATTATTTTGGAGAGGACATTCCCTCGTGGTTGTCCGGGACTTACAAACTTTCCCTTGAACCAATGAATGCGGGATCGAGTCAAGCTCTAGCGACTGGGAATAAAAAAAGATAGCATGCCATATGGGTTCTCACCCATATTTCGACTTCTTTCTATCTTTCTACCACCCTAGTGTGGGGGGTTGCCCGCATGTTGTGTATATATATAAGTTTCAAAAAAAAAAAAAAACTTTCTAAATAATGGCCGTAGTATTTCCTTTTACGTTATTTGTTTCGGCATAACCACGGTACTTTGAATATTGAGGGCAATATTCATTTCTATTATGGGGAATTCTCACGAATTTTATCATGTAATTATACCGCCTAATTCCCGTTTTGGCCAAAATTTTTTTTGGAGTAAGTGTTTTACACCGACTCATCTTATGGTTATCGATCCGCTTTGTCTAATAAACAAAAGGATTGGCTAATCCGAGAGCAAACGGCTCTTGGTAAAGATATCTCAAATCCGTTGACGGCTTGCAATTTGCCCAAAATTGTATGGTATTCATTTCACCATATCCTTAAAAGTGAAGAGTTGGCTAGCCCGCAAGTTTATGGCTTGTGGTAAAGGCGATGGAAAAACCATAATTGGTAATCGACTCACCAAAGATAATATTGATAATTTATCTAAGAGTTGGCTAGTCCGAGCAAACGGCTTCGTAAAGACAAATCAAATCCGTTGGAAGGCGGTGGTTTGCTCAAAATCACATGGTTATCGGTGTACCATGGTTCTTACTTGAACTAAAACATTTGGCTACTCGAGTAATGGCTTTTGGTAAAGAGATTCAAATCCATTAAGTTTTTCTCAAAAGATTGCTAGGGACTAGCAATAGTTTAGTGTGGGGATTGATGAGTGTGTAAATACTCATCATTTTGGTCAATCTGACTGAAAACGTTTAAAATGTTCGAAATGCATCAAAATCTTGAAATATTCCAAAATTGCATTTTATATGTATCGGATGCAAAATGTTCAAAATCGGATGAAAAATGAGCTAAGTTTGCATAATTGGCGCTTTCGGTCCCCAAGTTTCAAAAATTGTCGAAATAGTCCTTGAGCACATAATTTCAAAGAAAAATCACCAAAGGTCCTTTTAAAATCATAAGTTGTCAAAATTAGTCCTTTGGTGAAAATGTCAAAAGTTTTGAGAAATTACAAAATTGGTCCTTGAAGTTTGAAAATTGGCAAAATGGCCCTTGGAATTTTGAAAATGTCAAGTTTGGTCCTTGTATTATGGAAGCTTGTCACTTTTGGTCCTTTAGAGCAACTTTGCAAATTAGCGACATTGGTCCTCCAATTTTCGAAAATGACAAACAAGTCCTTGTTATTATTAAACCTTTAATACCATTTTGGACCCTATCATTAACCATGGACCTGCCAAACCCTTTGGACCCTTACCAATTTGACCCCTTTAATATTAATTCCCGGTCAAATCCCAAGTCAAACCCACAAGCGCCAAAGTCCTTCTTCCCAACCGCTCTGCAAACACTCTTCCACCCATCCCCCTCACCTCTCTCTCTACCTTGTTCCCCACCTCAACTACCTTCCAAGGAGCATTTAATGCACCTCTTACCCTTCAATCAACCCATTGTCAAATACTTGTTTTGGCGCCAAAATCAATCAAGGGCCAATATCATTTCAAGTAATCCAATGGTTGAGAAAATTGCTTGGGATATGTTCGAGAAGAGAGAAGACACTTGGAGTATAAAAGGAAGCAAGAAGAAGCAAGATAGGAGTTTTTGAGTTTTCTAAAATTTCACTAATGTCGTTTTTAACATTAAAGTTGTAGTTAAGTGTATTAGATGTAATATTTTGTTTTCTTGTATCAATCTCAAGTAATATTATCAGTGTACTCTATTTTTAATCATCAATTTCCAAGTTTACTTAAGTTTCATATTCTTGAGTCACTGTTGAAAATTTCAGTTTCCAATTCCTATGTCCAGGCTCTTAGTAGCTTACTTTTAAGTTAAAACAAGCTTAAATAAGCTTATTATAGCTTTTAATAAGCTCATATTTAAGTTTCTAGCAAAATTGGACTTTGGTCAAAGAAAGTCAAACTGGGCCAAAAGCAGATATGGAATTGGATATGGGTTGATGCAGCATGGATTTGGGTTGATATTGAACTAGGTTAGGTTTTGGATAGGCTAGTGGTTCACTGGGTTCTGTTTCAAGCCATTGTGGCTAAGGACCATATGTAAGTGATTTTCAAAGTAACATTGCATAATCTGTTTTTGTAGTTATAAACTGTGCAAACCTGTTTAATTAGCTGTACTTAGAGTAAGTAAACTTAGTTTGATTATTAAAACAAGTTGGATTAGTAGTTGGTCTCATTAAATTTACAAATCAGTGATATCAAGGGTGTTTGGATCAGTTGCTTAATCTGTCTTTAAGAGTTGTTCAGTGTTTGAGGTTTGTTGTTTCATGCTTGTTAAGTTCAGTTGAAATCATTTGAGTCATTTAAGAGTGCCTGCAAACTCTCATAGTCAAAATCATGGTTCACATGTCTTATTTACTTAACTGTTGTGGTTTTGGATAAGTAAACACTTGTTTTGTGTTTAAGATTCATAGAAAAAGCTTGTATTATCCTCATTTCATCCATTAACATCAATATCATCTCACAAATTAGTTTTAAAGTTCACAAAAGTCAGCTTTTCAAATCACAAAAAGTCAAAACATGGAAAACCGGTTTGAGCCAAGCTGAAAGGATTTATCATTGACTCATCTCGGGTCAAATTAAGTGAAACTTGTGGATTTAAAAACTTCATCCGGTCTCATTTCTTATAACCATTTTTGTGGATTTTCACAAATTTTCATAAGCTCAAAGAGGCTTGTGAATGGTCTCATTTCCCATGCACAAGCTCGGTTAATCGAGTGTGCATGCAGTTTCATCTTGACCACTTGCAGAGCTCAATAGAGCTTACCTAGGTCTAGTTTTTGGTTTATAGGTTCTTGGTCAGGTCTTCTTTAAGTTCCAACAATTGCTTTCTAGTTTCCGGCTTATTTAAGTGCTTATTGATAGGTCAAGTAGACCCTCAAACTTTTTGACTTATACTCAAATAAGCCAAATCTTTGTAACTTGTAATCCAGAGGTTTAGACTTGTTATTTTAAGTTGCATTTGGGTAATTTTAGCATAATATAGCTTATGTAGCAGTTTGGTGTTTGTTGGTAGCTTATTGCTTATTCTAAGTGCTTATTTTTAAGCACTTTACATTGCAGTTGCATTTTCTTACAAACAACCACCTGTTTTTCCATTTTCCTAGATTCTCTACATTATTTTAGACTTTTCTTGAATTTTTCAGTTTTTTCCAAGTTAGTTTGCTATTTTTTCATTTTAATTAGTTTTTAAGTCTTTTTAAATAGCTTTTAATACAAAAAATTAAGAAAAGTTTCAAAAAAAATAATTTTTCATTTTTCTTAAGTTAAGATAAATATAAAAAGCCAAAAAATATTTTTTCAGATTTTCTTAGTTAATTTTGTATTTTTAAGCAAATTAAGTAGTTTTAAATAGTTTTTAATTCATAGAAAATACAAAAATAATCGAAAAAATACAAAAATAGTTTTGAAAATTCTCTTTGTTATTTTAGATTTTCCAAGTCAAAATTTTATTTTTCTAGCTTTATTTCATATTTTCTTGTATTTTAGGCTATTATTAAATAGTTAAAATAGTTTTAATTAATAATAATTAGATAATTAGTCATAAAATAATTTTCTTTTTCTATAAATTTTCTTTTATCATTAGGTTTGTAAAATGTCATTTTCATATTTTTAGGATTAATATTGTGTAAGTTTCACATTTTCATTTGTGCGTTACGTAGTTTTAATTGGTTTTATAAAAACATAAAATCAAAAACATCATTTTGCAAATAGTGATAGCGTTTATTTAATATTTTTTTTATCTTTTTAACTTTCTTTAATTTGCATTTAAGCCTTTGTAATTATAGGCTATTTCTGTAGTTATAATCACAATCCATTTTTTCTGTTCAAATCTCTCGATCACTATCCGTTTGGTGATTCATTGCATAGCTCATTTGGGACATAACGACCGGAAAAAACTATACTCTCCTGATCTTCATTGCATTGGTGTTTAAACTGTTTGTAGTTTCTTCGGTTGGCCATTCACAGTGGCGGTTTGTGTGAAAAACTTGACGGTTTAGCAACGATCGAGGGTTTGACCAAAGTTGCTTCAGCGTAAAAGCGCGGTTTGCAAAAACACAAATTTTTCACCAAAACACGTTTCCAAACGATTTCTTTTGCACAAACTTCTTTCAAAACACTTAAAGATCAATAAAGTCTACAACTTTAAGCTTAACAACACGTAAAAATCAAAACTTTATGCAAAAAAGCCCACGTTTATATGAAAAAACGCAACTTTTCTTGTAAAGCTTTAAAAAAAACGAACACAAACACTCCTAAACCATTGTTAGGCGATTGATACCAATTGTAGGACCTTAAATATATCAACCTTATATCACAAATACCACGTTTACCACTTTACGCGTAGACCACGAAACACAAACACAAACTATGCGTAGAAATAAAGATGGAAAGATTAAGAGAAAGATGGTGACTTGATGTTATAAAACTGTGTATGTGTAAAGAGAAATATGAACACAAGATGTTATATATTCCAAAGAAAACACACACACACACACACTTTCAAGCACACCACTCAAATGAGACTTTGAGGGGTATTTATAGTACAAGTAACATAATGCCCTAAGGCTTGGCCATGGGCCTTGTATGGGCTTCAGATGGATTGGATTGGACATGGATTGGATGACAACTTATACAAGGCTAGCTTAACATAACTTCTAGCCAATTAACTTAGTCCAATCCACGGCCGTTGACTATTCTATCGATATCTAACACGCGTTACAAACTTTCTAAACGTGAATGACCATCACTTCTAATAAAAACTATTAAGGCTAACAGTTTATGGCTTTTTGTTGGTTATATCCTTGAGCAACAAGTCTAGCTTTATTTCTAGACACGACACCGTTTGCATCGACTTGTTTTATATACCCATTTTGTTCCAATTATGGTTTGGTTTTTAGGTGGAGGACAAGTGTCCAAACTTTGTTAGAGACAAATTGATTTAATTCTTCTTGCATAGTCATAACCCAACTTTCATCTTTTATGGCTTCTTGAGTGTTTTAGGTTCTATGGTTGATCTGAAACAAAATAGACTACTTTGGTTTTGGACTTGAGACCTTAGAGTTCTTTCATTTAATTTTCCTATAACCTTTTCTACGGGATGGTTTTAGACTCTTTAATATTGATGGTTTCATTGTTTAATGGTTCATCCTCCTTGTTTATATTTTCTTTGATTTCTAAGACTTCACTTTCGATTAACTCGTCATCGACAAGAGGTAAGGTAGTTTTAGGTGGACTCTCGTCAAATTTTACATTTAAAGATTCTTCAACTTTCATGGTTTCTTTATTTAGTATTACGTATGTTTTACTATTAGGAGAATATCCTAAGAAGATACCTTGGTTGATTTTGATCGAATTTTGTTAAATAGTCTTTAGTGTTAAGTATAAAACATTTACTACCAAAGACTCGAAAGTGTTCTAACGAAGGCTTCGTGTGGAGTTTTTCCTAAGAATGGTCTAATCAAGACTTGATTTAGTATATAGGTTGATGTATCGACGACATTTCACCAAAATTTTTGAGGAATAGATTGCTCATTAATCATGGTGCGACTCATTTCTTGTAGGGTTCTATTTTTCTTTCAACTACCCCATTTGATTGTGGAGTGCGAGGAGCCGAGAAATTGTGGGTAATACCATTAGCATCAAAAAGCTCGGTGCACTTCATTATCAAATTCCGACCATGATCCGTGCGAATTGACACAATAGGACTTCCTAGTTGTCTTTGGATTTTCTTACTTAAGATTTTAAAGTAATCAAATATTTCAGTTTTATTCTTTAAAAATTTAGTCCATGTGTACCTAAAGTAATCATCAACTATAACCAAGGTACAAAAGTTGCCTCCTTAACTTTGGATAGCGGATGGACCAAATAAATCCATATGTAGTAATTCTAGACACTTAGTTTTAGAAACCATATTTTTTGCTTTATGACTAGCATGGACTTGTTTTCATATGTTACAAGCATCACAAAAATGATGTTCGTATTTTAGTTTAGGTAGGTTTCTTACAAGTTCTTTGGATGATAGCGATTGAAGAAGTCGCATATTGGCATGACCCAATCTTCGATGCCATAAGGTCGACGTATCATCCATAGAGGTAAGTCAAAGTTTGTCTTTTGGTTCATTTTCAATTTTAATAACGTAGACTCCACGTTTTCTAATGCCTCTTCCTATAGTAATACCATTTTTTAAGATTTTACTACCAGTTTCGCTAAAGAGTACGTTGCACTTTTATCACATATTTGACCTATACTTAGTAGATTAAAGTTTAGGTTTTCTACGTGACATAGGTCGTTAATGGTCAATGATTTGTGAGAGATTGTACCTTTTGATGATTTTGCTCTTGCTATTTCCGAACACCACATTTCCTCCATTAAAGGATTCGTATGTGGAGAACAATGCTTTATTACCGGTCATATGCCTTGTGCCCCGCTATCCTTGATCCATTAGTCCGGATCGAAGTCAACCTTTAGGCACGCTAAGAAAACAATTAACTCAAAGTTTGGTCCCCATTTGTTCATGGGTCCATTGGTGTTATACATTTCATTCATATGAGGCATATCATAAATGGTGAGAAAGCATTCAAGTTATAGTTTTGAAATGGAAAACTATTTTGTGTGTTAGGATTCCATCCTATTTGGTGGTGGTTACTTCTAGGATAATCATTGTTTGGCTTTCTTATAGTTGTGTTCGGTTTAGAAAATAATGGACCTTTGTTTTTCATAAAATTTTGACCTTGCTTTAGGTGAGGTGGTTGTTTGACATTTCTAACATAACATGAGTTGGTTTATTTTGTTAACAATAACAAATTCGGTTCTAGTAGAGGTGGTTACGTTATTTTTAGTGTTTCTTCTGCGGTGCCGGATCCCTAAATTTACACTAGCGGATCCTTTTAAAAGGATCGGTCGGATCCGGGACTAAAGTAGCTGGTTTTTCAATTGCTTTAACGAATTGTGTTTCCTTAATCTCGCTAGTTAACGCAATGTGTTCACGAATACCTATACCCTTTTGATTATTACCCATTTTAACATTATCAAGTATTTTATCAAGGTAATTAGTACTTAGTCTAGCAATCTTAGAATCAAGGTGATCAACTAACGTTTGAAGTTCTACAAATCTTGCATTCACTACTTACTTCTTTTCCCTTTTCTAGTCTCTTTAATTTATCTTTTAGTTCAAGAACTTCCTTTTCTAAAAGTTCATTTTAATTTTTCAAAATCTTGTTTTTGTTAATTACCTTGAGACTAATTTTGCAAAGCTTGTCATATTCAAGATGTAATGATTTATCATCTAACGATGAACTACTATAATATAGAGAGTGAACATAGCTCGTTGGATTCTTTTGCCATGAGACATTTCTTCATTCTCTTCCTCACTCATTCCCCACGAACCACTCACGAACGCCTTTTGTTCGTCACGTTTGGGACACTCGCTAATGAAGTGATTTGGATCCGGCATTTAAAACACTTGCGTTTGTCCTTCACTTTCTTCTCATCTTTGATTTTCCGCAACCCTTTATTGTCATCATAAGGTTGCTTAACATATCTTCCTTTTCTCCGAAAGAACTTCTTGAAGTCGTGTTCGCCATCGCATACTCTTCGTCCTCACTTTCCGAAGATGAGGTTTCTTCATCACTTGAGGCTTTCTTGGCCTTTAAAGCGAGAGATTTATGTTTCTCTTTCTTTTCCTTTAAGACCTCGGAGTCTTTAGCGAGTACGAGCTCATAGACTTTTAGGTTGCCTAAGAGTTCATTGAGAATGAGGATTGACAAGTCTTTGGTTTCTTCAATGGCCGTCACCTTCGGTCTCCATGATAAGGATTTAAAACGTACACTTTTAAGGGGTCATTTAAGCCCTTAATCGACTACTTTTATATCCGTTACTGCTTAATTTAGTTTTTTTTTTTCACTTTTTAGGTCTCTTGGAAGCAAAATCTTTGGAATGATGCATATTTGGATGAAAATGAGTGAATACATGAAGAAAATGGCAAAGTCAAGATCGAAGCCACTCAAGTGCTCAATTTGAAGTCGATGGCGTCCCAATCAAAGGCGGCGCCGTCCTCTATATAGATTTGATAAAAGCAGGCGGCGTCGGGCTTTGAAGAAGAAGGCGTCACTCGGACTTTTCATCTCGGGCGGCCCGGATCCGAACCAAGGCGGCGTCCCACTTGAAGCCCGGCGTCCACAACCACAAGGTGGCGTCGTCCCATTGATAACTTGGCCAAGACGAAAACCCTAATGACGACGATCTGATGGCGTGCCACCTATAAGGCGATGTCGTCGCACTTGTAAATCTATATATAGAATTTGATTTTTTTGCATTTGTAGAGATAGACTTTTGGAGTAAAAACCCTAAATATTTGTAGTCCGACTTGGACAATATCTTAGGATCCCAAACCCTATTTTTATATCAACGGATTAAACATTATTTTTAGAATCTTTTTGGGGAGACAAACGGATTTGATTTAAGCATGAATTTGGAATATTTTGGTTTTATACTCCCCCTTTAATAAAGCATAATCAATTTAAGGGTTTTAGAGGGAGTTATCTTGAGCACAAAATATTTTGAAAGATTTTGGAAATCTTTTGAACAATCTTGAAAAAGGTGCTCAAGATGATGATGATTTTCACCGATTTTAAATGTAGTGCCTTTAGGCGTACACTTGATTTTTACTTTAAAAGCACGAGTTTTGATTTGAAAATAATCAAAGTCATCATTTTAGTCCGGGTTTCGTCTTGAAGTATCTGAAAGCCATTTTTGAAAAATTTTTGAGAAGCGACATGTTTTAGAAAATTTTAAAGAACTCTCGCTCTGTACATGTCCGTATCATTGTTGAATGACATTTCTAGAAACCTCAGAATATCTATTATAAGAGAGACATGTCGTGAGAAGAATATTTTTGGATTTTTTTAATATTGTTTTGTATTTTTTTTGAAAGTTTTATATTTTATATTTTGCTTTTGTTGGTTTTCAAATTTTGTATTTTGTTTTCAAAAATATTTCTGTGACTTTGGAAAATCATTTTCAAGAAGATTAGAGAAGGCGTTCTAACTCCTCAGGGGTTAGGCTTCGCATTCCAATTCGTCGAACTAAATTATCAAACCGTTCTTTTAGAAGGGCTTTAGTAAATTGATCGGCGAGTTGTTAATATGTCTTCACGAAAAATAATTCAACAGTACCTTCTTCTACGTGCTCTTTTATGAAGTGGTAACGGACACGAATGTGCTTAGTCTTTGAGTGATGAACAGGATTGCATGATATGGCTATGGCACTTTTCGAGTCACAATACATAGGTATTTTATCGAAAGTAAGGCCATAATCTGTGAGTTATGTTCTCATCCATAGAACTTGAGCACAACACGCAGATAGAGACACATACTCGGCTTGACGGTTGAAAGTGCGGTGCAATCTTGTTTCTTTGAACACCGACTTACTAACTTTTCACCCAAAATTGTGCTCCTCACGATGTACTTTTGTCGTAACTTGATCACTGCGTAGTCCGCATCACGAAAGGCATATAGATCAAATCCGGTTCGCCGGATGCCAAAGTCCCATGTGAATGGATGTCTTGAGATACCGAAGATCCGTTTAACCTCTTTGAGGTGCGATTCGGTGAGCTTTGCACGAAACCGTGCTAATAAGCAAGCAACAAAATGAATATCGAATTCGACTAGCGGTGAGGTACATGAGAGAACCAATCATGCTCCGATATTTCTTGAATCGATATGTTTCCCAAATAAATCGACTCTAATTTTTGGTGAAGTTACCATTGGTGTAAATAGCGAATCACAATTATCCATACCATGATTTTTCAAAATCTTAGTTGTATATTTAGATTGATTAATAAAAATTCCACGAGGGGTGATGTATTTGTAAACCAAAAAATTTTAGTTCCCCATCATGGACATTTCAAATTTGTTTTTCATGAGATTTTCAAAATGTTTTGAAAGATTCGGATTAGTGGACCCAAAATAATGTAAATCCACGTAAATCGAACAATCAAAATGTCATCGTTGTATTTTCTTGTAAACAATGTAGGATCGACCGTTCCTTTGGTGAAATTGTTTAGGATAAGGGAAGAAGACAGTTCGTCATACCACGCTCTCGAGCTTGCTTTAAACCATATATTGCCTTTTTGAATTTGTAGGCGTGATCGGATGTTCCATGTCTATGAAGCCTTCGGTGACTCACATACACTTCTTCTTTCGAGTTCCATTCAAGAGCGTGGTCTTAATGTCCATCGATAAACCGTGATGTTTTTGTGGTGCATAGGCTAAGAAAATCTGACCTTCAAGTCTAGCTACCGTGCGAATGACTCTTCAAAGTCTATCCACTTCTTCTGTCTGTATCCTTTGGCCACGAGAAGAGCTTTGTTGCAAATTACAGTCATTTCTTCATCCCTTTTTGTTCTTCTATAACCATTTGAGATCAATGGCGAATGTCAATTGGTCTTGGAACCAAATCCCAAGAGTCGTATGAGCGGTATTGGAGAAGTTCCTCCTGCATTCTTTCTATCCATGCATTATGCGCCATTGCCTCCCGAATGTTCTTTGGTTCAATATTGCTAATTGAGCAAAGGTAGATGCACAAGTCACAATCGGTGGCAAGTTGGCGTCTCGCTGAATTGGCCTTGAAGGTTCACCAATAACTTGTTCAATTGGATGGTCTTTTGTCCACTTGAGTAGAAGGATACCGTATGTTAAGCGTATCGAGTTAGATGGTTCTCGTAAGCTTGAAGATGATTCGGTGATTCCGTAGCAAGCGAGTTTTCAAATAAGTCTTCATCTAATGTTTCATCGTTACGGTTTTGTGAAGGTTCTTCTTGAAATGATATGTTTTGGTATTGCTCATCAGCTGCTTTGGTAAAAGCTGTTTCAAGAGTAGGATTCTTCAAGTCGATGTAGATGGCCGATGGAGTTGGTGCATTGGTTTCGACCGTGGTAGATGCATCTTCTATTGGTGGTGGTGGATGATTTTGAGCGGGTGCGGCGGAATGATGGTTTGATGCATTTGTCGAGTTCCACCATAGTATTCATCGAACATTAACTCAAAGAAATTCTCCCATTCTTGTTCATGAGGTGTGTCGGTAAAGTTGATGGAGCTCTTTGTTGTATGAGTCTGAGCGATGTGTCCAGTCTGCTTGGTTTGGTGCGGGTTCTAATCTGTTTTGATTAGAAGCCATCGGATTAGCGGGTTCTAGAGCGAGTCTCTCGAAGCCATCTGTGAAAGTTCGTCAAAATTCACATTCATCATCTCCATTATCCTCCTAGTTCTTCTATTATACACCTGAATGCCCTCGAGTTTTCGAGTATCAATGAAGATTCCAATATCACCTTTAGCTTTCGGTTTACCTAGATCTTCTCGTGGTTCGTCGGATAGCACAAAGCGCCAAACACGTGAAGGTAAGAGATATCGGGTTTCATTGTTCACTAGCTCATATGGGGTTTTATTGAATCTTGGATAGATTAGGGATCGGTTACGAGTGAAACAAGCGATGTGCAAGATCGACCCATAAAAATAACGGTGCACTAGAATAAATTAGCATTGTGCGGCGACTTCCACAAGAGTTCGATTTCTTCTTTCAACTACCCCATTCGGCTGTGGAGTTCTAACAATTGATGTCGATGAGTGATTCCAACATCTACAAAATAAGCTCTTAACTCGATTTGTGAATTATGTGCCGTTATGCATTCTTACAACCCTACTGGAGCTTGAAGAAGTACTTGAATCGTTTCACAAAGGTGATGATGATGCACGGTGCCGTCTTTTGATCTCGAAACCTAACCCATGTATATCTTGAATAATCATCGGCGATAACAAGAATATACTTTTCCCATTAATGCTTTCAACTCTCATTGGGCCACATAAGTCCATGTGCAACATATCAACTTTGCTTCCGAACTAGAATACGGTTTGGGTTTATATGATGCTCTTTTGCTTTTCCTTGTTCACATGATGGACATAGGTGATCCTTGGTGTATTTGAACTTTGGAAGTCCATTGATGATGTTGTCTTTGGCAAGTTTGTTGATGGTGTCGAAATTGAGATGGGATAATCGTCTATGCCACAACCGAGATTTTGTTCGGATGCTCGTGTCATAAGACATATTGGTGATGAAGAGGCCATTTGGTTTATGTCGATAGCATACAAGTTTGTATCACGATTCGGTTAAGAGATCGGTGCCATCAAGTTTCTAACGAAGCAAGCATTTTTCCTAAAAGCAACCTCTAATTACGCATCACAAAGCGCCGATGAAAACAAATTGTGTCCCGATCCTTCGACATAGTAAACCCGAGTGATCAAATAATTTCCAAAGGTAGATCTCCATAACCCATGATAGTTGCTACATGATCATTTCCAAAACAAAGGTTCCCATGAATTTCGAGACGAAATTGATCGGCTTGATTCGGTCATGTGCTTGGAGCAACTCGAGTCGATGATCCAAAGACATATTTCGATAACCTGCCAAATACAGCAGTGATTCAAACAAAGACGCGGGTGCGAGTCTTCCTCGGTTGAAGTCAAAAAAGTCCTCCTCCTTTCCTACCATCTGGGGCGAAAGGATGAGACAGAATTGCGTGTAATTTCGTCTAGGAGAACTCATGCGACTATTGGCGTTAGGGAAGCCATGCGTTAGGTAAACCAACCGCACATTGCAAGCGAAGGGGTGAAAGCTACTCGACTGTAATGTAAGTGGATGACCTACAACGAGTTTCACTCTATCCGGAAGATACTTGCCAAATGAAAGCGCTTGTCATTCCTGCCAGCAGAGAAAAAAAAAGAGGTATAGCTAAAGTACAGAATAAGAAAATGAGAATGAGAATTACGAAGAAAAGAACTCTTCTTTCTCTTGAAACTCTTATTCGATAATCGAGATTAAAGTAACTAAAAGGAAGAATCAAGTTATGATGGTGGATATTACGGGCGCGACCGCGTTCCTAAAAACGTAACTTTTGGAAACCGTTTTGATTTTGGTTCCTTTGGGTTAGAGGTAAAATCGATCACATTCATAGAAGTTTTCTCTTGGGTATCTTGGTTTATCACTCATTCTACCATTACGGGTGTGAAAATTCTACCGTTGGTTTCCAAATATCATTCCTATAGTAAAGACTATGCTTCCTATCGGTGAGTGTAAGACACGAATCTTGCAACTAGACTTATTATTGGTTTAGCATAAGTTCTTTTGGAATGTTCTTACGAACGAGCTTAACATTCTCATTCTTAGAAACACAATCATCATGAACATTAGATAAAGATTTCTTGCAAGTTAAACAAGCAGTTCAATGATTCATTAAACTTAGCAAATTTCATAGGTTCATTACATTCAGATGAAATGTCTTTCTTATTACAAAGCGGTAAATTCCTAGGGTGTTCTTCTACTTTCTTCTCTTTATTCAAGCTACTTCTCTTAGAGGCATGCAAGACTCTATTGTTCATTGTATTGCTCTTAGGCTTTAGTCTGCTGCTCTTAGAGGTGCTTTCTAGTCCTGTCAAAGGTAAGGCACACACATTAGGATTCACATTTTTATCTAGAGAAGTGGTTTCAGCTTTCCTAGTCTCTTTAGAGTGCTTGTCTAAACTTATGTCGTTTGTTCCATATGGTTTAGATGTGGAGGCAGACGCATTAGTGGTACTCATCCTAAAAAGGCTAGGAGCTAAAACTTTTGGTTTCTCGATAACCGCTTTTTCATTTTCAACAATTATTTCTTTTGCGTGAGGCAAGGATGGTGGAGTGTTGGTTTGACAAATCTTTTCTCATTGACTTTTGGAGGAGGTGAGAAATAGACATTTTGTTTGGAAACTTTGTTTGAAACATTTTCTTTCTCCTCAGGTCAATGGTTTTGCAATCTTAGTATCCACCACCTTTCCTTTTTGACATTCCAATGAGCCCTCAAAGATCATTTTGCTCTTTCATGTCTTTGTAAACGCGCTCATCGACGGTTTGTCATACTTGCATTCCTCGGTTTTCGATCAAGTTGTTTAAAATATGATACATTTTCTTTTCAAGTTTTTCAAGAGCTTTTTCATATTTTGAAACAATTGCGGAGGTCTCGGTGGAGTCTTTCATGATCTTCAACGAGAATATGTTTGTAAAACAATGGACATAATATCGATGGTCGAACATCTTGACTAGAGAATCATTTAAATTTTCCAAAACTTTGATATGTTTAAAACATTCATTAGCTTCTTGTACCGAGGATTTATGGTCCTTGACAAAGTCGCATGTTTCTTTCAAAATGCTTGTTCAAAATGAATTACCCTCGCCTTGATGTTATTTAGCGGAGTGGCAATTTGAGTTTCAAAACCTTTCTCATTTCGTCATCAACACTAGAAAACCAGTTGTTAGTACTGATGTTGATTTTAGATTTAACAATCCGTTGAAGTTGCCCAATTCTAGTTTTAACGTCATCTAAAATGTTTCTAGCATCATTTGTGTCAAAAGGATTGTTTGAAGACATTTGTTCGATGTTCGAAAATGATTTCGAAACAACAATTGGTTTTGAAACAAATTTTGTCTCGTTGTTTGAAACACTGGGTGTTATGGAAAATTTTGACTTTTCTTTTTGAGGAACAAATTTAATTCCATAAATTTTGTTAAGTTTGTTGTAATCGATTGGTTTTATTTCTAGGTTCTTTTGTTTCATTTTTGATCTACTCTCGTCAATGAGTTCTAACATTTCATAAGAATCACGAACTTCTATGGGTTCATGTTTATCTAACAAAGCTTTTCCATTGTACAAAACATTTTGTTCTTTCTGAGCTTTCTTGAATGCACAAGGAGGTTTGTTACCAAGAGCCATTTTTTGAGTTGTATGAAAAGACGGGTTGGTCTGATTTTTTAAGATGTTGACAGTTTGAGCTGAATGACCCGTTGTGACAAGCAAATTTTCCAATTTGTTTATTTATTTCATTTTCTCAAGAATTTCATCAAGAAGAGAATCTTCTCGTTTTGAAAAATCGACAATCAATGTTTCTTCTCTTTTCAAGATCGAATAAGTTGCTTTTGTTTAGAAAGTTGGTTTTAAGATCGAAATTTCCTCGTTTAAAGATTTTATTTTAAGTTCAAATTAACATCAAGTGTGTTATATTTGATTTGCAATTGTTTTTCTTTTAAAACCGAATTTCGATAACCAATTTCTAATTCTGACTCTTTGTTTTTGTGAAATTCAAAAGCTTTTGCATTCTCCTTGTACCTCTCAAGATCAGTGGTCAATTTATCATTCGCGGCCTTAACATAGCGATTGACTTTTCACTTTCTCAATTTCAATGCCACGATTATTAATCAATGATTCAAATAAGGCACGTGTTTCCTCATCGGTTTGATATTTTGTGCCACACGACCTCCACTAGGATCCATATCACGGGTTTCGAGTAAATATTGCTACTACTCGGATCGTCCGGACATGTATCATAAGTAGGTGTTGGCATCACGAAATGCTATTCATCATGAGTAAACACATCAAATATGACATTATTATAGGATGGATCAATAATTGGTACCTCGGATCTGCATTGGCGTCATAAGCGAGAGGTGCGTCGGAATAAGTGTCGTGCCAAGCTTCACGAAGATTTGCCATGAATATGCGGTTTGCATTGATTTCCTCTTGGTCTTCAATTCATCCATAATAGCCAAAAGTCATGTTCCTCGGCACTCAACGCATCTCTGCTTGACTTACGTACCAACAACATTGCTTTCTGAAGATATGCATAATTTGTCTTTTTCGGCAGTGGGACAATTCCTTGCAATGTGACCCACTCCTTGCAGATTGTAACACTTAACACGATTACCACGATTCACATTTCCATAATTCCCAATATTGGGCGCAACATTCCCATTCGGATTACCCATTGTTCAATTCCCAATATTCGACCCATCGATTTCCAACATTACGACCAGTGATTACCGATATGGAACCACGATTACCCATGTGAAATCCAGTAGCATATCCCTGTGGATTCCCAATAACTCCAACCATTTATCCTTGATGACCCATATTCAAACCCGGTTGTGCAATTTGTCTGTTACGAGTGTTTGATGAAATCCTTTGGTTGTTGTTAGTTGGTGTGGAATAGCGACCTTTGAATACTTTAGTCAAATAAGCGAATGCATTTGACAAAGCCTCTTCTTGTTCAGCTTTAAGGCCAGGGATTCCTTGTTCCTGGTATTGTGGATATTGTTGTTGTTGAATGACTTGTTGTTCTAGTGGATAGAATTGTTGTTGAGGGATAACGACTTGTGGTTGTGGAATGTATTCTTTGCAAGTTGTTGTTAATGGAAGATGATGAAGCTTGTTGTTGTGTGTTCATTTGGGTTTGAGTCTTTGCAATTAGTGCCAGGATCATGATTCTTTGCCAATCTTTCTTTCCTAACTTCATTGACTTGACTTGGTTTTGTTTGAAAATCGTAGAGTTGATCAAAGTTCACTGATGTAAGTCCTTTGTTTGGTTGACAATAGTGACATATCGTCCCCATTCTTGGGAAGATTGTTGAGAAATTTGATGTTACTCACGATAGTTACGGGTGTCAACTTGTTTACGATAAGCTCATTCATCAAAGTGCAAAACCTTCCATAGTAAAATTCAATGGATTCTCTTGGAGTTGATGTAAACTTCTCCCATTCGATTAGCGACTTGTTCTCCATGTCTTGTTGACCAATTTATGTTCCATAACATAGCCGTCTAACACGTTCCCACATATCGTAGCGGTTTCCACGGTTGTCTCTGATGACAAAGATGTCTCTTGGTAAACCAGGTTGGATAATGTGTATTGCCATGTCATACGCTTCAACACGCTTGTTATCCTCGTCTGTGTATTCAGATTCATCTTGATCACGAAAAGATGGTGGGACGGGAGGTGTTGCATTAGGATTTCAAGGGTCTTGAACTTGTCGAGGCTTGAAGGATCCATTCGTAATGGATTGAATCATGAGTTTTCCATTAGGTTTGGTCTTGATGTAGTGGAGCATCTGACTTGTCCATTGAAGATATCCACCTTTTTCCGGCATAGGAGGGCGGTTTTCGGCCGGTTTGCATGAATGTCTTGTTGGTAGCCATTGATGAAGGTATTTGATGATAAAGTTGATGTAGGATCGATTCAACGATAAAGGAGTTGTGTTTGATGAATATTAAGCTCGGTTGTTTTAGTAAAAATTTGGACTTAAAACTTAAAAACCTCAATAACTTATGTTCGGAGCGTTTTTAGGACTTGAGGGTTGACCCTTAAGGTTATTCGGCGTGTCATTCTCCTCGTTCTCAAGGTCGTTTTGATGGGTGAAACGCGAAAGATTCTGGTTCAAAAGTTATGGCCGTTTGAAGTTTCTTTGAAAATCTTACTCGTAAACTTGTTCTTAGGCGTGGGAATTGGTGCTTAGGCGTAAAGCTTGGGCGTGAATTACTTAGGCGTGGGCTGGCAGGTGTAGACCACTTCTTACGGGTAATCTTTGAAGCTTAAGCGTGGCTTGTCGTAAACTAAATGCTTATAAGTGAAACCTTACACATAAGTGTTAGCTTAGGCGTGAGAATGTTACTAAATAGCTTTTATGCTTATGCGTAAACTTAGGTTTAAAACCAAAATCCTTCACACTTGTCCAAGTGTGAGAGATATCCACAAGTCGAAGTGTTCCACAAACTTATCCAAGTGATGGAAGCACTGAGTAACCGTTGTTGCACGAAGATTCTTCACCAAAATCTTAAGCATATATTACACTTCTTACGCGTAGACCTTACGCGTAGGATTAGGGTTTTGACTTTTCTTATGCGTAAGAATGGGGTTTTGACTTTCTGTACTTGGTTTCCTTACGCGTAGACAACCCAGTTTGATGCAAAAACACGATTTTTCCACCCAAAAACACGTTTCCAAATGATTTCTTTTGCACAAACTTCTTTCAAAACACTAAATATCAATAAAACTACAACTTTAACCAAGATAACACGTAAAAATTAAAGCTTTATGCCAAAAGCTCACGTTTTTATATAAAAAAACGCAACTTTCTTGTAAAGTTTTAACTAAAAAACGTAACACAACACTTCTAAACCATTGTTAGGCGATTGATACCAATTGGAGGCCCTTGTTTTACTCAACCTTATCACGAATACACAAGCTTACCACAAGTATACACGTAAACCAAACACAAATACTTATGCGTAGATAAGAAGAAGAAAGATGGTGACTTGATATATATGTCGTGTATCTAGAGAGAAAAAGATGAAACAAGAAACCTATATTACTTCAAAGAAAAACACACACAAACACACTCAAGCACACCCCTCAAATGACCATTTGAGGGGTATTTATACTTCCATACATATCACCCTTATGGGCTTGGGCTTGGATTGGACTTGGATTGGATAATAACTTACATAAGGCTAGCTTAACCTAACTATTAGCCATTTAGCTTAGCCCAATCCACGAGCCGTTGACTATTCTATCACGATATCTAACACGCGTTACAAAGTTCCTAAACATGAATGACCATCACTTCTATTAAATATTATTAAGGCTAACAATTACATATGAAGGTATTTTACAAAAGATAAGTGTATGGAAGATTACATCGTTTTAAAGAACATAAACATGAGAATTACAATTATTGTAATTGATATATATGTGTGTTTGTTAGAGTCAAATGCTTGTATCTAGTCATAATGGATGTTTTGCGAGAATTTTCGAGTTTTAAAGATGTAATTTTTCGAATTTTTATAGGAAAGCCTTGAGACCGGTTTACATCATGACAATCGGCGGTCGAGTTAAAGCTTGACGACGTCGGTCAGCGAAACAACTTATCAATTTTTTTTTCGTTTTTCGTGCTACTTATAAATTTTGGAAAATTCTCAGGTCTTAATTTTCCAGAAAAACTGCAAACATCCATTCCACAAGCATTATATCCTAGTGTAGTTGTGTCATATATAGTTTTACCGCCGATTTTACGCGAAGGTTTCGTTTGTTTTCTTAAGTGTGCAGGTTACATTTGGCAAGAAGAAGAAACTTAACATTGGATGGAGCTTATCACTTATGCATTCTTCTTGGAAAATAATTTAACCACAACTTCACACGATCCTACCGAGTTAATCGGGGAGTACTAGTTTCTTTCTCTTTTAATTACATTCCTTTATCATAACTTTGATACTTCGAGGAACATTGGGGACAATGTTCGGTTTAAGTGTAGGGAGGAGAATAAAGCGGAACTTAGAAACTATTCTTATCCTTGATCATTTGTCTTGTCATAGTAAATTGTGTAATACTATGCGAAATATTTGTTAGGGCAATTTTAGCGCCAAATTTAAATTTTTATGACATGTACATGGGACTTTAGTCTTAATAAAGCGTCTCATGGATAGGAGTTATATGACTAGCACAAAACCGTTTACCACTCAAATTCCACCCCAAATGTGAGATTAGCCCTAGATCTTTAAGAATAAAAGCATTCACCTTTAATGCTTAGAGAGTGTACCGGTAGTAATAGATTCTAGAACTTGTTTTGTGATGCATTACGAGATCGCTAGTGAGACTACACTTGTGTAGTTAGGAATAACTAAGTGATAAGAGCCATTAGGATAACCCTTTTTGAAACACATATTATAATTACTTCTTCCACATCGGTTGAGTATGTACTCATCTTTAGTACGATACCCTAGTTAACCCTCGAGCCTATCCTTTTCGCGGTTCTCGTGATGTCTCGGTTTTCGAATATCAATGAAGAATTGTTTACAATCCACCCCAAATGTACACCCAAATCGCCTTAGCCTACCTTGTATGCACTCACCTTTAGTGCATTATTGTTATCATTACTAAACCCTTAGTTCAATTATCTAGTTACTTGCATGGTTGCTAAGTTGAGTCATATCTTTTGTACACAGTTTTGGGATGATTGGGACTTATGGGCAAAAGTAATATTTTATGGAGTAGCGGAAGGAGCGTTAGATTCAAATTCCCTTTGTCTACGTAATTAAATACTCCAGGTGTTTTTGATCTTTTCAAATCGGGTTAATTAGTGTTAGAGTAATAAAAACTCAAGTGTAGGGATGCTCCTATAAATCCCTTGTATTTTGATGTTATCATAGAGGATGGTAGAGTAAAAATGTATGCAAAAATAAAAAAATCGAAAAAAAATAGTGTGTTAAAAAAATGAAGAAAAACATACGGGCTACCATCCTACATCTATCTTTATGTTTATGTATTTAAATTTATGTATGTTTGTTTCAAGTTATCTAGAGTTTAGTGAGTCGAGTCTTGGCTTAGCAACGCGTTTTTTCATGCTTGTAACATAAGATTTTGACTTGCCACCACTAAATCGCCTATCCAACAAAACCCTTTGTTTCCCTACCGTAAACTTAACGTTAAAACCCTTTTAAAGACCTCTTAGATAGTTGTTCCTAGGTGCTTACGCCAAGCGATGGAGGTTTGATCTAGTCTCAAGCCTATGGTAATCTATGTACTATGCCGGTAATGGTGTTTAACTTTCATTTCCATTGATTATAGTTCATATAAACTTAGAGATGAGAGAATCAAACACCCTTGTGAGGTGCTTGTATATAATTTCCGTGCTTGTTATGACTATTGCGGTGCTTTTAAGCTGTTGTGAATTATTTTAAACCCATGCTTCATGCCCCAAACTTATAAATTGATTAGCCAAAAGCACATTTGCTTGAGGACGAGGCAAATACCAAGTGTAGGGATATTTGATAAGGATTTAAAGCGTACACTTTTAAAGGGTCATTTAAACCCTTAATCGACCACTTTATATCCGTTCTTGCTTAATTTCGTTCCTTTTCACTTTTAGGTCTCTTGGAAGCAAAATGCTAGAATGATACATATTTAGGCGAAAAAGAGTGAATACATGAAGAAAGGGCAAAGTCAAGATCGAAGCCACTCAAGTGCTCAATTGGGCGTGACGTCCCAATCAAAGGGTGGCCGCCCCTCTATATAGATTTGATAAAACATGCACCAAGCGGCTCGGTGGAATTTTTACTCATACAACTGACGTCGAGCTTTGAAGAAGAAGCGTCACTCGAGTTTTCATCTCAAGCGGCCCGGATCCGGAACCAAGGCGGCGTCCCATTTGAAGGCGCGGTGTCACAACCACAGGTGACACCGTCCCATCGATAACTTGGCCAAGATGAAAACCCTAATGACGGCGATCGGCGTCCACCTATAAAGCGACGCCGTCGCACTTGTAAATCTATATATAAATTCGATTTTTACGCATTTGTAAAGGTAGACTTTTGGAGTAAAAACCCTAAATGTTTGTAGTCGACTTGGACAGTATCTTAGGGTCCCAAACCCTATTTTACACTTCAAGATAAGTGTTTTAATCCAAAGCACCATTATGTCTTCCATTGATTGTGTATATGCTTGATTGTTTAACATGTCTAGCTAAATTTCTTGTGTGTTTGCTTAGATCTATGAAACATAGTCATTAATTATTGTTAGGTTGTCTCTTATCTTAATTGTAATTGGCTTAGGAGTGCAACTAGGCTTTCGTTGTGTTTAATGCTTGAATAATCTTTGTGAAAGTTGGCTTATGAATAATCTAGTGGATTTTGTAGGCTAAACCCAAAGGTGACCTAAAAGAGTTAGGGCAAGGCACACCTACGACCTTAGGAAACACAAGCGTTAAGAATAAGGTGTGACAATTCAACCATCAATAAAAGATAACTAGGGTAATAGTATCTAGGTAAACACATTTTAATCATCATACGAGCACACATCAAATAGACATATCTACCCATAATATTAGATAATTAGATAGTAGAAGTAATCGGTGAAGTACCACCCCAAACATATTGCCCAGATTTTACCATTAGCTTTCTAAAAACTTAAAAGATAAAAAAAAAAAAAAAAAAAAAAAAAAAAAGAATCATCCTCAACCCCACCTTAGCGTAATACATTTTTGCTATCATTCATATTCCCTAGATAACGATATCAATCCTCGAGGCTTACCAAATACTAAACTACAGCGATTAGGTTCACCGCCTGGGGTGTTGAAAAACTTGCTTTCGTGAAAAGGAAGTTCCGCTTGAGCCGAGCAGCGCTTTCGTGTCGCATCACTCCACTTTAATGGGCGCCCTTAGAAATATCGACATGATTACGACTAGAAAAGGACTCATCAAGTGCTTGTAATGAAGTAATAATAGTATTAAAGCTACCAAAAATTATTAATACTATACTCATCCAATCTGAAAATTATTCATATTATTGAATAAATAAATCAATTTTGTTGTTTTTAACTTGTTGATTTTCTTGGTGTGTTACAACCAGCAATTCCAAATTTCTTTAGCGGTTTATGCATAGAAATTCTTTGATTTCTTTTGGGTAAGGCATTATATAAACCATTTTGCCTCACTATTTTGGAAAGCTTTTTCTTTTGGTCGTCGGTGAGGGCGATCATGAAAATGTCTTCTTCATTGCCAGTTTTATCATCTTTTACAGTTGCTTGAAAATCACCTTCAATAATAATATACCAAAGATCAATATCTTTAGATTTCACATAAGTTTCAAATCTATTTTTCCAATAAATAAAACTATTAGTTTCAAGTAGTGGAGGTCGTTGCATAAATTGCCATTATCTATAATTTTCAAAACTCATTGTGATCGAAAAGTTTTTTAAAATACAATTTAGGGAAAATGGCACAAAAAGGTACTCTACTTAAGGTATTCCACGAAACCCATTACGATTATCCCCGTAGAAAGGCCTATTTTCTCCATACTTAGCTTCTTCAATATTCTCTTCGTCCACATGAGGACAATTCTTCGTTAGATGTCCTCCTCCACAACTTTCACAACCTATTTGGATGGCATGAACGGTTTCTCTGACCTTCAGCATATCTCGATTAAGATTTTCAATTTTACTAGCGATTGCTGCAATTCCGTCAAAACTTCCGCCTTGGTTTCTTTTACTTCCTCCATCGCTTGGGATAGGTCCTTGATAGTCCAGCATTTGCCTTGTAGTTACGTTAATTCCTTTGTAAAAAATGTTGACCTTCTGCTGATTGTTCAGATCATGCGTAGGACACTTGTAAAGGAGATCGTTGTATCTATCTCAGGCTTGATACAATGTTTCATCGTCTTCTTGTTTGAAATTATGGATCTCTAAAAGCTGGTTAGAAATCTTGAAAGTGGACAATATCTCGAATAAAGTGCTTCTTAAGTAACGCAGTATTAATTGCCCGTGACAATCTTCGATCCACCTTCCGCAGCCCCATGAAGAGTCATTGGGAATACCCTTAGCATATGACATCATGAGACACGCCGAAATGTTGAAAAGGCTTGCGATGTAAAGGAAATTTTTGACGTGCTCATATGCATCTTCGTCCCTGTTTCCTGAAAAAGGGTTAGCGCGAAGCTCCCTCATAAATTGGTCTTGGATTTCGAAACAGACATCTGCTCCAATTGCCGGTCTTACGAGCCCCGACCCTTTTTCCGCTCTTGTCAATGCCAAATACTCCTCAAGAGTGAGGTCATCGATGTTAACAACTTCCATAGTACCTGAAAACTTGAAATATGATCGTGAGAAAAGTTTTAAAACGAAATAAAATACTTAATATAAATCCTAATATAACTCCGAACAGCGCCAAAAACTTAATCTGAGTTTCTTGACCGGTCTTAAATTTATAGTGTCTCGTTATACCTATGGTCTACCTAGTGCACTAGCAGGCGGTGTACCCGATCGTGTGTAGTGTAGTAATCGGTAAAGCGAGGTCGTCCCAAGATCTATGTGTGTTGGATTATTACTAAGTCTAGTGTCACGAATAATAATTGTTTCGATAGGGATATAATTAATTAAACTACTAAAGCAAATAAAATCATATAAAAGCAAATAAATTGATAAAGGAAATCAATAGAGGAGAGTGGTGCTAACCTAGTTAATCATCCTAGCTAGTTATGTCTCGTCTACTTACTTCCAATTACTTGGTGGGGTCAAATTTGAGAGGGGCGACATTTGGTCAATTCGCCCTAACCTATTAGCAAGATGCCACCACGGAGAAGTCGGTAGCCGTCATAAGTCATGTTGTTCTGGTCCCCTAAGCCAAGTCATTAAGTCTTGCTACATGCTAGATTTATAATCGTGAATACCGACTATTAGGAACTTAGACACGCACCCCTAATTCTTAAGTTCATCCAAGCGATAGGTGATCGGTTGGTCGAATCGCACAAGTAGAAAGGGTCAGTCGGTTGGTCATATCTTACCCTTCCGTCTCGATCCGCTCACCTAGGGTCACTTGGTCATATCTCCTAGGCAATAGGCCTCTATCACCATTCAAAACTACCGAACCAAGGGTGGCTACCAATAAACTATGCATGCATACACTTAGAAATAATTATGCGGAGTAAAGTAAGCGCAAACAAAACAATTAAGGAATCATAACTAGGCTAGCACCAAAGGTGCTTAGCAGCTCATATTAATCATGCAAACCAATTCAATATTCAAGTGCGAAATACATGAATTGAAAGTAAAAGAAATATAAAGCGCTAATGCTTATCGTAGTAGAGTGATTTCTCCCTTGGTGACGACTCCGTATGCTCCTCTAGACACGCTTTGAGCTTTTCCCACGTTCTCAGTGTTGTGTGTGGAATGGAATGAATAGAAATCTTTGGAATTAGTGGGTATTTATAGCGAGATCTTAGTTACGGCGTAACCAATATAGGAGTTACACCGTAACCTTCTATTTCTTGAATAATGCACTAGATCTGCAGTTTACGGGCGTAACCTTATGAATAGTTCGCCGTAGTCTTCAATAAACTTCGATTACGTCGTAATAGATCACGATGGTTATGGCGTAAGTATCGGTGACGTGGAACCTCATTTGACCTAATGTAGTTACGTCGTAACCGTTGGGAATGGTTCTGCCGTAACCTTCGATAAGTGGCTTTACGAGTCACGTAATAGTTACGGCGTAATGTGAGAGATGAGTTACGTCGTAACTTCTTCAAAATAACATCTTGTGATAAATCTTTAGATATTTCTCGGTTCCCAGCGTCTCTTTAGCTCAACGCTCGTAATTTACGAAAGTGGAAAACAATGGAAAACAAGTGTAAATCCATATAAATGATATAAATTACAAGCATTATCGGAAATTGACACTTAATATTCGGGACTATTTGATGTTATCAAATATCCCCCACTTGAACTCTACTTGCCCTCAAGTAGACATTATTAGAAAGATTCTAAAAATATATCTCCCATAACTTTGGAAAATATGATTTTACAAATCCCTTATGCTAGAATAAAACAAAATTTGAACACCTCACGAAATGGGAACAAAACACTCAAATCTCTCAACTATTCTAAGTGTCAATTTCGGGTGATCACTAAATCATATGATTATAACATATATTCTATCATAAGCTTGGCGGTTACAAATCTCCACCACTAGAGTTAAGGGCCAAACAATTCTCGAAGGCAATATGGGTGAACACGACAAAGGTTAAGGGTGACTCGTCATTACTAACATGTCGCGTGAAGTGGACAAAATCAATGATACATGACCAAATCCATGGCCAAGACACCAAGATTGCTCATTGCATCACCTAGACACGCTTCATGACTAAAGGGTGCGATAAGACATGGGATATATAATTAGTGTAAAATAAAAACATGCGGGTAGTCTAAATCTATAACCAAGTCATCACCACTTACCGTCCGCCCAAAGTTCAAGTTTTGAAGTCAAGAAACGGATCATGAAATGCAAGGTAGATGTGTCATTAGAGGGCGTCGTGATGGGCACACTACCTTTTCTCCAACATTTGGCATAACTACCAACTCCAATCTTCAAATGTGACCGAAAGTGGCCTCCTCGATACTAAATCAATAAAGCTCATACAACAATGCTTATAACATCGAACTTTACAATAACATAAAAACTTTTTTTCAACATAACAATAATATAACATAATATCCCCCACTTGAGATGAACAATGGGAATTCGGGAGGTCTTCAATGATCTTGAAATGTTGTCGATGAAAGCGTGATTTCGAACCTTTCCACCGAACCTTGAACTTAGGCAAATGATGACTTCCCATTACAAATAAAGACTACAGGGTAGGCTAAGGTGTATAGGTGTATCGAAACAATATATTGGGTAAACAAAATGAAAGGAATGGCTCAGAAGGGTGTATCTAGGGGTATCTTGTACTAAAGATGAGTGCAACAAAAGGGTTTCACATGAGGGTCGAAAAGTCGAGGTGACTAATCGATAGACACACAATGGTAGGCTGTTTGGGTGATAATCCTATAATATTGCCTTCTAAAAGCGAAAAGTCCAAATACATCGAGCTAACTCAACATACCTCGTCTATGGTCTCGAAATGATGCAAATGCCAAGTTCTAAAGTTTACAAGCTACTGGCACACTCATAATTTGGTGGATTTGGGGTAAAATATTGGAAACGGATAAGGCTAATCTCACCATATAATATCAAGGGTTGTATGTGCTCGGCTAAGGTCTAATCTAGTTAGGTTAAGAAAAACATGTCAAAATTTTAAAAATGGCATAATTTTTCAAAATAAACTAGAAAAATGAGGGCGAAATAAAGTTGAAGAGATAATTCTACTCTCGTCCCCCCACTTGAATTGTATAAAGTCCCTTTTGTACTAGGCATTAAATAAAGGTGAAGAAAAGGTAGAATTAGGCGAGAACTTCCCCGAAATTTGCTCCATAAAGAAGGAAGGCCCACGAAAAGAGGCGTGCCTTCAGATAAGCATCATGAACAAACTTCAATCCTAAAATCACAATACCGACAAGCATAATCCTAAAAATGAAAAATGAAAAACAAACCTAACTCACTTTTGTAGGAATCACGGTTGCATTTAGCGAATGCAACAAGCCTTTTAAACTACTTGGTGCCCCAAGTGGATGAGTGAAGTCTCGTGAGGGTTTACAGGGAACACACCCACAAAGTTCATTTAAAATACTAATACAAGGTTATTGTGCTTTAAAATGAAAGAATTAAAGCAGAGGAAATTTACCTCGTAACTCTTTTGAGGGAGTTACGCCGTAACTAGCAAAAACTGACATAAGCTGCAAAGTGAGTGGTTAAGGCGTAACCACTGAGATAGTATTACGCCGTAATTGGTAATGCGTCAAGAATTTTGCTGCTAAAAGGTTTGTTACGGCGTAATCACCAAGATGAGCTACGCCAGTAACTCTGTTCAGATCGACAAAGCTGCGTGATAATTAATTCAAGTTTCTGCAAAAATAGTTAGAAAACACAAACCCAATGAAATGGAAACAAAACAAAAGAAAAGGACAATTCGGGTTGTCTCCCGAAAGAGCACTTTTCTTTATTTACAATCTTTAAGTTAGACTCGGGGCATGGGCTTCTATGGTGGCCTTTGGACATCCCAACTTCTTCCATGTCTTTTATTAAATTCGCATAACCCACCCAACATTTGTGGCGGTGCGGAGATATTCTTTGGTTTCAATCTTCCGGATCTTGCAAAAAATTTCTTCAGGTCCCAAGTGGTATCACGTAAACTCAAAATTTCAGCTATAATTGGTGGTGGCCTCTTAAATGGGATGCCAAGGAGCTTGCATCTTCTTTTCTCATGCATTTCATCATCTAGGTCAATGAAACCGTCTTCGCCTTGTAGTTCGAGATAATCGAAATCATCGTCGTCGAGAATCGGTATCTTCAAGTTGGTCTAGTATTTGCTTGCATTCTTCTTTTTCTACCTTAGACGAGTCCTTGGTGTCATCTTCTAGTTTTTCATTAGGAATTTCGTCGTTAGGTTGATCTTTACTCATACATCCACTCCAGATTTTCTCTTTGGTTAACGCGTCAATTTTTCCGTATTTGATTCTAACCCAATCGTTGAAACCGAGATCATCAGGCCAAGGCAATTCTGTTCTTTCAGAATCATTAGTTGAAGTCCATAGGAACTCATCTTCCCTAGTTCTTTCAATCTTTGCTTCCCGTCACATTCATACTCGGAAGGGTTGCGGGAAGCCCAAATGTTTCAAATCCTTTGGTTTTAATTTGTTCACACCAATGATTTTGAATTCCTTCGTCATTGTTATCTTGAAAGGAATATCATCGAGGGTTTAATGGTTTTCCTCGAAGAATATGTTTCTCATATTTGAGTTCCATATTCTGAACAAAGCCGAATTAATTATCGCGTCCCGAATCTTATCGAATACCAATCTCTAAATGAAAGATTTCCAAAATCAACGTCATGCCATCCAGTTCATGTGGGTATATCAAACCTCGTTCTTCACATTACCTCCTCCGTTGCAATATTCACGAAAAGGATTGCCGTTGGCCAAGCATGAGTAATCTCATCTTCCATGACGAGTAAGGGTTTGCGATAATACTTGATAGGTGGTCCTTCTACTACCGTTAATAGAAAACTTAGCTAACCTTTCTTAGATCGTTAAGTGTAGTCCATGTATCATCATCCTTCATCCTTTCTTTATCAACTCCACCATCACGGGATTTCCGAGGATCACACGAGGCCCATAAGTTGTAGCATTCCCATCATCAATTGCAATGGCCTTACACCAATGACTTCTCCTTTTAGGGTTGTAGTCCTTGGTGCCGTGTCTTCTTGGATTTGGGTTAGTAGTAACTACGAGGTGTGATTACGGCGTAACTCACTTTCGCCATCGATGTCAGTTCATTAGAGTAATTGTTGTTATCGAGAATACAACATTACATATAGTAGATTTGCTCTTACATTCCTCGTTTCTTCTTTGTACCTCGTCGCCAAGCTTTCCAATTAAAGTTTCCAAATTTTTAAGTGATATGTCATGGGTAAAGAGGCTCTTGTATGTATTATCTTGGAAATTTTAAGCCATTCCTCTTGCTCCTTTTGCCTCTTGGTAGTATCCACAAGGTACTGTTAAATAATTTCCTCGAGTTAGCTCTTCTCTCATTACGCTCATAATCTGTGGGGGTCCTCCACGAAACCCATTCACGATTATCCCGTAGAAAGGCCTATTTTCTCCATACTTAGCTTCTTCAATATTCTCTTCATCCACATGAGGGCAATTCTTTGTTAGATGTCCTCCTCCACAACTTTACAACCTACTTGGATGGCATGAGCGGTTTCTCGACCTTGACATATCTCGACTAAGATTTTCAATTTTACTAGCGATTGCTGCAATTCTGTCAAAACTTCCACCTTGGTTTCTTTTACATCCTCCATCGTGCCATTTCTGAGAATGATCCGCCATTTTTTGAATGGCTTCAATTGCAAGAGTAGGAGTCATGCTTGGGATAGGTCCTTGATAGTCCATCATTTGCCTTGTAGTTACGTTAATTCCTTTGTAGAAAATGTTGACCTTCTGCTGGTTGTTCAGATCATGCGTAGGACACTTGTAAAGGAGATCGTTGTATCTATCCCAGGCATGATACAATATTTCATCGTCTTCTTGTTAGAAATTATGGATCGCCAAAAGCTGGTTAGAAATCTTCGAAGGTGGACAATATCTCTGAATAAAGTGCTTCTTAAGTAACACCCAAGTATTAATTGCCCCGGCGGGCAATCTTTCTGTTGGAATCACTCCTAAACCATAATCAAGTGTTTGTAATTAATATGTAATAGTTAGCTTTATTATGGCCTTTATGTTTGCAATTAGCCTTAGGCTTATGTAGAAGGCCCATAAGCCTGGGCCTTAGTCCATTAAGGAAAGGATGGAAACTAGGGTGTTGCCTAGCTTTCCTCCTATAAATACTCTTGTAAACCTTCATTTGAAGGTTGGTTGTTCAAGTTATTTCTCTCATTCATACTCTCGCATAACCGACTCATTCATACGTATGTGTGTGTGTTTTACTTGTTCAATCGCCTTATCTCTTTCTATATTACTTGTGTTTGTAAAACTAGTGACCTAACGATGGTATCAATCGCCTAATAGTTGAGTGAGCGTATTGTTTGAAGTGAGTTTTGGTCTCACGCTTAACTTGCGTATCCGAAACTTTGGCTTGATCAAAAACGATTTTTACACATTTTAATCCAAGATTCTTGTCCTTTCAGCGTTATAAGGTGTTAAACTTCTTGTTTTGGCAAAAGTTTGAACTTTATGTGTAGATCATCGTTTTCATCTAGTTTTTGTCTGAAGGTTCTATCCTACGCGTAACTTTTTAAGAGTTTTGGTTCATCAAGTTTCACACTTTTGTGTCTTTTGGTGTTATTGAGCTATTTCATCACACAAAACGGTTTAGAAACAACTTTGAGCATAATCATATTCTGAGTAATCCTACGCGTAGCAAAACCCTAAAACTACGCGTAAGGTTATCCTTGGTTTGATCTTCATTTCATGGTTTACTCCGTGTTTTCTTACTTGGATAAGTGCGAAAATACGTCGACTTTGGATATCTTTTGCCTTTGTGATAGTGTAAAGATCATTTGAAACAAAACCTAAAATTACGCATAAGCATAAGCTTATGCGTGAAATCACGCATAAGATTTTCTTACGCTAAGCCTAGTCTTACGCATAAGATAATCCTCGCCTAACTTTCTCGCCTAACTTTTGTCTACGCATAACTTTAGCGTCTTTTCCTACTTACGTGTAAGCTAAATCTACGTAACTCCTTATTATTCTGCGTAACTTTGGTGTTTTCACGCATAAGTGCTACTTGGCTATTGTGATTTCTACGCCTAAGGATACATCTTCATCAAAGGTTCATTCGACTACAAAGATCCATTTTACCAACACAAGTTTTCAACATGTCTCAACCACCATACTCTAACTATTTTCCTTACACTTATTCTCAATGACAACAACAACTAAGTCCACAACATCAACAATGGAATCAACAACAAGCAATTTAGCAACAACAATTTAATCAACAACATACTCCACAAATTGGCGCAATTCCTCCACCACAAATGGTTCAAACACCGCCAAGTCTTCAAGTTCAACCCTACACAAATGAATTCAATCAACATCCATCAAGGAACACTATGAAGGAACCCACTTGGTTTGCAAAGATGTGTGAAGCTTTAAGCGACCAACAATCCATTCATGAGGTTGGATCACTTGATAGACCTCCAATGCTCACTCCAGAAACTATGATCAATGGGTGATAAGGTTCTTTAGGTTTTGTGATCGAAGAAGCCACATGGAAAGTTCTTAAAGAAGGTTATCTTGGAATGTCCATTTGAGATGCCCTCATCATTGTGCAGGAGATCCTCGCTATTCCACGAAGAGATGAACAAACAAACATTGCTCTTTGCGGATCTAAATCCATGAACTTCTACACTATGAAGGCGATGAGCTTGCAATGCAATATATCCTTTTAGGATTACCAAACCTAATTCTTCAAAGTGTTGATGCTCAAAAGGCGCAAAGGAAATGTGGGACCATATTCATCTTCTTATGGAAGGATCATACTCAATCGGGAGGATTTGGAATCCAAAATTTACTTGGCTTATGAACACTTCATGATTGAACACGGAGAGCCACTAGAGTCTTATTATCATCGATTTTAAGACATCATCAATGATTTGGATAAACACAACATCATCATGCCAAGAATTGCGATGAATACTATGTTCTGAGTAGTCTTGGTCACGAATGGGAGAAGTATGTCATTTTCTCCGACAAGCGAAGAATATGCATCATTCTACATATGGATTGTTGTACGATTACTTGAAGCCTCATGAAAAGGAAGTTGATCGGGAAAGGATTCTCCGTGCTCAAATTGCTCCACCTACACATCGGAAAATCAACAACTTGCCTTATATGCTCAACAAAGTTATCCTCCTCAACAAACAACCCAACCAAGCGCCTCGGTCACCAAGCGATCAATCACGAAGAACCTCAACAAAATCAATTGGTTCCTTTACAACAACAACAATGATCAAGTATTTCACGGTCAAACTAATGAGGAATCCGATCCGTTCGAAGCATTGCAATGTGGATTTGTTATGATTGCTAATGCTTTTAGCCGTTATACCAACAAATCCAACAATCGTATTCGTTCCTCATCAATACACGAAATCAATTTGTTGTGAACAATGGGCGAGTTGAAGTTCGAGAATCGTGGTTATGGTGCGTCAAATGGGAGGTGGTCAAGGGTTTAATGCTATGGGTAGGAATAACAATGAGCTCAGTGGTGGAGCAGGAAATGCTCGAGAATGGGTTGAATGGTCTTCGATGCTACAAGCGCAATGAGAAGGACACTGGCTAATGCATGCCCAAAGCCAAGGACTAGGGGCGTGCTTATTTCAAAGAGGCTCTTCTTTTGGCTCTTAAGGATGAAGTCGGTGGATCTCTCACAAACAAAGAACGAGCTTTATGGCGGATGCACTCGAGATGATGATATGGAGGACTTGCGGCCAATGCAATTTGTTATGTTGATGGCTAATATGCATGAGTTACTCATGAGTGAAACAGGCCCAGTGTATGACATCGATGGCTTGTCTCGGTACCGAACAAACCATCATCATATCTCGAACTAATATCTCCGCCAATATCTCGAATCCGCAGCTCGGGTATTCAAAATGAGTCATCTACATCTCATTCGGCGATTTTCAAATAAACCCGTAGTTACATTTGACGATCAAGATGACCTTATGGTTTCCTTTGATAATCAAATTGACTCCGTGGTAGTACTGAGGATCTAAATAATGATCATGTTGTGACTCACGTTGAACAAGCCGAATTGCCCTCATCCAGTTTTGCTCGTTTAATTCAAGACCGACAAATCAAAATGGAGGAATGTTATGCATTAAATAAGGAATTAAAAAGCAAAATGCACTTTGTTAACCAAGGATTTTGAATGCTTACAAATGCAACTCAACTTTTCAAAAATCAAGAAAACCGTGAAAAAGGTTTTGAAGCCGCTTTTGCTAAATCTCATCAAAGCGAAAAATATTTAGAGACAGATCGTGATCTAGCCGCTTGAAGAATGCTTTGTTATGCGAAATAGAACAATGAAACATGAACATTAAAAGCAAATTAACGCTCTCACCTTGGAAACTCAAAAGGCTAAAGTCGAGTTGTTAACTTGTCAAAAGTTCTCCGCATACAAAAGCATTCAACAAATCGGGTAGATGACCTTCTTGAAGAAATTATCGGCTTGCAAAACAAAATTAAAGAGTTTAAAATCGTTGTTTACAAACATGGTGAATCGATATGACTATTGAAAAGTTTACTTTAAAACCCAATCAAAAGGATATGGACCAAATCTAAGCGATTACAAACCAAAGCTTTCACTAAAACATTCAAACCAAATCCACAAGTTTCCGGTCGAATATAAAATTAATGATCTTGTTATGAGTGTTGTTGAATATCATCGTCAAGAGGAATTAGATCACGAGAAGGCGAGTCGATCAAAATTAAAAGCGGTTGTTTACAACAAACCTTTTAATTATTCAAAACGGTCACTTCGTCACACCAACGGATTCTTCTAACACACCAAGGGTTATCATCAAAACACAGAGTCTTCTAATGTTAATCCCCAACCATATTATGCACAAATTTATGGTCCTTTACCTTCCATCGGTGAAGTAAACTCAAAACACGAAAATCGCAAAATTCTTAGATATTTTGATATTTTCATGGTGACCTCAAAACTTTAGAACATGAGATAGAATATCATTACGAAATCAAAGTTCAACACTTTCAATCGCCTCTGGTAGCGAGAACAAAGAGACATTTTCGGAAAAATCTTTTACCAAATGTTAAAAATTTGAAAAGTTGTGCATTGTCTTGGGAGCAGGACTTTCATAAGGAACTTGGAGTCATGAAGGTCGTTTTGAGAAAAGCGAAACATCTATTTCTAATACTAAGCGTAAAAAGAAAATGTTGAGAAAAGATGTTGATCGACTCTTGGAAAATGTTATACGTCTTGATATCTATAATGTTGTATTATTCTATTCTTTGCCACATGCATCGATTATATCTCTGCTCATAATGTTGACTCGTGTAGTAGCTGTTGAATATTGATAATGTGCTTGGATCGAGTCTTTAAAAGCGAAAATAAACAATTACTTAACGAACTTTACAATGCAAAATGTCGTCTTCATTGGTGTGAAAAGATATTCACAATCATCAACTTAGTTTTCAAAAGAAAATCGCTCGGTTGAGTGCAAAATCTTCGATCCTAAAATTGAGCAACTAGATGATCAAAACGTGTCTTTGAAAAGTCAAATCTCAAAATATGAACAAGAACTTGTAAAAGTTAAAAGGAATATGGTGTCATATTTGATTTACTCAATAAGACTCGACATGAAGCATCAAACGAACTTGATCACTATCTTGCTCACACTAGAGAGTCATGAATTTTCTTTGGTAATATTAGCTCGAAAATCAAGAGTTGATTCACACTATCTCTAAGTTAAGAGAAATGTTAGGAAAGTATGAACAACTTTAAGCCAACCATCATTAAGAGATTAGCACCAAGAACACTTAGTAATCATGCACCTAGAATCCCTACGCCAACTCACAAGTTGCTAACGTGCTTCCTTCTCTTGAAGCAGAATAGTTGCGTCTTTTCCAAGCGTCCGCACTTCACGCCTAGGAGCACTCAATCGAAGAATAGGAAGTTGCGACCTAAGAAAAGATCAATAAGGAATGCTAAAGTAGAAGAACACCCTAGGACTATGAATAAGACTCACGTTGCTTCCACTATAGATGTTGCGTCGGCAAATGTAATAGAAATAGTGATGTAACGAATGCTAAACCTTTAAGCACTTTTGATATTCAATCGATGCACCTTGTGTTATTTGTCGTAAAAGTATGAATTCGATTGTCATGACAAATGTGTTGCTAAAGCTATAATCTCGTTTACGGAATCCTAAGAATCGGAATACCTCTAGGCCCATTAATCATTCTAAGTACGTGTGCGGTAGACCGACTTCTTTAGATTCTAAAGGCAAGCATTCTTGTCCTTTGTAGCTCGATTTCACCTCCTAAGAATGTAGTACCACCTAGTGCATTCACTAAGACTAAAGCAAAGAGTAGTTATAGATGATGAAATGGATATATAACACACTAGGATTTAAATGGATGCCTAAAATTATTAATGTGTGTATATCTAATATACACCTTGAACCCTCTAACATCTCGAGTTCCACATCTACCTCTATTCCATCCGTGTCGTGCGTGTGTAATGCGGTGATCTGAGATCATTCTCTAGGATTGTTGATAGCGGATGTTCCCGACACATGACGAGCAACCTTAAACTGTTATCAAACTTTATTGCAAAGTTCATTGGCACTGTAAGGTTCGGGAATGATCACTTAGCAGCTATCATGGGCTACGGATACTATGTCAATGGGAACATTGAAATCGGCGGGGTTTATCATGTGGAAGGCCTCGGTCATAACTTTTTTTCGATGGTCGGTTTGTGATGGAGATTTGGAGGTTGCTTTCGGGAGAAAACTTGTTTCATTCGTGATCTACAAGGAAATGACCTTATGTCGGCTCGCGTAATTCTAGTCTCTACACTATCTCTATGCAAGACATGGTTGCTTCATCTCCCATCCGCTTACTTTCAAAGGCAACATCAACAAAATCCTCAGCTATGGCACCGTCGTCTCTCATATCTAAACTTTCAAACCATCACCAACCTTGCTCGACACAAACTAGTTGAAGGTCTCCCACGATTTTGGTATTCAAAGATCACCTTTGCTCACTGTGAACAAGGGAAAAGCACTCGTGCTCATTTTCCTTCAAAGGTGGAATACATCTCTCGACATGTGCTTCATCTTCTTCACATGGTTTGTGTGGCCCGATCGGCGTGCAAGCGATCAATGGCAAACGCTACATATTAGTAATTGTTGATGCCTACTCACGATGGACTTGGGTCTACTTTCTTGAAGCAAATACCAAGCTCCACAAATGATCATCACCTTTCTCACAAAATACTGAGTTCAGCTCCATGACACCGTCGGGCTAATCGAGCAGACAAAGGCCCCGAATTTGTTAACCAAACCCTTCGTGCATTCTATGAGAAAGTGGGAATTGACATCAAACATCTATTGCACGTACACAGAACAAAGCGGAGTTGTTGAAAGACGAAACCGAGCGTTAGTGGGCTGCAAGAACAATGTTAATCAATGCTAAACTTCAGGATTACTTATGGGCGTGTGTATCTCGCATGCTATACTCAAAACCGTTCTATGATTACAAAGCATACAACAAAACACCCTTCAAGCTTGTCCACAACCATAAACCGAATCTCAAACACTTTCATGTATTTGGATCCCTTTGCTATCCGAATAATGATCGTGATGATTTTGGAAAGCTCAAAGCCAAAGTTGACATTAGGTCTTTATTGGATATTGTGAGAATTTTAAAGGTTCTACCGGATGCGGAATCGTCGTACAAAGCAGTGATGGAAGCGATTCATGCTCATTTGATGAACTTCTGAAATGGCTTACGAGTATAACGACTTAGAACACGGTCACAACCGTTTAAACTTCCTCAACCCCATCACCGGTGAACAAAGCCCCACTTACTCGTCAACAAATAGAAAGGTTATTTGCTCCGTTGTTCGGTGGCGATATTGATGAGCGTGATCGGTGTATCTGCTGTTTCATTGCACAACGATAATATTCCTATACCTTATACACACTACAATAACTCTTGTTGAAGATGCACCTACACGATTGACTCTAACACAACAGTTGAACAAACCGCTTCAATAATGATGAACGGTGATGATATTACGAATGAAGTACCCCACTGCAGATTTTGATCCAAATCGTTCTTTAACCGTTTGCTAATGAGGCGATGCACGGATGTCGCGAGAATCGTCAACAAACCATTTGAATCCTCGAAATCGCACAATGTATACCAACATCAACCTACTACACATCGATGGACAAAATACCATCCTCGGCTAATATTATTGGCAACCGAATCAACCCGATCGTTCTGAGACAACGTCTTGAAGCAGATGGTAAACATTGCATTTATGCACTCACCGTCGCCAATCGAGCCTAAAAACATTAAAGACGCAATGACAAAAGACAAGCTGGATTGAATCCATGCAAGAAGAACTCAACCAATTCAAGCGTCTTGAAGTATGGGAGCGGTTGAAAGACCAACCGGGTCTCGTCATTGGTCTCAAATGGATTTGGAAAAACAAATTGGATCTTTGAAGGAACGTAATCCGAAACAAGTCACGTCTAGTTGCTAAGGGTTATCGTCGGGAAGAGGTATAGACTTTGAAGAATCTTTTGCTCGGTTGCTCGTCTTGAGGTGTTCGGATATTTCTCGCGTTCGCGGCTCATATGAACATGACGGTCTTTCAAATGGATGTCAAAGCTGCGTTTCTCAGCGGACAACCGAAAAAGCGGTTTATGTCGACCAACCCGAAGGATTCGTTGATCGAGTGCCGAACCATGTCTACAAACGAACAAAGCTCTTTATGGTCTCAAACAAGCCCCTCGGGCATGGTGCGATAAGCTATCATCTTTCCTCATTGCTAATAATTTCACCAAAGGTTCGGTTGACCCAACTCTTTTTATACAATATCACGGGCACATATCTTAATTGTTCAAATTTATGTGGATGACATCATTTTGGGTCTACACATAAAAAGTTTTCAACGCTTTGCAAAACTAATGAAGAAAAATTTTGAAATGTCCATGATGGGTGAACTCACGTTCTTTCTAGGGCTGCAAGTTCATCAATCACCCGTGGTATTTTCTTGAGTCGATCAAATATGCCTTGAATTGTTAAACAAATTTGGAATGAAAACACCTGATACTTATGCCACACCAATGACTCATACCAAGAAGCTAGACGATTTACATGGGAAATTAGTGGACCCTACCAAATACCAAGTATTATTGGGTCTCTCATGTATCTAACACTAGCAGACTGATATTGTCTTTATCGTTTATCTATGCTCCGTTATCGATCGCGACCAGCTGAAACCCACCTCTACGAGGCTAAAAGAATCCTCCAGATACATCAAGGAACCATTAACTTGGGATCGGTATCAGAAGGATTACGGTTTGAACTAATCGCTTTTAGACACCGATCACGCGGGATGCTTAGACTCGAAAAGTACTACGGGCTCTACAATTTCTTGATAAAGCGGTGTCTTGGCAATCAAAGCGAGATTGTACATCATTTGTCATCAACGGCGGCGAATATGTAGCCATGTCCGCATGTTGTGCTCAAGTCATTTGGATGAGAACACAACTCAAAGACTATGGTTACGTATTTATGAGAATCGATGTCTTTGCGACAATCGGTGCCATTGCAATCTCGTGCAACTCGATTCGACATTCAAATCAAAGCACATCGATCTTAGCTATCATTTCATCAAGGACCGCGTGGAGCAGTCTTGTTGAATTATACTGGTCTTGAATACCAATTGGCGAGATCTTCTCACCAAAGCCTTGCCTCCCGCTAGGTTTAATGAGTTGGTCCACGGTTGGTATGAGGTGTTTGACTCAAGAGGAATTGGATGACCTCTAAAGCAGTCTTAAAACACTCACAAACACCAAAACATCTTTTGTAAATAATTTTAAAAACAAAATACAAAAATATAAAACCCGATAAAACAACAAAAATATTCTTCTATCTATTTTTCTTTCAACATGGCAAGTACATTTCTTCGTCAACACTTTAATCTTTCAAAATTCGATATTTTCCGATCAAGTGTTGAGGGGAGAAAATAAATATAGCGCTTCAAAATAACTTTGTACTTGCATGTTACACTATCCGGTTGTTTCTTTTATCAATGGTGGTAAATTTTCGGTTCACTACACTCCTCGGACTAAAAGTAATAACCTTTCAATATTTCTTAAGTCAAGGGGAGTGTCGTCAAGTTCTTTCTTAAAATCTTTTGTTTGGTAACTTTGATGAGTGTGTAAATACTCATCATTTTATCTTGTTTAAAGCTGCAAAAACATCTCGAAAACACTTAGAAACGCATCAAAATGACAAAAATATCACAAATAAGTGTTTTATGTGTTTTAAATGCAAAATATCAAAATCGGTGAAAACGTATCAAATTTGCATAATTGGCGGTTTTAGTCCTCAAGTTTGAAAAATTGTCAAAAGCAGTCCTGGTAAAACCAAATAAAGAAAAATATCATTTTAAGTCCTTAGGAATTCAAAAGTTGTCAAAATTGGTCCTTGAGATTCAAATTTACAAAATTACAACTTTAGTCCACGAACTTTGAAATTGGCAAAAATAGTCCTTTGAAAATAGGAAAATGGCAAGTTTAGTCCTTGCACTATTGAAGGTTGTCAGTTTAGTCCTTGTAACAACTTTGCTTAATTGGCGGGAGTGGTCCTTGAGATTTCAGTTGCAACATTAAGTCCTTGTCAAAATAACCTAAACAAGCCTTGTCAAATCTAATTTTGACCCCTGCCATTATCTCTTTGGACCCTGTCACTTCTGTTTTGGACCCCTGTGTCAAACCCAAAGTTAAACCGAAGCACGCGCCATTCCCTTCTTCCCACCTCCCCTTTACCTTCTTCCCATACCTTTCTCTGCAAACAACGGCCACCTCTCCTCCCATCACCTCAACTTTTCCACCTCATCATCATCCACCACCCACAATTAATGCCACCCCCCTACTTGCCTCATTACGGTGCCTACAAGTCAATTTGCATTTCCGCCAAAATATAAAATTGGCTAAAATGCTCTAGACTCACCCATTGGTCCATTGAGAGGTGGGATTCCATCGAAAGCCACGTGGAGAAATTTTCAAGCTTAAAAGAGTTGAAGCAAAGAAAGAAGTTAGTTAGTTTAAAATTTTAATTTGTATGTCGTTTTATTTTTCATTTTAAATCAAGTTCTAAAGTGTAATCTTTTGCTTATTTATGTCAAGTTAAGTTAATCAAGTGTATTGAAACTCTTTTCAATTATCAATTCGAGTTTATGCTTACATTTCAAATTTCTAGTCCACTGTTACATTTCTCACTTTCAAAATCTAAATTCCAAGCTGCAATCAGCTTATTTATAAGCTCAAACAAGCTTGTGTTAGCTAATTATAGCTTTTTGCAAGCTTGTACTTAGGTTTCAAGCAGTTTAGAGATTTGGTCAACAAAAGTCAAAGTTGGAGCAAGAATGATGCCAGGATGATATGGGTTGATTCATGAGTGAAAATGGGTTGAATTGGAAGCCAGTGGGTTGAATTGGATAGGTTAGAGTCCTTGTTTCATGGTTGGTAGGCCACTGTGGCTAAGATCAGTTGTAAGTTATTTTTAAGATTCTTAGCATAATCAGTACTTACAGTTTTAATCTGCTATAATCTGTTTTAAAAGTTGTATTTAGGGTAAGTAAAGTTAGTTTGATCATGATTAATGCCTGCTCAGTCTTTGGATTAGTTTTTGTTTACAAGACAGTATAATAAGGGTGTGTTTGGATTAACTGTCACATTGTCTCAGAGGTCTATTCAATGGTTAGAATCTGTTGCTTAATGTTTGTGTAGTTCATTTGTGTGAGTATCAATCAGTATTTGGTGCCTGCAACAACTAAAAGTCAAAACTTACTTTGAATCTGTCTTACCTGATAACTGTCGTGATCAAGGATTGGCAAATCCTTGATTTGTGTTAAGATATCATATACATAGCTTGATATCATTTCATCATATTTCATCATACTCAATCCTCAAATTGGTTCCAAAGATCATAAAAGTCAAAATATCTAAATCATTAAAAGTCAAAATATTTGCAAAAGCGGTTTTGGCCAAATAGAAGGATTTTTCTTGGGTTCATTCTTGGACCATATCAAATCAAACTTTGGGATTATTAAGTTAGCGGTCTAATTTCTTATTGTTATTTTAGTATAATTTTAGTAATTTTTAAGCACTCAAATAAGCTCATTAAGCGGGGCTCATATGCCACGCTCACAAGCTCGATCGGTGAGCTTTTCTCAAGCTTTGCTAAGCTTATCTAGAGCTCCTGAGCTTCTTAGGATCGATTTTTGGTTTAAGAGTACTTAGCCGGTCTATCACAAGTTCTAATTGTTGGTTTTAATTTTCAACTTGTCTTGAGTGCTTATTTTCATGTCAAAAGAAGCACCTACACACCGATTTTTAACAATCTCAAAACATCCAAATCTGTTGAGTTAGCTTATCGAGGTTAAAGGAAGTTGTTTCTTGTTGTATTTGGGTCATTTTATCATAAAATAGCTTCGTGAAGGTTTGGTGGTCTGGTTCTCACTTGCTTATTCAAGGTGCTTATTAATAAGCACTTATTATAGATTCAATTTCTTCCAAACAACACCATGTTTTCTATTTTCCTAGATTCCTAGTATAATTTTAGAGTTTTCCTGAAATTTTCAGATTTTTCTAGCTTATTTGCTATTTTCCTAATTTAAATTAGTTTTTAAGCATTTTAAATAGCTTTTAATACAAAAATTAGAAAAGGTTCAAAAAAATAATTTTTCAATTTTATTAAGTTAAGATAAATATAAAAAGTGAAAAAGTAATTTCCCAGATTTTTCATAGTTTATTTTGTAATTTTTAGTAATTTAATTAGTTTTAATAGTTTAAAATTCATAGAAAATAGAAAAATAATCGGAAAAATATAAAAATAGTTTTGAAAATTCTTTTTGTTATTTTAGATTTTTCCAAGTCTTAATTTTAATTTTCTAGCTTTATTTCCTAATTTCTTGTAATTTAGGTTATTATTAATTAGTTAAAAATAGTTTTATTATAAAATTAATTTTCTTTTCTAATAATTTTCTTTTATCATTAGGTTTATAAAATATCATTTCATATTTTTAGGGTTAATATTGTGTAAGTTTCACGTTTTTGTTTATACGTCGCGTAGTTTTAATTAAGTTTTATTAAAACAAAAGAACAAAACATCATTTTAATAATAGTGATAGCGTTTATTTAATAGATTTTATCTTTTTAATTTCCTTTAATTTGCATTTAAGCCACATGGTTTATGGGCTTTTTCCTTAGTTATAATCATCTTCAAATCTCTTTTCGTTCAAATCTTGGATCATCTTTAAATTTGCAAATCTCTTTTTCCTTAGTTATAATCATCTTCAAATCTCTTTTTCCGTTCAAATCTTCAAATCTCTTTTTCCTTAGTTATAATCATCTTCAGATCCTAAGAAGTTATAATCATCTTCAAATCATCTTTAATTTGCAAAAGCGGTTTTGGCGAATAGAAGGATTTTCTTGGGTTCATTCTTGGACCATATCAAATCAAACTTTGGGATTATTAAGTTAGCGTGTCTAATTTCTTATTGTTATTTTAGTATAATTTTAGTAATTTTTTAAGCACTCAAATAAGCTCATTAAGTAGGGCTCATATGCCGCTCACAAGCTCGATCGGTGAGCTTTTCTCAAGCTTTGCTAAGCTTATCTAGAGCTCCACAGGCTTCTTAGGATCGATTTTTGGTTTAAGAGTACTTAGCGGGTCTATCACAAGTTCTAATTGTTGGTTTTAATTTTCAACTTGTCTTGAGTGCTTATTTTCATGTCAAAAGAAGCACCTCACACCGATTTTTAGCTTAATCTCAAAACATCCAAATCTGTTGAGTTAGCTTATCGAGGTTAAAGGAAGTTGTTTCTTGTTGTATTTGGGTCATTTTATCATAAAATAGCTTCTGTGAAGGTTTGGTGGTCTGGGTTCTCACTTGCTTATTCAAGGTGCTTATTAATAAGCACTTATTATATGATTCAATTTCTTCCAAACAACACCATGTTTTATATTTTCCTAGATTCCTAGTATAATTTTAGAGTTTTCCTGAAATTTTCAGATTTTTCCTAGCTTATTTGCTATTTTCCTAATTTAAATTAGTTTTAAGCATTTTAAATAGCTTTTAATACAAAAATTAGAAAAGGTTCAAAAAATAAATTTTCAATTTTATTAAGTTAAGATAAATATAAAAAGTGAAAAAGTAATTTCCCAGATTTTCATAGTTTATTTTGTAATTTTTAGTAATTTAATTAGTTTTAATAGTTTAAAATTCATAGAAAATAGAAAATAATCGAAAAATATAAAAATTGTTTTGAAAATTCTTTTTTGTTATTTTAGATTTTTCCAAGTCTTAATTTTAATTTTCTAGCTTTATTTCCTAATTTCTTGTAATTTAGGTTATTATTAATTAGTTAAAAATAGTTTTTAATTAATAATAATTAGATAATTAGTTATAAAATTAATTTTCTTTTTCTAATAATTTTCTTTTATCATTAGGTTTATAAAAATATCATTTTCATATTTTTAGGGTTAATATTGTGTAAGTTTCACGTTTTTGTTTATCGTCGCGTAGTTTTAATTAAGTTTTATTAAAACAAAAGAACAAAAACATCATTTTAATAATAGTGATAGCGTTTATTTAATAGATTTTATCTTTTTAATTTCCTTTAATTTGCATTTAAGCCCTGTAGTTTATGGGCTTTTTCCTTAGTTATAATCATCTTCAAATCTCTTTTTCCGTTCAAATCTTGGATCATCTTTAAATTTGCAAATCTCTTTTCCTTAGTTATAATCATCTTCAAATCTCTTTTCCGTTCAAATATTCAAATCTCTTTTCCTTATTTATAATCATCTTGGATCCTAAGAAGTTATAATCATCTTCAAATCATCTTTAATTTGCAAAAGTGGTTTTGGCCAAATAGAAGGATTTTTCTTGGGTTCATTCTTGGACCATATCAAATCAAACTTTGGGATTATTAAGTTAGCTGTGTCTAATTTCTTATTGTTATTTTAGTATAATTTTAGTAATTTTTTAAGCACTCAAATAAGCTCATTAAGCGGGGCTCATATGCTCGCTCACAAGCTCGATCGGTGAGCTTTTCTCAAGCTTTGCTAAGCTTATCTAGAGCTCCTGAGCTTCTTAGGATCGATTTTTGGTTTAAGAGTACTTAGCCGGGTCTATCACAAGTTCTAATTGTTGGTTTTAATTTTCAACTTGTCTTGAGTGCTTCTTTTCATGTCAAAAGAAGACCTCATATGATTTTTAGCTTAATCTCAAAACATCCAAATCTGTTGAGTTAGCTTATCGAGGTTAAAGGAAGTTGTTTCTTGTTGTATTTGGGTCATTTATCATAAAATAGCTTACGTGAAGGTTTGGTGGTCTGGGTTCTCACTTGCTTATTCAAGGTGCTTATTAATAAGCACTTATTATAGATTCCAATTTCTTCCAAACAACACCATGTTTTCTATTTTCCTAGATTCCTAGTATAATTTTAGAGTTTTCCTGAAATTTTCAGATTTTCCTAGCTTATTTGCTATTTTCCTAATTTAAATTAGTTTTAAGCATTTTAAATAGCTTTTAATACAAAAAATTAGAAAAGGTTCAAAAAATAATTTTCAATTTTATTAAGTTAAGATAAATATAAAAAGTGAAAAAGTAATTTCCCATTTTTCATAGTTTATTTTGTAATTTTTAGTAATTTAATTAGTTTTAATAGTTTAAAATTCATAGAAAATAGAAAAATAATCAGAAAAATATAAAAATAGTTTTGAAAATTCTTTTTTGTTATTTTAGATTTTTCCAAGTCTTAATTTTAATTTTCTAGCTTTATTTCCTAATTTCTTGTAATTTAGGTTATTATTAATTAGTTAAAAATAGTTTTTAATTAATAATAATTAGATAATTAGTTATAAAATTAATTTTCTTTTTCTAATAATTTTCTTTTATCATTAGGTTTATAAAATATCATTTTCATATTTTAGGGTTAATATTGTGTAAGTTTCACGTTTTTGTTTATCGTCGCGTAGTTTTAATTAAGTTTTATTAAAACAAAAGAACAAAAACATCATTTTAATAATAGTGATAGCGTTTATTTAATAAATTTTAACTTTTAATTTCCTTTAATCTCCTGTAGTTTATAAAAACTCAAAATACCTCCGATCACTATCCTTAGTGGTTAATCGACATCGATTGTGTTAAACACGGTCATCCTCAGTGGGACTTAACGACCCGGAATCCACTGTATTCTCCCGATCTTAAATTGCATTGGTGTGTGAACTGTTTTAAGTTCCTTCTGATTAATCATTCACAAGTGGTTAACTTGCGTGAGAAAACTTGACGGTTTTGCACCGATCAAATTTTAGGCGCCACGGCGGGGAGGTCAAGCGTGTTCTAAGCATTTTCGGACCGTACTTGCACATATACCACAGTTTGTAAAAGTTTTACGTAAAGTTATAACAAAATCAAAAAGTTCATTAACACTTTTCCTAAAGTGTTAAAACACCAAAAATATAAAACAACAAAACAATCGTAACGTTTTCGACTTGTGTTTCTTTTAAGGTGATTCTTAAAGAAATACGATTTAGTTAAAACTAGACGATACCAAAAATATCGTCCAAAAGTTTTAAACCCATCAAGACAAATCTGTACCTCGTCTTTTCGGTGATACATAATATACATAAAAATCAACCACCGAAATCAAGGCGATGCACTACCTAGCGGGGTGCGACCATAATAAGTTCCCGAACATCGATTTAAAACTTGCCTTTGTGTCACTTGTGATTTGGTGTACCTTTTTCAAAGAAGCCATTTCATTTGTGATTATTGGTTAAGTTCACTTGTGTTTTGCCTCATTTGTTTTGAAAACTGATTTTTATACTTAGTGCATGCGCTGCTCGTTCTTCGATTCTACAAGTCCATTGTCGAACTTGGAAAGATTCCTCGTGAGCGTGAGGACGCTCGCTCCTTCACCAGGATCGAGGAACGTCTACCACCACCACCACCGCCGTAATGGCGGAAGATAAGCCGATGAATGAGCTTCTCCAAGCACCCATCGAGGGTTACGGAGATGCCATTGTTGTCCCACCATCGTGGTGACACTTTTGAGCTCAAACCGGGTTACTTAATCGGTAACCCAAAACCAATTCTATGGTTTTGAGCGGGATGATCCTCATGCACACATTCGATGGTTTAACAAGATTGCATCTACCATCAAGTATAAGAATGTCCCACATGAAGCTATCAAGCTTCTTCCATTCCCATTTTCTGTAGGGACAAGCCGGAATTGGCTTGAGAAACAACCCCTCGCTCCATTGAGACATGGGAAGATCTAGTTACCAAGTTTGTGAGCAATTCTATCCTCCATCCCGAACTACAAGTCTTAAGAATGAGATAATGAAATTCTCTCGAGATTTGAGGAATCATTCGGGAGGCATGGGATCGTTACAAAGACTTGCTCCGCAAGTGTCCGCATCATGGTTTTACCGAGTTAATGCAAATGGATACTTTCTACAATGGTCCGAACCGGGCCAATCAAGACTCTCTAAATGCCTCCGCTGGAGGTAATTTCTTGAGCAAGACCACAAAAGAAGCCTTGCAAATCATTGAAAACAAGTCCCGTGTCCGTCCTTTCCGTACAAAGACATATCATAATCGAGTCTAATCTTGGACCTTCTATTTCATCTCCCGTGAGTACATCTAGCACGATGCTAAGATTGACAAACTCACGGATATTGTTCGAGCTTTGGTTCTTGCTAACCAAAGAAAGTCACTTTCACACAAGCACCATCATATGGTGAAGTGAAGAAAGTTGAAGTTTGTGTTACTTGTGGTGGTCCTCATGCATACTACAATCAGTCTTGCCACCGATGGTAGTCCTTTTGAAGCTAATGCTATAGCCGGTACTTCAAATCAAGGAGGTAATCAATACCGTCCTCGAATGAACCAAACTACCGTGCTAACACTTATCGTGCACCACCGGTTTCAACGAAATCCTAACCGAATCGTAACCAACAAAGAATGAACCAAGGTTATCAAAACCAAGGTAATTTCTATTCGGACCCAACCAAGGTTTCCAACAACAAGGAAATCTTAATCAAAACACTTACAATCGAGGAATCAATTTCGGGAATATGAACCCTAATCAAGGGAATTACGCTATAACCGTAACATACGACCTCAAATTGTCCCTCCACCACCTCCTGTGTCAACATCCGATGAGCTTTTAAGGCAATTCATGAAGAATCAAGAGGAGACAAACAGGTTGTTGGTCACCGATCATTGAATTAAAGAAGTCTTTAAATGATCGACCCTCGGGCTCGTGTACTTTACCTAGCAACACGATCGCTAATCCGAGGGGCGATGCAAAGCGATCACAACCGAAGTGGTGTTTCAGATAATGGACCCGCTATTCCTACTACCTCTTCTTCTTCTCCCGAAGGTAATGGAAAGTGAACACGAGGCGACAAAGGACAAGGAACTTCCTACTAATAACGGAGTACCAAAGACTCATCCATCCTCGGGTTGTCCAGAAACCAAAATCCAATCCGAGAGTTGTTTTGAACCTCCCGTAGCTCCCATTGAAAATCCAAATCTTCTATTCCTTACCCATCACGTTTACATGAGCAAAAACTCCGAGAAAGTTGGTCATCAAATGGAAAAATTCTTTCAAATTTTCCAAGAACTTCATTTTGACATAAGCTTCATGGATGCTATCATGTTGATGCCCAAGTTTGCATCAACTCTCAAACACATGTTAAGCAACAAGGAAAAGCTGTTTGAAATGGCTAAACTCCTTCGAACGAGAACTCTTTCTGCGAGTTATCTTGAAGAAGCTTCCCGAAAGCTTGGAGATCCCGAAAATTTCTCCTACCTTGTGTATTTCCGTGAATGGTTGAATGCTTTGCCTTAGGCGATCTTGGTGCAAGCATAAACTGATGCCTCATTCGGTATGGAAGAAACTTTCTCTTCGGATCTTATTCCTACATGCATGACTCACGAGCTTGCAGATCGTACAATATCCCGTCCTCTTGGAATTGCCGAGGGGCGTATTTGTGAAAGTAGGAAAGTTTCATGTTCCGGTGACTTTGTAGTTGTTGATTTCGATGTCGATCCACGGGTTCCTCTCATTGTTGGAAGAGGATTCACGAGAACGGGCCGTGCTCTCATTGATGTATTTGAGCAAGAAATCACATTACGTGTTGGTAATGAAGTCATCACCTTTAACCTTGATCAAACTTGAGGAACTCCGCAAACTATGATTCCGAGTCGGTTAACCGAATCGATATCATTGATGTTGCTTCGAAGAGTACTCTCAAGAAGTTCGGGTTATTCTCATAATTCGTGAGTGGGAATCCCACCACATCTTCTCAACCTATCATAGCCAATTCTACTCCTTCTCTCACTCCGCTTGAGGCGACTTCATCTTGGAAGAGATTGAAGCATATTTGGCTAGTGATTCTGCTCCATGGGAAATTGATCACGCTCCCATTGACATCGAGGGGACATACTTCTCATTGAGAAAATGCTTAAAGATGATCACTCATCAACCCCTCACCCTAGTGATGCAATTCGGAAGAGATTAATCTCCATGAGATTAATCCGGAGGAGATATTCTTACTCTTGAGAAGTTGTTAAATCGGGACACTTCTCCTCCTCTCCCTCCCGTCAAACTTCATAACAAGGAAGTCAAGTCGCTTGAGAAAATCAAGAATTTCAAATCGAACTTAAGGACTTACCACCTCATCTTGAGTATGCATTCCTTGAGGGTAATGATAAACCGCCCGTCATTATTGCTCGAGATTTGAGTAAAGATGAAAAGATCGCTCTCATAAAGGTCTTGAAGTCACACAAGCAAGCAATTGCTTGGAAACTCTCCGACATTAAGGGTATTAACCACGAATTTTGTACTCACAAAATCTTGATGGAGGATGACTTCAAACCAGCAGTTCAACATCGAGAAGGGTGAATCCAAAATCCATGATGTTATCAAACAGAGGTTATCAAACTTCTTGATGCGAGGATTGATTTACCCTATCTCGGATAGTCCTTGGGTTAGCCCGATTCACTTGTTCCAAAAAGGTGGCATAACTGTTGTCACGAATGAAGAAAACGAGTTGATTCCAACTCGATTGGTTACCGGATGGCGTGTACGTATTGACTATCGTAAGTTGAATGACGCCACCGTAAAGACCATTTTCCTCTACCCTTCATGGACCGGATGCTTGAGAGATTAGCGGGGAATGAATACTATTGTTTCCTTGATGGTTTCTCGGGTTACTTTCAGATCCCCATTGATCCACGGGATCAAGAGAAGACCACATTCACCCGCCCATACGGAACTTTTGCCTACAAACGTATGCCTTTTGGCTTATGTAACGCTCGCACGCGTTCCAACGATGTATGATGGCCATATTCCACGACATGATCGGGAAACAATGGAGGTGTTTATGGATGACTTCTCGGTCATCGGGATTCATTTCAGACTTGTCTCTCCCATTTAGACAAAATGTTAAAAGGTGTGAAGACAACAATCTATGTCTAAACGGGAGAAGAGTCACTTTATGGTCAAAGAAGGCATAGTCCTTGGCCATAAGATTTCAAAAACGGGATTGAGGTCGATAGAGCAAAAGTTGATGTTATTGCTAAATCGCCTCATCCCACTACCGTCAAAGGTATTAGGAGTTTCCTTGGTCATGCCGGGTTTTATCAGATTCATACGAGATTTTTCCAAAATCGCTCGGCCTATGACCCATCTTCTTGAAAAAGAAGCTCCTTTTATCTTCTCTCGAGTGCGTCGAAGCTTTTGAAACATCAAGAAAAGGCTTACTGGCACCCATTCTAGTTGCCCCGACCGATTTACCCTTTGAGCTCATGTGCGATGCAAGTGATTTTGCTATCGGTGCGGTCTTGGGGCAACGAAAAACCAAGCATTTTCAACTATCCACTACGCAAGTAAGACTATGATCAAGCTCAAACCCATTACACCACTACGGAAAAAGAACTACTAGGCGTGGTGTATGCGTTTGAGAAATTTAAACCATACCTCATCTTGACAAAATGCGTGGTGTATACGGATCACTCGGCTCTTAAATATCTCTTTGCAAAACAAGATGCAAAGCGAGATTGCTCCGTTGGGTTCTCCTCCTTCGAGAATTTGATATCATTATACGTGATAAAAAGGAGTCGAGAACCTTGTCACGATCATCTGTCCCGATTAGAGAACCCTCACCAAGATGTTTTAGAGAAAAAGGAAATAAATGAAACATTTCCTCTCGAAACACTCAATGCGGTTTCTTTTCGTGGAGACTCTTCTACCCCATGGTTTGCTGACTTCGCAAATTACCATGCGGGTAACTTCATAGTGAAAGGGATGTCGTCCCAACAGAAGAACAAGTTCTTCAAGGATGTTAAACATTACTTCTGGGACGACCCTTTCTTGTTTAAAATTTGCGCGGATCAAGTCATCAGGCGATGTGTATATGGTCAGGAAGCTATTGACATTCTCAAAGCTTGCCATGCTGGACCTACTGGGGGACACCATAACCCCAACTACACCGCCAAAAAGGTGTTTGATTCCGGATTCTATTGGCCCACTATCTATAAGGATGCCCACGAATCGTTAAAGCCTGTGGCGCTTGTCAACGTCACGGAATATCTCACAAAGGAATGAAATGCCACAAAACGCCATTCAAGTGTGTGAGATCTTTGACATCCGGGGCATTGACTTTATGGGGCCATTTCCTTCTCTCATGGTAATAAGTACATACTCGTGGCGTTGACTACTTGTCAAAATGGGTTGAAGCTAAGGCTTTACCCACCAACGATGCCCGAGTTGTAGTGAAATTCTTAAAATCCTTGTTTGCTAGGTTTGGAACTCCACGAGCCATAATCGGTGATCGTAGTACGCATTTCTGCAATGACCGGTTTGAAAGAGTCATGCGAGTATGGTGTGACTCACCGTCTCTCTGCGTACCACCCCAAACAAGTGGGCAAGTGGAAGTTTCAAACCGAGGATAAAAAAATTCGGAGAGGACGGTTGGCGAAAACCGTGCCTCTTGGTGGGATAAGCTAGATGGCGACTCTGGGCCTTCCGTGCGACACAAAACACCCATCGGTGCACTCCATACAAGCTTGTATACGGAAGGCGTGTCATCTGCCGGTTGAGCTAGAGCACAAGGCATCTTGGGCCTTGAAGCATGCCAACTTTGATATTCAGATCGCTGGTGATCACCGGAAAGTTCAAATGAATGAATTAAATGAACTCCGTGATCAAGCATACGAGAACTCTTTGATCTATAAAGAAAAGACAAAGAAGATTCATGACTCAAAGATCAAAACCGCGTTTTCAACGTTGGTGATCGAGTCCTTCTTTTAACTCAAGATTGAAGATTTTCTCGGAAAGCTTAAATCCACCGGTCCGGACCATTTACTATCACTAAGGTTTATCCTTATGGCACCATTGAGTTATCTCAACCCGATGGTCCTAACTTTAAAGTGAATGGTCATCGGTGAAGCATTACTTTGGAGGACATTCCTCCTGTGATTGTCCGGATCTTCAAACTTTCCCATGAACCAATAAATGCGGGATCGAGTCAAGCTAGCGACTCGGGTATCAAAAACAATAGCATGTTACATGGGTTTTCACCCGTGTGTACCACCCTAGTGTGGGGAGTTGCCCGCATGTTGTGTATATAAGAAAATCTAAAAAATAAAAAAAAAAAAAAAAAAAAAAATCCTTGCTAAATAAATGGCCTTAGTATTTCCCTTTTCGTTCTATGTTTCGGCATAACCGCTACTTTTTAATATTGAGGGCAATATTCATTTCTAAGTGTGGGGAATTCTCACGAATTTTATCATATAAATTATACCAATTCCCGTTTTTGGCCAAAATTTTTTTTGGAGTAAGTGTTTTACACTTACTCATTTGGTTATCATCCGCCTTGTCTAATAAACAAAAGGATTGGCTAATCCAGAGCAAACGGCTCTTGGTAAAGATATCTCAAATCCGTTGACGACTTACAATTTGCCCAAATTGTATGGTATTCACCACCATATCCTTAAAAGTGAAGAGTTGGCTAGCCCGCAAGTTTATGGCTTGTGGTAAAGGCGTTGGAAAACCATAATTGGTAATCGACTCACCAAAGATATTTTATCTAAGAGTTGGCTAGTCCGAAGCAAGCGGCTTCGTAAAGACAAATCAAATCCGTTGAAGTCGGTGATTTGCTCAAAATCATTTGGTTATCGGTGTACCAAAGTTCTTACTTGAACTGAAACATTTGGCTACTCCGAGTAATGGCTTTTGGTAAAGAGATTCAAATCCATTAATTTTTCTCAAATCATTGCTAGGGACTAGCAATATCTTAGTGTGGGGATTGATAAGTGTGTAAATACTCATCATTTTGTCTTTTTTAAGCGCAAAACATCCGAAAACACTCGAAACGCATCAAAATGACAAAATATCACAAATAAGTGTTTTATGTGTTTTAAATGCAAAATATCAAAATCGGTGAAAACGTATCAAATTTGCATAATTGGCGCTTTAGTCCCCAAGTTTGAAAAATTGTCAAAAAGCAGGTCCACAGTAAAACCAAATAAAGAAAAATATCATTTTAAGTCCTTAGGAATTCAAAAGTTGTCAAAATTGGTCCTTGAGATTCAAATTTACAAAATTACAACTTTAGTCCCTGAACTTTGGAAATTGGCAAAAATAGTCCTTTGAAAATAGGAAAATGGCAAGTTTAGTCCTTGCACTATTGAAGGTTGTCAGTTTTAGTCCTTGTAACAACTTTGCTTAATTGGCAGGAGTGGTCCCTTGAGATTTCAGATTTGCAACATTAAGTCCTTGTCAAAATAACCTAAACAAGCCTTGTCAAATCTAATTTTGACCCCTGCCATTATCTCTTTGGACCCTGTCACTTTCTTTTGGACCCCGTGTCAAACCCAAAGTCAAACCGAAGCACGCGCCATTCCCTTCTTCTTCCACCTCCCGCCACCTTCTTCCCCATACCTTTCTCTGCAAACACCGCCACCTCTCCTCCCATCACCTCAACTTTTCCACCCTCATCATCATCCACCACCCACAATTAATGCCACCCCCTACTTGCTCGTTCTGATTGCCTACAAGTCAATTTGCATTTCCCGCCAAAAATATAAAATTGGCTAAAATGCTCTAGACTCACCCATTGGTCCAATTGAGAGGTAGGATTCCATCAGAAAGCCACGTGGAGAAATTTTCAAGCTTAAAAGAGGCAGTGAAGCAAAGAGAAAGAAGTTAGTTAGTTTAAAATTTTAATTTGTATGTCGTTTTTATTTTTTCTGTTTTAAATCAAGTTCTAAAGTGTAATCTTTTGCTTATTTATGTCAAGTTAAGTTAATCAAGTGTATTGAAACTCTTTTCAATTATCAATTCCAGTTTATGCTTACATTTCAAATTTCTAGTCCACTGTTACATTTCTCACTTTCAAAATCTAAATTCCAAGCTGCAATCAGCTTATTTATAAGCTCAAACAAGCTTGTGTTAGCTAATTATAGCTTTTTGCAAGCTTGTACTTAGGTTTCAAGCAGTTTAGAGATTTGGTCAACAAAAGTCAAAGTTGGAGCAAGAATGATGCCAGGATGATATGGGTTGATTCATGAGTGAAAATGGGTTGAATTGGAAGCCAGATGGGTTGAATGGATAGGTTAGAGTCCTTGTTTCATGGTTGGTAGGCCACTGTGGCTAAGATCAGTTGTAAGTTATTTTTAAGATTCTTAGCATAATCAGTACTTACAGTTTTAATCTGCTATAATCTGTTTTAAAAGTTGTATTTAGGGTAAGTAAAGTTAGTTTGATCATGATTAATGCCTCGCCGATCTTTGGATTAGTTTTGTTTACAAGACGATTATAATAAGGGTGTGTTTGGATTAACTGTCACATTGTCTCGAGAGGTCAATTCAATGGTTAGAATCATTGCTTAATGTTTGTGTAGTTCATTTGTGTGAGTATCAATCAGTATTTGGTGCCTGCAACAACTAAAAGTCAAAACTTACTTTGAATCTGTCTTACCTGATAACTGTCGTGATCAAGGATTGGCAAATCCTTGATTTGTGTTAAGATATCATATACATAGCTTGCAGAAGTATCATTTCATCATATTTCATCATACTCAATCCTCAAATTGGTTCCAAAGATCATAAAAGTCAAAATATCTAAATCTGTTAAAAGTCAAAATATTTGCAAAAGGCAGTTTTTGGCCAAATAAAAGGATTTTTCTTGGGTTCATTCTTGGACCATATCAAATCAAACTTTGGGATTATTAAGTTAGCCAGGTCTAATTTCTTATTTATATTTTAGTATAATTTTAGTAATTTTTTTAAGCACTCAAATAAGCTCATTAAGCAGGGCTCATATGCCCTGCTCACAAGCTCAGTCAGAGCTGAGCTTTTCTCAAGCTTTTGCTAAGCTTATCTAGAGCTCCACAGAGCTTCTTAGGATCTGATTTTTGGTTTAAGAGTACTTAGCCAGGTCTATCACAAGTTCTAATTGTTGGTTTTAATTTTCAACTTGTCTTGAGTGCTTATTTTCATGTCAAAAGAAGCACCCTCACACTGATTTTTAGCTTAATCTCAAAACATCCAAATCTGTTGAGTTAGCTTATCAGAGGTTAAAGGAAGTTGTTTCTTGTTGTATTTGGGTCATTTTATCATAAAATAGCTTCTGTGAAGGTTTGGTGGTCCTGGGTTCTCACTTGCTTATTCAAGGTGCTTATTAATAAGCACTTATTATAGCAGTTCCAATTTCTTCCAAACAACACCATGTTTTTCTATTTTTCCTAGATTCCTAGTATAATTTTAGAGTTTTCCTGAAATTTTCAGATTTTTCCTAGCTTATTTGCTATTTTTCCTAATTTAAATTAGTTTTTAAGCATTTTAAATAGCTTTTAATACAAAAATTAGAAAAGGTTCAAAAAAATAATTTTTCAATTTTATTAAGTTAAGATAAATATAAAAAGTGAAAAAGTAATTTCCCAGATTTTCATAGTTTATTTTGTAATTTTAGTAATTTAATTAGTTTTTAATAGTTTAAAATTCATAGAAAATAGAAAAATAATCGAAAAAATATAAAAATAGTTTTGAAAATTCTTTTTGTTATTTTAGATTTTTCCAAGTCTTAATTTTAATTTTCTAGCTTTATTTCCTAATTTCTTGTAATTTAGGTTATTATTAATTAGTTAAAATAGTTTTAATTAATAATAATTAGATAATTAGTTATAAAATTAATTTTCTTTTCTAATAATTTTCTTTTATCATTAGGTTTATAAAATATCATTTCATATTTTTAGGGTTAATATTGTGTAAGTTTCACGTTTTTGTTTATACGTCACGTAGTTTTTAATTAAGTTTTATTAAAACAAAAAGAACAAAAACATCATTTTAATAATAGTGATAGCGTTTATTTAATAGATTTTATCTTTTTAATTTCCTTTAATTTGCATTTAAGCCCTGTAGTTTATGGGCTTTTTCCTTAGTTATAATCATCTTCAAATCTCTTTTTCCGTTCAAATCTTCAGATCATCTTTAAATTTGCAAATCTCTTTTTCCTTAGTTATAATCATCTTCAAATCTCTTTTTCCGTTCAAATCTTCAAATCTCTTTTTCCTTAGTTATAATCATCTTCAGATCCTAAGAAGTTATAATCATCTTCAAATCATCTTTAATTTGCAAAAGCGCGCTTTGGCCAAATAGAAGGATTTTTCTTGGGTTCATTCTTGGACCATATCAAATCAAACTTTGGGATTATTAAGTTAGCCAGGTCTAATTTCTTATTGTTATTTTAGTATAATTTTAGTAATTTTTTTAAGCACTCAAATAAGCTCATTAGCGGGGCTCATATGCCGCTTTCACAAGCTCGATCGAGTGAGCTTTTCTCAAGCTTTTGCTAAGCTTATCTAGAGCTCCACAGAGCTTCTTAAGATCTGATTTTTGGTTTAAGAGTACTTAGCCGGTCTATCACAAGTTCTAATTGTTGGTTTTAATTTTCAACTTGTCCGAGTGCTTATTTTCATGTCAAAAGAAGCACCCTCACACTGATTTTTAGCTTAATCTCAAAACATCCAAATCTGTTGAGTTAGCTTATCAGAGGTTAAAGGAAGTTGTTTCTTGTTGTATTTGGGTCATTTTATCATAAAATAGCTTCTGTGAAGGTTTGGTGGTCCTGGGTTCTCACTTGCTTATTCAAGGTGCTTATTAATAAGCACTTATTATAGCAGTTCCAATTTCTTCCAAACAACACCATGTTTTTATATTTTTCCTAGATTCCTAGTATAATTTTAGAGTTTTCCTGAAATTTTCAGATTTTTCCTAGCTTATTTGCTATTTTTCCTAATTTAAATTAGTTTTTAAGCATTTTTAAATAGCTTTTAATACAAAAATTAGAAAAGGTTCAAAAATAATTTTTCAATTTTATTAAGTTAAGATAAATATAAAAAGTGAAAAAGTAATTTCCCAGATTTTTCATAGTTTATTTTGTAATTTTAGTAATTTAATTAGTTTTTTTAATAGTTTAAAATTCATAGAAAATAGAAAATAATCGGAAAAATATAAAAATTGTTTTGAAAATTCTTTTTTGTTATTTTAGATTTTTCCAAGTCTTAATTTTAATTTTCTAGCTTTATTTCCTAATTTCTTGTAATTTAGGTTATTATTAATTAGTTAAAAATAGTTTTTAATTAATAATAATTAGATAATTAGTTATAAAATTAATTTTCTTTTTCTAATAATTTTCTTTTATCATTAGGTTTATAAAAATATCATTTTCATATTTTTAGGGTTAATATTGTGTAAGTTTCACGTTTTTGTTTATACGTCACGTAGTTTTTAATTAAGTTTTATTAAAACAAAAAGAACAAAAACATCATTTTAATAATAGTGATAGCGTTTATTTAATAGATTTTATCTTTTTAATTTCCTTTAATTTGCATTTAAGCCCCTGTAGTTTATGGGCTTTTTCCTTAGTTATAATCATCTTCAAATCTCTTTTTCCGTTCAAATCTTCAGATCATCTTTAAATTTGCAAATCTCTTTTTCCTTAGTTATAATCATCTTCAAATCTCTTTTTCCGTTCAAATATTCAAATCTCTTTTTCCTTAGTTATAATCATCTTCAGATCCTAAGAAGTTATAATCATCTTCAAATCATCTTTAATTTGCAAAAGGCAGTTTTTGGCCAAATAGAAGGATTTTTCTTGGGTTCATTCTTGGACCATATCAAATCAAACTTTGGGATTATTAAGTTAGCCAGGTCTAATTTCTTATTGTTATTTTAGTATAATTTTAGTAATTTTTTTAAGCACTCAAATAAGCTCATTAAGTAGGGCTCATATGCCTCGCCATGCTCTCGATCGAGTGAGCTTTTCTCAAGCTTTGCTAAGCTTATCTAGAGCTCCACAGAGCTTCTTAGGATCCGATTTTGGTTTAAGAGTACTTAGCAGGTCTATCACAAGTTCTAATTGTTGGTTTTAATTTTCAACTTGTCTTGAGTGCTTCTTTCATGTCAAAAGAAGCCCTCACACCGATTTTTAGCTTAATCTCAAAACATCCAAATCTGTTGAGTTAGCTTATCGAGGTTAAAGGAAGTTGTTTCTTGTTGTATTTGGGTCATTTTATCATAAAATAGCTTCGTGAAGGTTTGGTGGTCTGGGTTCTCACTTGCTTATTCAAGGTGCTTATTAATAAGCACTTATTATAGCAGTTCCAATTTCTTCCAAACAACACCATGTTTTTATATTTTTCCTAGATTCCTAGTATAATTTTAGAGTTTTCCTGAAATTTTCAGATTTTTCCTAGCTTATTTGCTATTTTTCCTAATTTAAATTAGTTTTTAAGCATTTTTAAATAGCTTTTAATACAAAAAATTAGAAAAAGGTTCAAAAAAATAAATTTTCAATTTTATTAAGTTAAGATAAATATAAAAGTGAAAAAGTAATTTCCCAGATTTTTCATAGTTTATTTTGTAATTTTTAGTAATTTAATTAGTTTTAATAGTTTAAAATTCATAGAAAATAGAAAATAATCGAAAAAATATAAAAATTGTTTTGAAAATTCTTTTTGTTATTTTAGATTTTCCAAGTCTTAATTTTAATTTTCTAGCTTTATTTCCTAATTTCTTGTAATTTAGGTTATTATTAATTAGTTAAAATAGTTTTAATTAATAATAATTAGATAATTAGTTATAAAATTAATTTTCTTTTCTAATAATTTTCTTTTATCATTAGGTTTATAAAAATATCATTTCATATTTTTAGGGTTAATATTGTGTAAGTTTCACGTTTTTGTTTATACGTCACGTAGTTTTAATTAAGTTTTATTAAAACAAAAGAACAAAACATCATTTTAATAATAGTGATAGCGTTTATTTAATAGATTTTATCTTTTAATTTCCTTTAATTTGCATTTAAGCCCCGTAGTTTATGGGCTTTTTCCTTAGTTATAATCATCTTCAAATCTCTTTTCCGTTCAAATCTTGGATCATCTTTAAATTTGCAAATCTCTTTTCCTTAGTTATAATCATCTTCAAATCTCTTTTCCGTTCAAATATTCAAATCTCTTTTCCTTAGTTATAATCATCTTCGATCCTAAGAAGTTATAATCATCTTCAAATCATCTTTAATTTGCAAAAGCGGTTTTGGCAAATAGAAGGATTTTCTTGGGTTCATTCTTGGACCATATCAAATCAAACTTTGGGATTATTAAGTTAGCTGTGTCTAATTTCTTATTGTTATTTTAGTATAATTTTAGTAATTTTTAAGCACTCAAATAAGCTCATTAAGTAGGGCTCATATGCCTCGCTTCACAAGCTCGATCGGTGAGCTTTTCTCAAGCTTTGCTAAGCTTATCTAGAGCTCCACAGAGCTTCTTAGGATCGATTTTGGTTTAAGAGTACTTAGCCGTGTCTATCACAAGTTCTAATTGTTGGTTTTAATTTTCAACTTGTCTTGAGTGCTTCTTTTCATGTCAAAAGCAGACCTCACATGATTTTAGCTTAATCTCAAAACATCCAAATCATTGAGTTAGCTTATCGAGGTTAAAGGAAGTTGTTTCTTGTTGTATTTGGGTCATTTTATCATAAAATAGCTTCTGTGAAGGTTTGGTGGTCCTGGGTTCTCACTTGCTTATTCAAGGTGCTTATTAATAAGCACTTATTATAGCAGTTCCAATTTCTTCCTAACAACACCATGTTTTTCTATTTTTCCTAGATTCCTAGTATAATTTTAGAGTTTTCCTGAAATTTTCAGATTTTTCCTAGCTTATTTGCTATTTTTCCTAATTTAAATTAGTTTTAAGCATTTTAAATAGCTTTTAATACAAAAATTAGAAAAGGTTCAAAAAATAATTTTTCAATTTTATTAAGTTAAGATAAATATAAAAAGTGAAAAAGTAATTTCCCAGATTTTTCATAGTTTATTTTGTAATTTTAGTAATTTAATTAGTTTTAATAGTTTAAAATTCATAGAAAATAGAAAAATAATCGTAAAAATATAAAAATAGTTTTGAAAATTCTTTTTTGTTATTTTAGATTTTTCCAAGTCTTAATTTTAATTTTCTAGCTTTATTTCCTAATTTCTTGTAATTTAGGTTATTATTAATTAGTTAAAAATAGTTTTTAATTAATAATAATTAGATAATTAGTTATAAAATTAATTTTCTTTTCTAATAATTTTCTTTTATCATTAGGTTTATAAAAATATCATTTTCATATTTTTAGGGTTAATATTGTGTAAGTTTCACGTTTTTGTTTATACGTCACGTAGTTTTTAATTAAGTTTTATTAAAACAAAAAGAACAAAAACATCATTTTAATAATAGTGATAGCGTTTATTTAATAAATTTTAACTTTTAATTTCCTTTAATCTCCTGTAGTTTATAAAAAACTCAAAATACCTACTGATCACTATCCTTAGTGGTTAATCGACATCTGATTGTGTTAAACACCAGTCATCCTCCGTGGGACTTAACGACCCGGGAATCCACTGTATTCTCCTGATCTTAAATTGCATTGGTGTGTGAACTGTTTTAAGTTCCTTACAGTTAATCATTCACAAGTGGTTAACTTGCGTGAGAAAACTTGACGGTTTTGCACCGATCATAACCAAAATGGAAGTTAAATGGCTTTGTATGAAAATGGAAAAGGTGGAGGGACCAAAACTGCCAAAATGTTAAACTTGTTTTAATAAAAACACCTTCCACCTAACATTATCATCTCATTTATTACTAATACCTAAACGATCCTACGCCTAAAATTCATTCAAGAAATCTGTGTTTCTGATCATCAATTTGTAAGTTGTTTTATGATCTTAACGTGTTTAAAAACATTGGTTTTGATTTTTATACTAATTCAACGGTCAAATTTTTGTCCATGATTGATTTAGTGTTCTACGATAAGCGTATGAACACTCAATCAAGAATGGGTGTTTAATGGTTAAAGGATTGTGTCAAAATGTTTTCTTACATCATTGAACACATTTTATCACTCAAACATTCCCGTAATCACGAATTGAGTGACTTTGATAATTAGGGTTTATGAGTCGATTTGGGTGTTTTCAAATGTGATTGTATTTGGTCAAAACGTTTGTTGTGTGATGTTAATACCATGTTGAATTGATGATATCCAGGCCCTATAACAACCCAGAAACACTAATTGATTAAAAAATTGGGATTTAGGGTTTAACATTCTTAGGTTTGGGAACTTTTGATTCACTGCTAATTAGGTGTTAAAACTTGGTCATTACACTCTCACAACATCTTATACTTGCCAGAAATACTTTGGTGCATATCCTATGGCTAGATTTCATACGCGTAAATTCTGAACTTTAGGGTTTTAGGCTACGCATAAGTATATCTACGCCTAACAGTTTAAATGAGTGATTATGCTTAAATATGTAATTGAATGAATGTTAAGTGTCAAAATTGATGTTATGAAGTTTTATTTCAGGCTTTCTACGCATAAAATTCAGAATCAAGGTTGATTGTTACTCTACGCATAAGGATTACCTTACGCGTAGGAAGTTATGCGTAAGAGAAATCCTACGCGTAACTACTACGCATAAGGTTCTACAATGGGACTACGCGTATCCTGTGAAGGATATGCGTAAACAGTGACCTCTACGCATAAGGTCTACTCTTACGAGTAAGCCTTACGCGTAAGGTTCTTATACGCCTACGCGTAAGCTCTACGCATAAGGTCCCCTTTTTCCTACGCGTAACATTTCTTACGCGTAAGATTAGGATCCTACGCATAAGCTTTCAACTACGCGTATACCACTCCTGTTTACGCGTAACTTTATCATTTCTACGCTTAAGCCTGGATTGACCTTCATTATGAATTGTTACGTGTACAAACTTGTTAATAAACTAATCATATCATCACGAAACCAATAATGTCACTAATAAACTTAAATGTTTGATATGTTGTGAACAATAAGTGATAACATAAACTTTAAAACTTAAAGTTAACTAACTCACGAAACATTTCACGACGTCATTGGACTATTGGACAAACAAGTGACTTAGGACTCGTAACAATCAATGACACTCGCATACATTCATTAACTAGACAATAAGACCTTCGTTGACTAACATTATGTCTTTCGATATCTTGGTTCTTTTGGCTAATGTTATTTCGAGATCACGACATGGTCGCTTTCGAATGAATGTGGATGCACCGAGGTTCTCACTATTCTTGATATCTTCCCAAATGGCTATCCGAGAAATATTGGAAAGAATAACCTTAGGGTTGACTTTGAAACTCGACATGCTCGAATCTTCTTGTCTCATTCTTTGTGGATATTCTAAGGAATCATCCCTACCGAACATGCTCTCACACTGCCACTCTTGTCTGGAAATCTACATTCAAGAATTCTAGAATTCTATGCGAGAGGTTCACGGTCAAAGTGCGATGATAGTGACACTTAATCACAAACAAGTCACCATCACTCCTGCAGACTTACGGGTTGTTCTCATCATTCCCGACATCGCTCCAACCGACTTCTTTGCTACACCCATGAAGAGACAGTTCGCAATTTCTTCTTGACATTGGCTATGATGAAGCTTGAGGATTATTACTAAGCATTCTCACATGGAGCTTAAGAACATTCCTCAACCGTGGAGAACCCTCTACATCATCATTACCAAGTCTGCTACGGTCGTGACGGTGGTTATGAGCATCCAAAGCTCATGGAACGCAAATCTTCCGGTCTCGATCAATAAGTAGGACATCAAATCGAAGCAATCGATATGGGAGGACATGATGCTATTTCACAAAGCTTGGCTCAAAGATTCCCTATGTCGATACACAAAGCTTTTGATCCAGAGCACTTGGGCTTAATCTCGATATCCCCAAGAGGCTCAATGACCCCGACAATCACAACTTGTTGTCCGAACCTATCCTTTCTATCGAAATCAAGGAATCGACAACTAAGAAGCGGTGTCGTCTTTGCTGATCACCTTTAATCTAAAGAACTCAAGAAGCTTGAAACGTACAAAGGTATCTAGTAGCAGAAAAGAAGGCAAAGTTGGTCATCTCGATGAAAAGGCTTCGAACACCTACTCGGAAATCTAGAAGAGGAAGTCTTTGAGTGCAGCTTAGCACGTGGAGTCAAGGAAGTTTCCCAAGAGGAACCCTTCAAGAAAGAGGATTGTTCCTCTAAGGAAGCTACTCCCATCCCAATCCCTAAGCCCGAACCGCAAAGAAAGCTGGACGAAAGCTCAAGGTAATCGACACGGATGAAGAGATTACCTACTCGAAGCGCAAGGATGACAATCCTTCGATGCAAAACCTCAAGTCCTCAAGTCGATAAAGGAAAAGGAAGACTCTGCACTTGTGCCCTATGATGAGAGCTCAAGAAGAAGAAGAAGAGAGCTCTGGATCAATCATACAGAAGAAGTTTAAATTAGTTAGACACATTCAAAAAGTCAAGAATTTGCAAAGACCAAATGGGTGGCCCGGAGGATCAAGTGGTGTCGCCACTCTTCACCGAGATCCTCGATGCGATTAATCGACCGATAAGGGATCCGTGCCACCACTCTTGTGCAACAACAAACGCTTGTGGAGTCTGCGATCATAACATTGAGGAACCGAAAAGGATAAGACCGAGAAAGAAAAGGCGATGAAGAAGCTAAGGCTCGGACGGAAGAAAAGGCTAAATGGACAAGATGACAAAGAGAATTATGATGATTTTCTTCTCAACGGTCCAACTCGCTCCAAGGAGGATACTTATGCACCTCCTAAGGACCCCGAGCCTCCTCATGTCTCCTCCTCATCGATTCATCATCTCATTCCTCACCACCACCATCAAAGAAATCAACCAAATCATCATCCAAATCGTTGAAGAAACCACCTCGTTCTTGGATTTCTCACACTCATAAAAGAATTGTGAATCTTTGTCAAACAAGTCGGAAAGAAAGACGTGCTCAACATGAAGTTGAATTTCTTTCTTTGATCACATACGACATCTGTATGACGAGAATGAAAAGATGAAAGGAGAAAGGAAGTTTATTCAGAATTCATGAAAAATCATCGTCAAGAGGAACCGAGCGGCATGATTGAAGGCTACACTCACAAGTACCTTCGGGATATCATTTAGCACGATCACAAAGGAATTGGAGAAGGCGGCAAGAGAATATACTCACAAGTTTCTTCTCGACACTTGTGCCGGTGTGACTAGAGAAGTATTTTCCAGACAACTCACTCCAAACATCGCCGCATTGGTTAAACATATAATGGCCAAAGAAGTCGATCTTTCTAAACCGAGTTACTCGCTAAACGGTGATGCAAATGTCAAAGCGATCGATGAAGCTAAATTTTTGAAGGTCTCTTGACTTTCAACTCGGATCTTCATGCAAGGAGTCACCGATCAACCCAAACGGCCAAGAGATGACGATGATGCGGACAAGGACTCTGCACCTAAACGTCGAAGCGGTTTGGTGAATCTTCGTCTATGCAACCCCTCCTTAAGAACTCCTGCTCAATAAAGGTCCCTCCTTGTTCTTCTACGAGATAAACCTCGGGGCGATTCGAGTTACCACCCCGACTCGAAAAACCGGTGATCACTTTGAGTATACGGGTGGTGACGATGAAGAGGTCCTTGAGCCCCTACAACAACCCACCTCTCCCAAACAAGTTCGAAACCGAATCATCATCTAGGCCTTGAAAAGAAGAAGAAGAAGGCACCCATGGTTGACGATCGTATCATGGCTAGATGACGATAAAGCTGAAGAATTTGAATGGTTCTCTACTCTTGTTAACAACACTCCCTACCACGAAGAAGGTCGGGTTTGGTGAGACGGTAATACATTGAGCATGCAAAACTTTTGCAAGAAAAGTTCCATGTGAAGAAGATGACGAAATCAAGTTGAGCGAATCAAGAATGAAGCATTTCAACTGTTAAAAGACTACTCCAAAAGTGCTATCGAGGTCGAATATCACCTTGAGAACATTGCTCGAGCCATGTCTAACAATATGGATTGGCTCAACCCGAGCAAACGTTGACTTCACTAAACGGGACAACCTCCATATTACACCGATGGTCAAAACCTCTACCAAAATTGGCCAACCAAATGAACCTAGGATTACATTGAGATATTTCTTCAACAAAGACACGGAATTTCTTCTACATGGTGGCGATGGATCAAGGAAATACGCTACATCTTTGACACTTCAATTCCTGCAACCATATACTCAAGCGCATAGCCATCGAGGAACGTGCCAATCACTTGTGTTCGACAAAGTGGAAGCATACGACCGCGATGCAATGTACGGGATTCATCATTGGCGGAACGCAAGAATCTACTACGTGTCGTCAAGTTCGAAGTCTCAACATGCGAGTGTTCGATTACTAAGGATATCGTTGCCATCAAACATGTTGTTCACATCATCTAAGTGGGACTACACCTTCCTTAAGAATATTGTGGTCAAACGACAAGATGAAAGGGACTATGCTTTCTCTGAAGGCGACTTTGAGAATTTGTCTATCAACGACATTGAAGACATGTACCTTGCTAAAGTACAAGGTCGCAGGAGGCAATTTTCAACCAAAGTACAACGTGAATTCATCAAGTCACCGCTCATCTTCATCGACGCATAGTCATCAAGGAGCGTGTAGAAGATCTTCACCGGTAGTTGAATCTTATCGGACCCATGTCAACTTCACACCACCTCGGCTAGATCTTCCCGACATCAACCACTCTCACAATATACACTCATCGATAAACCTTTCGGCGTCGTTTACCGTAGTGAACTACAAAGAAATTGCTTAATGGCTTGTAGTGAACTTCACAAGTTTGGGGATCACACCTTGAAGATGGTTAGGGACGGATTGGCATATAGGTTGAAGGACATACGTCAAAAGATTGGGTCTCTAAGAGATGGAATTCTCGGGATCGCGAGGATGTGAGGAGGATCATCGAATGATTGATGAAAGGTTGTTTCAAGGATCGATTCGAACGTTGGAAAGCTTTGTTGGTGGTCGACCAGGATTAACATCACCGCTATCAACGCCGCACGCACTCCCACAACATCACCGGTCTTCTGGTACCCCTTGAATTGTTTCTTTCATTATTATATTTGGATGTGTGATTATTTATGTGTATGGCTTGTGCACACATAAAGATGTACAACCCGTTCTTGTCAAGAAAGGACCACGTGGTGCGCTTGATTGCCACAATCCTTATCAAAGGAGCGAAGCTTCTTATTTTGAGTAAAACCTATCCAACCTTTTATTTTTCAAGGTTTTGCTCAAAGGACAAGTACTTCCCGTATGATTTTCAAAACCTCAACCGTTTATATCACTTGTTGAGGGGAGTATTTGAATTAAAACTTTGTTCACAAATTGTTCATAGTGGTCATCTTCCCGCAACACTCGAAATGGTCATATTTATTCTCAACTTTTCAAAATGACATTTATATATGCCATTTTGAGGGAAGAAAATTTTGATAAGAAATATGTTGTGTAAATGCAAATGAATCTTTGTGTAATAGACTTAACCAACGAATTGACGGTACTAAACTGTTAGTAACTCGAAAAGACTTGTCTGGACGGTAATAATTTCAAGCAAGTTCGCTAGTAATGTAAACGTGTCTCATGAAGGACTCGTCAAGTAGAAAGTACCATTCGAGATACTCTTGGTAGACATGAACTCGACGGGTTTGACAACCTTCGAGGTTTGTCTACACCTTCAAGATAGTTATTAGAGCCGTTGTCACCTAAAAGTCGACAATGTAACTCTTTAACTATACAACGTAATCGTGTCTCATGGGAGATTGTCTATCTTGAGTTGATCAATTCAAAAGTCTGCGCTCTTCCCACACAAAGTCGATTTACATCAAAACTCTAAAGCACATGTGGGGGAGTATTTACGCTAAAAGATAAAACTCTCACGATGGTTCAAACATGTTTTCATTTACAAACCCTTTGAGAGATTCTTCACAACAAGAGTTTTAATGGCAACATAGGTTAGTCATGGGTTATAAGGTGACTAAGGTTAGGAATAACAGTCCTATGATCCGCCAGAGTCGGGAGGGATCTACCCAAGGACATCACAAATAGTTAGTACTTAGAAGTCCTTAGGTATGATTATAAAAAGGAGAAAATGAGAATCGGAGAAAGAAGGAGTTGAAGAATCAAAAGAAATGCAAAGAAAATGGTGAAAGAAATAGCCCTCCAGTTATTCAACTTAGGGCATACACGGGTTCAATTCATATACTCTTGGTTGTCACTTAGTGACGCCGGTATTGAAGATTAAAAGTCGTCATGGACCCGATGGCGCATGCACTAAACCTTCTTAGCCACTCAAGTTTCTCTCAGCGAAGCTTGTTTCATTCTCACAGGGAACCCTCGTAAACTATTGGCTTTCTCTTTGAGATCGCCGGTATTGAAGAAGGAGACCCTCTCCTAGTCTTCGCCAGAAAACCAAAGCGCACTATTGAGTCTAGAGCCACGAGATTCATCAAAAGATCTCTTAGGTACACTTGACATTTTATCGGTTGACGTTCAACAATAAGAATTTCGATGGTTCATATCGAGTCCTTCACGGATCTTAGCAACTGCTGAGAACATTTATGAGAGGTTCACAACGTGATCCTCGATGATTGAATGGAAACTCCGCCGTGGTCAACATCAAACAGCCACGGCAGCAGGTCACTGTAACTTCCGTGGATTATGCGGAGTGTGTCTCAAACGGTCTGATCGTGAGGTGATGCTTGATGTACCTCGGTGACTTATCTAAACCGTAGATGTACTTGTACATCGCGTTATCTCACTTGTGGGACTCCGGTTCGAGAACGGCCTTTGTAAGAATTAGAGTTGTGTTTTCACACCATGCTTGTTGACACTCTCGAAGTTCAAACTTGTAAGTGCGGAATCCGCTTATTACTAACCGTTTGAAATGTTTTCTTATGGAAGCTCGGGGCGGGATGATCATGCTTGATTCTTCTCATGCTCACGCCAACATCATCACTAATGGAAGTTCTATTCGGAAGCAACACAACGATCGAATGATTCTTCGTCAAACCAAAGAATCTACAAAGTTAAAGACTTAAAGAACTTCATCAAGATTGAATTCCAACGTCAAAGAGCGTGTGAGCATGTTGAAGAATGACGTGGAGACACCTCAGAAATGAAGGCACTGAGATGCAGACTTGATGCGAGACAACAACATACTATCACTTTCATCACAAAGAACAATGATCAAAGAACAAAGTTAAAGATGACGTCAAAGCATAACCTGTTCAAAGACAACTATCTCTACACCGGGAGATTGTTCGAATCAAGGCAATTCTTCTCACAAGAAAGAAGAATGTCGAAGACGCCGTCGAGCTACTATTACATCAACGCCTTCACCGTTCATCACCAACACTTGAGGGGAGATTGTTGGAATCACTCTAAACCATAATCAAGTGTTTGTAATTAATATGTAATAGTTAGCTTTATTATGGCCTTTATGTTTGCAATTAGCCTCAGTCTTATGTAGAAGGCCCATAAGCCTAGGCCTTAGTCCATTAAGGAAAGGATGGAAACTAGGAGTGTTGCCCTAGCTTTCCTCCTATAAATACTCTTGTAAACCTTCATTTGAAGGTTGGTTGTTCAAGTTATTTCTCTCATTCATACTCTACGCATAACCGGCTCATTCATACGTGTGTGTGTGTGTTTTACTTGTTCAATTGCCTTATCTCTTTCTATATTACTTGCGTTTGTAAAACTAGTGACCTAACACTTTCGATCCACCATCTGGCAGCCCCAGTAAGAGTCATTGGGAATACCCTTAGCATAACAGCATCATGAGACACACCCGGAATGTTGAAAAGGCTTACGATGTAAAGGACATTTTCGGCGTGCTCATATGCATCTTCATCCCTGTTTCTGAAAAAGGGTTAGCGAAGCTCCTCATAAATTGGTCTTTGATTTGAAGCGGACATCCGCTCCAATTGTCGGTCTTCGAGCCCCTACCCTTGTTCCGCTCTTGTCAACGCCAAATAATCCTCAAGAGTGAGGTCATCGATGTTAACAACTTCCATAGTACCTGAAAACTTGAAATATGATCGTTAGAAAAGTTTTAAAACGAAATAAAAGACTTAATATAAATCCTAATATAACTCCCGGCGGCGCCAAAAACTTGATGCGGTGTTATTGACGGTCTTAAATTTATAGTGTCTCGTTATACCTATGGTCATACTAGTGCACTAACAGGCGGTGTACCCGATCGTCGTGAGTGTAGTAATCGGTAAGCCGAGGTCGTCCCAAGAGCTATGTGTGTTGGATTATTACTAAGTCTAGTGTCACAGTTAATTAAGGTTTCGATAGGGATATAATTAATTAAACTTCTAAAGCAAATAAAAGCAGATAAAAGAAAATAAATGGATAAAGGGAAATCAATAGAGGAGAGTGGTGCTAACCTAGTTAATCATCCTAGCTAGTTATGTCTACGTCTACTTACTTCCAATTACTTCAGGTGGGGTCAAATTCGAGAGGACATCATTTGGTCAATTCGCCCTAAACTATCAGCAAAGATGCCACCACAGGAGAAGTCAGGCGCACCGTCATAAGCCATGTTGTTCCTGGTCCCCTAAGACAAGTCATTAAGTACCGCTACATGCTAGATTTATAATAGTGAATGCCCGGCCGTTAGGAACTTAGACACGCACCCCCTAATTCTTAAGTTCATCCAAACGATAGGTCATCAGTTGGTCAAATCGCACAAGTAGAAAGGGTTTTCGGTTGGTCATATCTTACCCTTCCTGTCTCTCGGTCCGCTCACCTAGGGTTGGTTGGTCATATCTCCTAGGCAATTGGCCTCTATCGCCATTCAAAACTACCGAACCAAGGGTGGCTACCAATAAACTATGCATGCATACACTTATAAATAATTGTACGGAGTAAAGTAAACGCAAATAAAACAATTAAGGAATCATAACTAGGCTAGCACCAAAGGTGCTTAGCAGCTCATATTAATCATGCAAACCAATTCTATATTCAAGGTGCGAAATACATGAATTGAAAGTAAAAGAAATATAAACGCTAATGCTTATCATAATGGAGTGATTTCTCCTTGGAGCGACTCAGTATGCTCCTCTAGACCGCCTTGAGCTTTTTCCCATGTTCTCAAAGTGTTGTGTGTGGAATGGAATGAATAGAAATCTTTGGAATTAGTGGGGTATTTATAGGCGGATCTTAGTTACCACAGAACCAATATAGGAGTTACGCCAGTAACCTTCTACTTCTTCGAATAATGCACTAGATCTGCTGGTTACGCGTAACCTTATGAATGGTTCTGTTGTAGTCTTCAATAAACTTCGGTTACGTCGTAATAGATGCGATAGTTATGGCGTAAGTATCGGTGTGGAACCTCATTTGACCTAATGTAGTTACGTCGTAACCTTTGGGAATGGTTACGCCGTAACCTTCGATAAGTTGACTTTCGAGTCGCATAATAGTTACGGTAATGTGAGAGATGAGTTACGCCGCAACTTCTTCAAAATAGCATCTTGTGATAAATCTTTAGATATTTCTCGGTTCCGAGTCTCTTTAGCTCCAATGCTCATAATTTACCTGAAAGTGGAAAACAATGGAAAACAAGCGTAAATCCATATAAATGATATAAATTACAAGCATTATCGGGGAAAATTGACACTTAATATTCAGGACTATTTGATGTTATCAATAAGGAAGCTTTTGGACTTTCATATGAAAATTCAAAGGTATACTCTTTACATTAGTTATAGCTACCTATTATATACATATAATGTTACCTAACTCCTTAGTTGCCTTTTAATTAATAGGAAATGGAGTTTGAGTCCAAGTGGATGGCATCAATTTAAATTGAAGCAAGGGAATGGTCTTGAGGCATACAGTGTTGACGTAGAGAAAAGGGGGTGCAGTTGTAGACAATGGCAGTTAAGTGGAATTCCATGTCCTTATTCTATCACGGCTATGTACTTCATCAATTTGAATCCAGATGCTTATGTTAGTGATGCATTCAAGGTAAGCACATACAAAGCTATCTATCAGAAAAATATTTTGCCAGTTGGTGGTTCGAATATGTCGAGAAAATTCAAACATGTGCCAATGAAACCACCTTTAGAAAGATGGATGCTAGGTAGACCCCCTATTAATAGGAAAAAGGATAAGTCTAAAATGAAAAACCAAAAACATGTTGCAAAGCCTCCAAGGTCAATGACTTGTCACAATTGTGGTGAAGTTGGTTATAATAGAAAGGGGTGTAGCAAACCTAAGGAAACAGGTGAACAATCAAACCCACCCAGTCAATCAAACCCACCTAGTCAACAACCTCAGCCACCAAAAAAGAAGGCTAGACCTTTGGTTAAAGATCCTGTTAATGCTAGAAGTTCAAGTAGGGGTAGGGGTAGGGGTAAATTTGTGACTACAATAGGTGGTTTATGGATGGGAGGAACAAGTGTTGGTGTGAACAGTGGAAGAGGAAGTTCTAGTGGATCAAACTGTAGAGGAAGGGGGAGGGGAAGTGAATCAAAAAGTGTGGGAAGGGGTAGGGGAAGTGGAAGTGCTAGTGAATCACATGTTAGTTTTTTACTTAAATATTTTGTATATAATAGACACTTTTATGTAAATTTTGAAAAATCTATTTGTGGACAGGTTGGGCATAGGAGACTTGTAGAATCCAAGATCCGAACTCAACTAGGGTATGAGTAACATTGATTGATTGAAACATTGCGGAATAATAAGAACACAATAATCAACATCACTGATAAGGTTTTCTTTATTCATAAAATATATATTACTACTACTACTACTACTACACGCTCTATGCGTTTCTAGACTCTCATTGGAGAAGTCTTCTATGAATGGATGATATGTAACCTAGACGCATACCCTCTTTATATAATAGAGGGAGGTTACAAACCCTAGCTTCCTATGAAAGCTATCTAACTATTACATATTATGTTAATACAAATAAGCCGTAAAAACGTTTATTTATATTTTACGATCTTTTAATGTTTTTTCGATAACAAACGTAAAATCATTTTAACGAAACAAATAAAATACGTAAATGGTTTGAGCCAATAGTTTTCTAACACACTTACGTTTTCACATAAAACACTGTGTAAGCTCCCAGAAAATTTCAATGTACTTAAAGCTTTAATCAGAAATTAAGCACGATCTATTTTGTCATGAGATTTTTCTAAACCTCACATTTGCATATCATTGGACATATGCATGATCAACGCAACTTGAGCGTTCAAAAATATACTGTTGTGATCAGAATAAAATTCCCCACGACCCTGATAACCTTGAAATACGTAACGAATATGTGAAAATTTATAAAAAATACGAATTAAATTGTAACGAGAATATATTCAAATTCGTATTTGGCCTCGGAACTCATTGGACTTATACCACGTCGTAACCCAACCCAACTCGTTAACGGGCCTTGCAACCAGATCAAGCCCACACTAATATTTTTATTTGGGCCTCGTCTCAACAGTAGTCCAACTCGTCCCATATTATCTCTTGGGTTTCCATCTAATCCAATCCAATACCCAACACCAAGCCTAGCCCAAACCCCATAAATTTTCGTGGGCCTTGTCTTTGTACCGAGCCCAACACCACTCTAATAAACTCACTAGTGAATTTTTTTTTTTTGTCTTCCTTTTTCTTTTGTGAAACTTGTCGAGAGCCAAGGACTAACACAACCAAACTAAATGTATCAACTAGACCAATTGCAAGTTATTTTTTTGTCCCATGATGTTGCATATAAGAGTGAAAAAGAAGAGACAAGAACACATTAGGCCACCCTAAGAGATTTTAATAATCCTCTAAGCATTCTTTTGACCATGTTGACCATATTAACCATTGTACATTATGTCTATCTTGGATATTGAAGATGTGACTTTACTTGTTGCTTCCCTTGATTTTGGCTGCCACCTCCACATGCCTAGCAACATCACATGAACATAACCAAATTCAAAGAAACATGTGACTAATAAATCCTAGAATTAGGAAAGCTAAGAGTTAAATAATGGGAATGCCATACTCTCTTCCCCTTTATAAACCACCCTAACCACTTAGCAAATTCTCACCACTCACTAGCTCACTTAAACTCTCACACTCTCACTACACAAACTCGTCCACTGTGGAACTTTGATTCGAGGGAAATAGGAAGGAAAGGAGAAACATATCAAGGAAAGGGAACACTAGGAGGCTTGGGTTAATATAAGGATCACGGTAACGTTATAAGGAGAACACGAGGTTCTTTTGGGTATCCATACTCTTGCTCACATCACCACCACTCCTAGCGATTGCGATGAGTTTCCTATCATGACTCGTTTCTTATTTAATACTTGCATATCACACGTTAAACATGTTAAACGCACCCTTTTCACACTAGGTTGTAGCATGCGACTTGAAATAAGAAACATCAACACATATTAGTTCGCTAAAGTACATGTTAAAACTTGTTTATCATATCGAGATAAGTCACAACACTCTTAACAAAGTTAAACGCATCATTCGACACACTTATTTCTTTTGTAAAACGTGTATATAGAGATTTATGTTGCACTCAACATTTAATATTACTAATAACTTCTTATAAACACGCCACACTATGTTTACGACATTAATAAACAAAATAAAACCCCCCTTACCTCGTTCATTTCTGAAACTCAATGAAAACACTAATGGGCATGAAGCCCAAATAGTAAGCCCGTTAAGCCCAAATAGAGTCCAACGAGAGCCCAACCTGGCCCAATGAGTTAATAATAAGTTGATAAGCACTTAGTATAAGCTAGAAATAAGCTATGAACATTTTAAAAAGTTTTCGTGAATAAAAGCTATGTTTCGGACCTAAATTGCAAATATATTAGTCCTTGGGTTAAAATTTAAACATTTTATAAAGATAAAGGGGTAGTTTGTACGTGAATAAACTTGCATGGGAAGTCCAAGGACTAAACGTGTTCATATGTGAAAGTTAAAGGTGTGTTGTACGTGTGCAAGTGCACATGGAAACCACAAGGACCAAAATCATGTAATTTATCTAAACTAGTTAAAATATAAGTTTGGGCTAAAAGTGTCAAATTTGAAAAGTAAAGGTTTTAAGGCGTATAAAACTAACTAAAGGGGGCTGTTTTGTAAATTCAATTTACCAAGGGTTGAACATGTCATTTAAAATTTTTGATATAAAATATGTTTCGGTAGAAATTGTCATTTTATCAAAGTTAAGGTACTAAACTTGTACTTTTAAGTAACTTGAGGGTAAAAGTGTAAATTCGGAAAAGTTTAGAAAAACTTATAAACCCATCATAACCGTAAAATGAGTATTTTAATCATATGAGTATTTCATTTTAGGATAACGTTAAATGTATTACGTATATATATATATATATATATATATATATATATATATATATATATATATATATATATATACTAGCGGGTACCAGCGTTGCGACAGGTACCACAAACTAAAATTCATGACGTGCAATGTTTTATGATTATGCATATTTCATGACAATAACTTTACGGATGATAATAGTTTTAAGTTGGAAGAACTTTAAGCATTAACAAACTATTTCACATAAAAATAGTAGGATACGAGAGTGATGCACATACAACTCTGCAATATAAAACAGATAGTCCATAATATTATAAAGGTGTGTGGTCAAAGTTGTTCACTTTCCAGTAATATTATAACGAGTAGGTCGACCAGCGGCGTTGCGGACGGGGTGAGTGAATAGAAAAGCAATGTATTCGGTGATGTGCAATCGATTTGGATATTTTGGATCGACAATCATATGGAAACACAAAGATCCACATTTTAACTTGGTCCATTTAAGAAATAAGAACCTATATACTGCAAGTCATGCTGAGTGGACAGTTCGTATGTATCTTTTGCCATTAAATTTATTGCCTTTTAATTAGTCTAAGTTCCTAGTCATCTACCATTTCTTAAACGTGATCGTTCTACTTGTGTGAGGTAAGAGATATACGCGGTTCAGTCTTTTTCCTAAAATAACATGTTATTACATTTTTCCTAAAATAACATGTTATTACATTTTTGTCTTCAAGGAGCTTGATAATTCTTGAACTTTCGACTCAAAACACAGTCAAGTAGATCAGATATGTATCATTTACAGTATTCATCATTAGAAGAAAATTTGTGCTACCCTTCAATTGTCTGAACTTGAATTTGTTCTTAGCATCAGTATCACGATGGAACTGCATCTCCTTTGCCAATGATATGTGCTTCAAATTCATATCAGCTATTGCTAATCTCATATTCTTCACTTCCGTCTCTAACTCGGTAGAAGAATTTGGCGTGCACAACCCTGCATAAAAAACAATAATGTGAATAACATCTAAGTAAACCAAATATATGTTGGCGAAGTTAGTCTCCCCACTTTATGGAAGTTGCTTTATAGAGTTCCAGCGGCATATCTTGATATTATATGATCACACCATGGCATTTTCTGTGCAATACATAGAGTCCATAGGCATTACGTAAAGATTTGAAAATAAAAGTTCATACGAGCATTCCTTTTGTACCGTAAAATACGCGTATCGTATATATAAATGCATCATTTGCTTCGGAACCATGAAACAATGTAAATGTTTTTGTTTGTTGTTTGAAAAGATACCTTCTATTGATAGCATCGATCTCATGAAGAGCAACAAAATGCGTAACCTCTCTGCTTTCTGCAGGTCCCAAATATTGGAGGGTTGGAGGTTGTTGTGTGGGGAGTGCTTATTGTGAAATGGGTTGTATTGACAATATATATTGAAAAAACGTAGACCTTTTTATTATGGGGCTTTTAACAACCATAAAGTCTCGTTAGTAACATACAAAACGTATTGACCATAATAAATCATTTTTACACTAAAGTCGTAGATGTTTCCATGCTTTTAACGACCATTTTAATAGCCATAATAAAGCCATAAAGTCTCATTAATATAGAAAACGATTTACCTATTGTGAACAAAATTGACAAATAGCATCTTAATTTCTTATTAAAGAAATGTTTTTGGTCTTAAAATTTTTAAGACTTCTTTATTTAGAAAGTCCTAAACCTTTTATAAAGTAGTATAGATATATATATATTTATAAGATTAAAATTATATATATAAATCCGATAAAACACACGGGGAATCTAAACACGTTAAAATACTCAACAAATCTATTAAGATCACAATGGGGGAAAACATTTCACTTATGCGTAAGTGAGGATCATAAATTAAGGCAATGTAGCACGTAAAAATTAACTTAAAACGTTAAGCACGCACGCACACTATTGGATTAGACAATCCAATGATCTATTGAATAAGCATATTCAATGCTCTTTTATTTTGGTCGCGAACCAAAATACTCATTTACTGAGACTCGCCATCTCATCATTTTTAGGTTTCGAGTTAGAACCTCCGCTACATTGTGCTTGATCTATTTGTGCGTGTTCACTATCATCAAGGTGAGTTCATAGCCTCGCTTTTACTTTATTTTGCAAACCCCGCGAGGGAGATACATGCGCTAAACTAGAACACAAGGTTTTTCATAAATGCTCTATCTTCTTGATTATTGGTACTGCCTAAGTATTTAGCCACAAGTCCCCTGATCATGAACCATTAATCACCGCGAGTGAACGTAGATATCGTGAATAGTACTATGGGGATTAATGACCCCGTTTCGATTATAGAGAAATAACCGGGGTGTACCATATTGAATTTCTTTAGGTAATTGGCTATTACCTCCTTTGGGGCATACTTACGTACACTGGTAATTCGGTGTATGCAGTTGAGTCTTGGTTTCATGAGCTTAGCGCATAATAATCTGTGATTTTCTTATGATATTGTTAGTTTACAATGATCATGATCTTATACTTGTGTTCAACTTATTTTAAACCTATGGATTTCACTCAACATTTTTGTTGACCTTTTTAAGCATGTTATCTCGTGTAACCAAAGTGAAGAGTATGACCAAGGCGGAAATGGGGCATGGCAAGGCTCATCCGGTGGTGTAAAACATAAAAGTTGTCATTTCTTTCAAACTCATGATCTTTCTTTTGGGAAAACACTTGATCTACTTGCAACATTTTGTATCAAACAATGAGTTTCGATGAATGATAACTATTTTAATAAAACGTCTCTTCGAGTCGTTTTCTATAATTATTGACTATGATCTCCATTCAAGTAACACCGAATTAGTCTTCCGCTATCATTAAGATTTTCGGGGTGTTATAGATTAACATCGAGCCAAGGTTATAGAGAACCAAAGAGTTTTCAAAACAATTGGACTATAACCGCACTTTTAAACGGGACTATTTTACACTCTTGCCTTACGCCTTCCATGACCGCTCTATGCATTAGGATTGATGCATCACTAGATCATAAGTAATTGCATTCATTTTAGTTAGGCATGGAGATTTGCTTGGCAAATATGTGTAGCTAACTAAAATCTTATTAATATTATATTATTTGGCATTTTACTTACATTAATTTATGGGTTGTTACAGACCATGTCTCGCATCCCGCCGGTTGTTATGTCCTCGACACTCGAGATGGAAGACACTATGTCCTCTACGATCACAATATGCCACCATACCATGCATCGCTTCGACGAGACCGAACCTTTGAGGAAGGTGAAGTTGCCGAACTCCAATCGCTCCATTTGTGATTGCTCGTTCTCAAGAGCACAATGCTTTTACTTCTATGACCTTAGATCAGTACTACGAGTCGCAGCAATGGCTACCTGCTTCAGATGTTGCTGTGAATGATGGATCATCCAAGTCATCCAAGAGCATTGACTCTGCTTCATCAGACTCTTCTGGATCATCTTCCCTACCGATCCGTCATCGCTGACGTAGGATCCGTGTTCTTAAGCCTTATGAGCCTGAGCCGTTTGGAGTGCCTTATCGACTACATCGTAAAGGTACGACCTTCATGCATATCGCTAGGAAGCGTGTGAGATCCATCACTATGACTCATGTGATACCATCAGCTCAGTCACCATCAGCTCAGTCACCACCTACTCAGTTATCACCAGTTTCACCTACTACTTCACCTACTGCTACATCACCACCACTACCACCTACTGTGTTCTACCATCAGACCACTACTGTTCTTGTTTCATCACCGCCTATAGCATCACCTCCATTGGACACTATTAGTGAGCCACTTCTACCACTTTGCATCAAGTGTTATCCACCATCACTATCTAATCCTGACATGCCTACTTAATTGGACGTTGAGACTGGACCAAGGAAGAAGGCTGGTGCTAGGCGATGGTCATTCTTGATGCCTTTACTTCGTCGTTGGAGAGAAGAAGAGGGAGCACCTAGTTCATTCGAGCTTGGAGAGAGCTCAACCACTGCACCAACTCTAGTTCTGCCTGTCACTGGTGAGCCTGTACACCACATTATTCCTCTGTTGGCTACGAGACTCGTCAGGCACGAAGACCAGTTGAGTGAGCTCCTGGCACATTATGATGAGATTTCACTGGTTAGGCTAAAGAGCTTGGAGGAAGAGGTCAAAAACCTCGTGATTGGTCGCTACCCTATTGAGATTGTGTTTGATATGATGAGTACCCAGATTGTGGAGGCGAGAGAGGCTGTGACCAGATTAACCCAGAGGCTGGAGACTACTGTCCGAGATGCTAGTACTTTGAGAGACCCTGCCTTAGGTCGAGAGAGAGTCTTGCATCACAAGCTTGCATCACGAGCTTGCATCCGCTCATGCTCACACTGCTATTCTAGAGGAAAGGATTGATGACCTCGAGGCGAGAGATCGAGCACATAAGCAAAAAATTCGAGATTTGACAGCCATGGTTGAGGAGATTCGTCGTCGTCATGATGACGCATCGGGAGATGCGTAGATTATAGTTATCTTTATCTTAGTATGTATCATAAAGCCGCCATATGAGGCATTAAGGCTTGTATCCTTTTGGTTTGTAACTTTGGAACAAGAATTATGATGTTGTAACCTATGGTTATGAACAATAATATGTAATGATGTACTTTATGTATCCTATGGTTGCATTTCTTATATTCTTGTGTTGTGATATTATTCATCAGTAATATATGCCGAACCGATCCTTATGTCCTTATACATATATGTTATGATTTGTTGAGAAAAATCATGATTCACTTATTGTCATTCATAACTATATCGTATCATTGATATAAAATGGTGATCTTGACTATTATAAGATTTATAATGTGTAATCACTTTTATTATCAATCGATGATTTCTTAATCTTGGTGTTTATTTCTTGGTAATTTTAGAAAAATGGTCAAGAAGAAAGCTACCTCATCCACCATCACACCAAGGCACTGTTCGAAAATTGGTCGCTGAAAGAGTTAGCACTGCTATAGCACAATATGTCACGACATCGCTAGAGCCGAAGCTGAACGAATTGCCCAAGAGGCACGTGAAGCTGAGATTGCAAGAGAGGTGAGATCGCAAGATGTCGAGATCGCAAGAGAAGCCGAAATTGCAAGAGAAGCTGAGATCGCCCGAGAAGCGGAAATCGCTCGAGAGGTGAAGTTGGCGTGAAAAGACGCGAGGTGAAGTCGCTCATCTTCTTGAGAGAATCGTGTCGCGAAGTCGCACGCCTTGTTGAAATGGCAAACTCAAATGCAAATAACACTCCAACAAATCAAAGTGAGTCATCCGTAACTCACAAGTGTAGTTACAAAGATTTCATGAACGCAAGTTTACATTCTTCAAGGCATCAAGGTGCTATTGGTTTACTTCATTGGTTTGAGAGAACCGAGACTGTACTTCTGCTAAGTAATTGCACAGATGATTGCAATGTCAAGTTTGCAACTGTAACTTTGTTAAAAGATGCGTTATCTTGGTGGAAAGCCCATGCTCAACCAATTGGAATAGAAGAAGCTTGTAAGATTCCATGGTCAGATCTGAAAAAAATGTTAATGAAGCAATATTGTCCAAGAACTAAGATCAAGAAACTCGAAGATGAGTATTGCCACTTGGCTGCTAAAGGTAATGATCTCAAGACATACTTCAAGAGATTTCATGAGCTGAAAGCTTTGTGTCCTCATCTGTTTCCCACCAATGAAAAGCTTTTGGAAGCTTTGATCGGAGGTTTACCTCGAAGCATCGAAGGAGATGTCATCTCTTCAAATCCAAAGACTGTTGAAGAAGTTGTCATTGTATCTCACCACCTTATGGAACCGATATTGAAGCTTGCAAATGCACAAGGCTCAAGTGACAACAAAAGGAAGCTTGATGATCGAAAAAGCTCAAATTCCAACCACCATCAATCCAACAACAACAATCAGAACAACAACCAGTATCTCCGCAACAGAAACCATCACCACAATTGGCAAAACCGAAGGCAAGAAGCCGCAAGGGCTTATGCTGCACCCACCGAAAAAGGGTATGTAGGACCCCATCCCGGTCAGCAGATGTTTGATGCACCATTCGACCTTGCACCGTGAAGTGTGACAAGTGCAACAAGGTAGGTCATCAAGGAAAACATTGCCAAAACCCCGGAGGGAAACATCAGAGCAAACATGAACTGTTATGGATGTGGAGAAAGGGTCATTTCAAGAGTCAATGCCCAAAGTTGAATGTAGCTCAACCAAACAATGCGCGTGCAAGAGTGTACGTGCTAGGAGATGGAGATGCGCCATTGAACCCTGACATTGTGACGGGTACGTATTCTCTTAACAATCATTTTGTAAAAATCTTGTTTGATTCTGGAGCCGATAAGAGTTTTGTATCTACTACTTTTGCACCATTACTTGAAATATCCCCAATTGCCTTTGATACAACTTATGAGATAGAGCTTGCTGATGGAAAGATAATAGGAACCAACACCGTAATCCGTAATTGCCATATTCTGTTACAAGACCACTCATTCTTCATAGATCTTTTGCCAATCAAACTTGGAAGTTTCAATGTCGTAATTGGCATGGATTGGTTGTCAAAACATCGTGCTAGGATTGTTTGCGACGAGAAGACCGTTCATATCCCGATCAACGGTGAAACCTTAGTCATCCAAGAAGATCAAAGTAGAAAATACTTGAGTGTCATATCCTGCGCAAAGTCGATAAAGTACATGGAAAAAGGATGTTATGCCTTCTTAGCTCAAGTAATGGAAAAGAAATCGGAAAAGAAACGACTAAAGGATGTACCTGTAGTCAGAGAATTCCCTGAGGTATTTCCAGAAGATTTGCCTGGACTCCCACCTGCTTGACAAGTCGAATTTCAAATCGATCTTATTCCTGGAAGAGCTATCGGAAAAAGGATTCATTAGACCAAGTTCCTCACCCTGGGGAGCACCGGTTTTATTCATCAACAAAAAGGGGGAGATTGTTAATACAAATAAGCCGTAAAAATGTTTATTTATATTTTACGATCTTCTAATGTTTTGTCGATAACAAACGGAAAAACATTTTAACGAAACAAATAAAATACGTAAATGGTTTGAGCCAATAGTTTTCTAACACACTTACGTTTTCACATAAAACACTAAAACAAGTATAAGTGATTTTATGATTTAGTAATACATATGTACAACAACTAGTGTTTACATATTGGGAAAATATATACATAACTAGTATGTATTATAATGGGTAATACAATTGGGTAGAAACTTAAGTATTTGACTCATTGACCAAATACATTAAATGTAGTTGGATATAACCCAAAGTCCATGACCCATACCCATGGAGCTTGACCCATAACCCATTTCATGACATCATGCTTTGGTCATACATGGTTTTAATCCATGGCCCATAGTTTTAATCCATGAACCATTAACTAGATGCATTACATCTTGTGGATACATTGAAATTACTTGATATCCATGATCCATAACCCATGACCCATGACCCAAAACCCATGGGCAAGGAGCGCCCCACGGATTCCCAAGACATGCTGGACGGATCCTCAGTGAGGGATCCGTGGATCCGTGGAACAGTAGATGTTTTTCCTCTATAAATAGTGAGCCATTTCTTCCTTTTGGGTTGTCACTCCCACACATTCTTTCCCCAAGTATTATAACCTTCTAACCACAGATCCTAAGGGATCTTTCTATGTAGTTTGTCTTTTGTTTTTGTGTGATTCTCTAGGTTCCTCTTAAAGGCGAGATCACCACCTCTTGAAGTCGAGCAAGCTCAAGTCCATGAGTTGCCATACTTCGTCATCATCAAAACTACTGAGGTTCTCTTGTTGATACTTCTTTCTTCCTCAATAGAGATGATGTGTCCAAGGCATTAGTGAAGGATGCCGAAAGAGTCAAGACGAAGGCATTAGTGAAAGATGCTTAACGTCCGTGTCTAAAGCATTAGTGAAGAATGCTAAAAGAGTCAAGATAAAGGCATTAGTGAAGGGTGTCTATAAATCTAACCAATGGCATTAGTGAAAGTTGCCTAAGGTGTACATTCGATATGGTGTGTTTCGATGTACAAAATAGATTAGTATTGGGTCCAAGGATATTGATATCCTTGATGGTGTTGTAATAAGGAGTTGGTCTCCTTTAGGGTTTAGGTGTTGTGTAGTGTTGGGTTGTAGTTCCTCTATTGTAATGAACTCAGTACTTAGCCTAGTACCGGATAAAGGGTAGGCGACGTTGTGGTAGGTGTGGTTCAACCTTGTGAAAGAACCCGATGGTTAGCCTAGTACCGGAAAAAGAGTAGGCGATGTTGTGAAGGCTTCTCCGCCATAAGGAGTTGGTGCGTGTAGTGATTACGAACTCTCGAGTAGGTGACTCGGGGAGTGGAGTAGGGCAAGGAAGGTGTCCTTGTAGCTGAACCACTATAAATACTTGTGTCGTGGTTATGTGCTTCTTACTCTTTATATTTCATTACATATTTATATATCTATTTATCAATGTCCAACACACACATCCAAATAGATTGACATAAGTGGATCTAAATATTTTAAAACATAGTTTTAATTGGCAAAACTATTCAAACCCCCCTTCTAGTTTTCCAAAATTGGCATCAGAGCTTCGTTACCAAGTTTCTTTGAGTATGTTGTACTTTAAAAACTTGATACGATCCGTGTATGTTTGAAAACTACAAAGAAGGATTTTTTTTTGGTCATGTTTTTTTTTAATCATCATAGTGTTTAATGTTGGACAATGATAGAACGTTCTAATATTTTCCTTGTTAAGAATTCTCCATACTTGGATTTGGACATACCAAGAAGATCATAAAGAAATTCTCTAAATATCTCTTTTTGTAAAAAGAATATTTAGCATAGTATTCCTCACACATGGATTTGGGGATCCTAAGAAGATCACAAAAATTTCTAAATACTTCTTTTCTCAAAAAGAATATTTAGCAAAGGTATGATTTTAACTAATCTCAAGTTTTCTTTTAGTTTCTTATAATCTTAGTTATATGTTTACTTTTTATTAGTTATTATTTAAGTAGTTATCTATATTATAATCATCATCAAGAATTGTATTTGTAACACCCCCAAAAATAGTTTGCAGCGGAAGAAAAAGTTTTGGGATGCTACTTAGTGGATCATAACGCAAGTGAGAAATAATAGCTTTTTCAGTAAAATATTTCATTTATTGTAGTAAAACAAAGTTTACAAAAGTTGAATTGTTATGAAAAATAGCTCATTAACAAAATGTGGTCCCACCAGAAATCGAGTCATCTATGACCATGCCATGCCAATGCCCAAGCGCCCGGAGTTAGCTATCGCCTTTTCATCCCGAAAATACATGCTAAAAGTCAACACAATGGTTGAGTGAATTCATATGTTTAGTAATAAAGCTTGATCATAAGATTTTCAAGTTTAAAGAAGCCATGGGCTACGTTGTTATACGCCCATAAAAGAAAGTTGATATTATTGCACTAAGCTCATGAAACCAATACTAACCGATACACCCAATTATCGGTGTAAGTAAATAAATTGCCCTCCGAGATGTAATAGCCAATTACATAGAGATACCAAATATAGTGTGCCCGGTTATTTCCGATAACCGAGTCGGGTCGTCAATTCCCATAGTACTATCCACGATATTTGCGCTCACTCGCAAGTGATTAATGGTTCATGATGTAGGGACTTTTGGTCGGCAACTTAGGCGAGTCATAATATCAAGAGTACAACAAACAGGTTTTCAAGCAATTGTGATCATAAAAGCAAGAGTAGCATGTATTCTCCCCAAGGAGTTTATAAAACAGTTAAAAGAGTAAAAGTGGGCTATGAACTCACCTTAGTCCGGGTTAATGCAAGAATCGATACTATCACAACTAGCATCGGAAATTAAACAAAGTAGTATCATAGTATGGCATCGCATAACGATATAAGAGTACAGGCACAACGGCTCGTCATCGGCTCAACCTAGTAGTGTACGGCTTATCTCAGAATACGTATCGTAAAGTAATTGAGTTTTCAAAAGATAAGTGTTTTAGTTTTCGTGGAATACTCGTATCAATGTTTATTTAAAAGTATAATATATCATATTCTCAAAAAGTTTATCATTAATGTTTCGTGTGGTGGTAAGAAGACAAAGACTCGACATACAACTCACCCCAAAAGTATACCAAAATGTAACTCACACCAAAGGTTATAACTCACGCCAAACATAACTCATACAAAGCCACCCTATATATTATGAGGAATAGTCAAGGGGGTCTTGACGAAGACTCATGTCGAGGAGACAATGACAAGAAGAAATCGAGGAAGTAACGACACATAACTACGCCAAGAAGTGAGTTAATTGGTAAGTTTCGGTGTTTACCCATAATCCCAAATAGTTTGTACAAACATGTCTTGCAATAATGATAAGTTTGAATTTACAACTCATATAATAGAGGTTTCACTAGTTAAAAGAACACTTTTTTCGATTCTCGGAATAAAAGAAACATTTGAATTTAAAAATTTAAGTTTAGAATGTTTTATATAATTTTGGCATGACGCGTCCATTTATAAAACATTCCCAAGCCATCGTGACTTTAAATAAACCAAGTTTGAAATTACAATATTTATACATTTTGTTTCGTTATCATTCACGTAATTATTAGCTTTGAGTTTATTGAATAGTTTGTGAGTGTTCCGTGTCTAATATATTAAATTCTATTAGAGTCTAATATATTATACTGTTAAGTCACAAAGTGTCCAATAAGTCCAACGTCTAATATCGCAAATCCAATAACAATCCAAATCCAATATGTCCACATAATATCAATATCCAACTGATATAAATCAATGTCAACAAGTCACAATCCATATTAAGTGTATAATCTAAACCAAGTCGTCAACCCAAGTATAATCCGTTATACCAACGCATCGTAATACCAATGATTAAATCCCAAACTCAATTCCAATGTAAACCAAAACGTATCAAGTCTCAAATGGTTATCCGAAACTTACTAATATTGCCAACGCTAAAACCAATATCGACAAGTTAGTCAAGTGTTTAATGTACAAAAAAATGTTATTACAAATTAAGTATACCAAAATGAACCAAGTATATTTAACCAATATTACATACTCATTTAACTTTCACTTAAACCAAACACACTACATATAGTTTTTATGCCACAACTTTATTTGACCCAAAAAATTTATTAAACTTGCACAAACAAACGCCTCTCGGCTGAGATTTAGACCGAGAATTGTGACCACCAAAATAAGCTTTAACGAGCATATCCTCGGAAATAGACACAACCGCGACTCACAAGAAATACACGATTCACACACCCTACTAGTTTTATACTATCTCATGACCAATCTCATACCCAAACCCTATATATACGACTCAATAATCAGACCCAAGCGAGTCTAATCGACCAAGCAACCCAAATTGACCCGATATCAATCGAATTAAATCCAACTAATCCTAACACTTTGGAAAACGCTAGCCTTGCCGTGACTCACCGTGAGTCACGGTCCGAGATCAAAGAAACAAAAGGGTATCAAGACCAGCCCAAATAATAATCAACTCAAACAAGTTGTCGCTAACCCAAGAACCGAGACTCGAGCAAGAAGAAAAAAAAACACACGACCCATACGGTTCTGACCCGACTGTACCACAACCAGACCCGTGACAAAACGAACAATCCAAACACCATGAACTGGATTTTCACCACATGAAAATAGATCCAAAAACGTTTTAAAAATCCATATTTCAATCACATTTTAACCAAAATTAATATCCACGAAAACCTTAAAATCTCAACGAGAATCAGTTTTAAGAGAAAAAAAAATATATAATAATAAACGAGGATCACAGGTTTTACCCTTTCATACGGACGAACGAGAGAGGATGAGATAGGGGCGGAGAGGAACGAAACACCATCCATGACTACATGATCTAATACCCACTATACTACTTAGGGTGCCCCAAACGTCACTAGTAAACCCGATATCCACATCAAACGCCCTTGGTCTCCTTGGTGGTGAAGAACCACGGCTGCAAAAACCACGGACAAACACTCTTAACGAACCCACGATCTTAATCACAAATCAAAACCCTTATACCAATATCATACATGACCCTTTTGTCTTGATCTAAACCCTCAAACGAACCACACGCTCTTCTTATCTTTAAAGAAAAGAAAAGTGTTGGCGGCTGAAGCTGTTGTGGTGGCGGCTGAAGCTGCTGTGGTGGTGATCGGAGAATGAGGCAGCGATGTAGCCAGCCATGGTGGCGGCTGAAGTTGAGAGAGGAGGAGGGAGATGGAGGCTGTGATAAAATGTATCAAACCCTAATGGCAAATGCTAAGTTTTTATATACTCAAAGAAAATGTAACAAAAGAAAGTGCAAGGTTTCCAAAAGCCAAGGGGGTGCACTGAAAGTTTTATTCCAGGGTCCATTTTCGTATTTTCGTAAACTTTTGTAAACATCAAGTTCGGGGTTTAATTGGGCAAGTACACGCGCGAATTAAATTACGTAAATAGCGCCATCGCGTTCAGAATAACTTTTCCAATAAGAATGAGTATTTACACGACCATTTTCTTGCAAATAGAAATAATGATCGAATTATAACGTTTTAATGAGGTTACAATTGTGCCGGTACGCGTGCGATAAGATAAACGAGATAACCTCTTGTTGTCGTGTTTTAATCATCAGTAAATGTCAGGAAATAATTAATTGCATCATTCATTTATCAACGTTACCCGTGATTGCATATTTCAAATAAAAAGTAAAAATTTAGGCGTGAAAATGCATAAGAGTGTTTAATTAAATCAAGATAAACAATTACTTTATTCTTTATAGGTGAATAATAACTTGGAAATTTACGGGTTGTTATAGTATTCTAGTTGATTTATATATACTATACTACAAACCTGTAATAATGATATCTCGGTTATTCAATAACCTTGATCACTATTCCTCACAAAAAGGACTATTGACACTTCATCTATGTCATGAGTATCCATGTGAAATTTCCTATATTATGATAAAATGAGATTTTATCATAATTGTTGAAAAATCTCCCAATGAATTATGATTTTATTCATAAAAAGGGAACCTCGTTAAATAGGATTAGTATTAAACCGTCAAAACCCCAAACCACAAGTTTTAGAGCTTAAGCATCAACCATAGGAAATTTAGAACTCCTAAACCAACATTATCAAGGAATAATTAAGCTGAACTTTTGCTGTTATGCCAGATCCCTGAGTTTAAACTATACGGATCCCTAATGTAAGGGATCCGTGGGATCCGTGCAATAGAAAACAACATAAGTTAGAAATGATCACTGGAAGTTCCACTATTACTCTTTCATCAAAGACTCACGAACAAAAACCTAGTTACTATTCACAGAAGCAATTTGATCATTTCCCTCAAGCAAAACAATCTCTTGTGTAAGTATAGTCTTCACTACATTGTTAATCTTATTCCTTGATTCCTAGGATTACAATTTTTTTATTTTTAGAAGTTGGGTTCAAATGGATTTGTCACAATTTGTTGCCACATTGATTTCTAAGATTTTATAAATCAAAGAATGAACATTGTTAATACAAATTAAACTCATTTCTTGAATTCAATGAGAATGTCTTGAGCAAAATTGTGATCAAACCCTTTAGGCTACTATTCACAATTAACACCACATTGTGGTTTTGTTATATAGGAACAATCATGCCTAGTAATTGTCAACAAGACTATCAAGATACCGTCCACTACATTCCAATGTATCATCCCAAAGATGGACTTAGCCCGGAGGATAGGAAAGCTTTTAAGTTGCTTGAAAAGAGACTTTTTCATGAAGGCCGTGTTGTAGAACCATCATTCATTGCCAACACCGACATCTGACAAGTATTTAGAGGAATTGGGTTTGATTGCCTCTTGGATATAAACGAGTAAATTTGTCCGGTGTTCGTGCTTGAATTCTACAAAACAATGAGAATTGTTAGGAATAAGAACGGGACCATCTCAATTGTCTTCATCATAAATGAGCATGAGTACACCCTCTCACTTGTAGAATTTGGAAGAATACTACGTGTTCCATATCAACGAGTTTGCATGTATTCCAATGAATGGTCTTTGGCGGAGCTACATGACATGGTTGATCATCATGAAGTTTGCTACATGAGAATCCCGGAAGCTACGACGGTAAGGGATACCGTATTCATGCAAAGGGCATCTCCATCGAGGGTCACGGAAAATCCAAAGTGATCTATAGGGATCCATTTCAAATGGAACTTTTGGAGATGTTTTCGATGTACAAGAAATGGGAAGCCATGCTATGCTTAGGAGGCAACAAGGATCATCCTAATGCATGCTTGAGCTTCATGATTTATTGCCTTGTGACCGGTACTCGTTTCAACCTAGCATATTACATGATAAAGAGAATGGCGAGTGTGAAAAGCATGGACAAAATGGTACTTCCTTATGAAATGCTCCTATCCCGTCTAGCAAACTTCATCTTTTCTCTATAGCCCTTTACATACTCCCTTGATCATAGCTTTTGCAACAAAGTTATGGTACCGTTGACCGAGGAAGAACTACAAGGTTTATGGTGGAAGGCAAAAGACCTCACCCTCCAACGGATTCATCGGATGAACGGGAGAGACAAAGAGAAGGAGAAGGTAGTAGCAACCCCCTTGGCAACATCGATCTCGACCCTTTGGATTACATTAATCAATTGCCAGACATTCCTAGCCCATCACCATAATGGCAACAAACTAAAGGGATCTTCAAATGTTTCCCAACTTCTTGAAGAAAAAGAAGTAGATGGGATGAAGAGTGAAGGGAGGTTGAAGACGAGGAGTGATATGGAAGGAGATGGAGAAGTAAGGTAAGGTCATAGGACCTTAGTTTGTTAAAACAATTTGGAACAATGGTTTGTAACTTATTAACAATACTTATGTAGAATAGGAAGTAACGTGTAGGAATTTCCATGGTTAGGCATTGAACAATTTAACTTAAGAACAAGTAGGATGAGATTTTATGACATCTTGAATTCATTCAAGTAGTCATCGTCACTCATCTTTAGCTACACTTTGGTCCCCCCACACTTACTATGCATTATACTTGTTGTGCTTTTGCATTTAATCATTGTAGAAATAACTAGTAGAAGCATTTGCTATAAAGTGCAAGAATTGCACATTTGTTGAAAGCCTTCTGATCTGCAGTAGACGGATCCCAGTCTTATAACTAGCCGGATCCCTCCCAAGAGGGAACCGTGGGATCCGGGAAGACAGGTAACAGATATAGATCATTATTTATTCAAGTTATTTCCTTAATCACATCATGATGGCTAAAGATGATTCTTTAATACCACTTAAGGCTTCCTCAAGTACAGTAGGTCTCACATTCACCCATAGGTAAATTAGGATCAAATCCAAAGTGCCTTTGATTTATCAAACTCAAAAATATCCACCATTTTTCCGCTTCAATGTTCACACATTATTCCTCACATCTCAAAACACTTAGTTTGATATTTACACCAATTTTAGCAAAATTGATTTTAGTCACTCTTACATCAAAATAGGCTTGAAACTAGTTTTTCATTTTTCTTTATTTCTTAGGATTTTCTCAAATTTCTCTTGAGCCATCATCTGATTTCTAGGACTAATTGCCATCATCTTTCCATTTCAAATCAAATGGTATCCTCCTCAAGTACTTAGTTAGACTCTCTAAAATCCACTTCCCTACCCAAAAATCATCATTAAGTATCCTCACTCCTTATGGTTGAGCATTTAAGACATCCACCACTCAAGACATCTAAGAAAAGTCAAAACCTCAAAATTCATAGGTACTAGACCTTACAAAAGCATGATCATTTTAGCAAATATCTGTCTGACAGACGGATCCCTGGCTTATAACCAGACGGATCCCTAGTGAGAGGGATCCGTGGGATCCGTGTCTACAGAAAGACTTTAATCAACTTTTTCTTCCAAATTTAAGCCACCTTTGGTAATCTAAACACATTTAGGTACCATTTAATGATTTCCTAGAGCTGAACAACATCTTAGTTGACCTTAGTGCATGTCTAATCCCCTTAGTCGTCATGAATTTAATTCCTTAATTCAAATTCACCCCTTATAAACCAAACACTCTTGAGGCTAAGTCATCACTCCTACCTAATTCTCAAAAATCAGTAGCTAGAAGCTGATATTGCATCCTCACCATCACTATGACTAAAGCACTTAGCAACAACTCTTCAACCAAAAGGAATGGTCATATGATTCATGAGATTTCATCCACCGAATCATCTCCCGTAAGAGATAATAGTGCTAGAATCCCACCTCAACAAACCCAATCAACAATTGCTAAGAGAACCGCAAGAATTAGTATTAGACCTTTTGGGTTAGAAAAGGGTTCATCAAGCTCCAAAACAAACGCACCAAGATCTAGTAAAAAGCTTAAACCCTCATTTCTAGAACATAGACAACATCCCTTCACCGAACCTATCTCTCATCCAAATCTCTATTCATTGGAGCATTCACCACCAAGAACTTCTCACTCACCAACATTCTCACTAAATAGGGAACCACCTACAACACCAACTAGTCCATCATTGGAAACAAGGAACCACCAAGGACTTGATCATATGGAGGAATATCCATTACCACCACCTTCGTTCTTAGTAGAACCTCATCCTACATTGCCAAATGTATCCCCACCATCATTTGTAGAGCCTCCTCAAAACATCCAACCTCCTCCGGTTCCTACTCAAGACAATAGTTGCTCTAATTGTCTAATCACACAAGGACTTGTTCAAGAAGTACGAAATGAATTACATTTCATGTTTAATCATCTTCTTGAAAGATTGGACCAAATCAACAAGTTTACTCATCCTTAGACTCAAGCACATGGTTGCTTCTTAAGTTTTTGGTCACTTATTAGTATTAGTAGTATTTGTATTACATGGCAAAATCATTCTCTTAGTTTTTAGATTTTTGTTGATCATCTCTTATGTTTTATTGAATGATAGCTTATTTGCCATATTGCTTTGAGTATATGTTTGTTGATTGAATACATATCTCACCTTGATGTTAACATTATTTGGTACATCACCATTACTGAAATCAGTCATCAGATAGACGGATCCCTGAGATTTGCCTAGACGGATCCCTCCAAGGAGGGAACCGTGCAACATAAGACAAATTTTTCACTAACTTGAGTCTTATTTGCAGGAAATTATGCACTATATACTTGTTTTCTAACCTTTGTTTTTTAGATTTTCAAAATACACATGAAGACTTTGACACCCTAAGCTAGGGGAGCTTTGTGTCAAACCATACATTGCAAAATTATTTGCAATATAATCCTCATACGGATTACATTTCATTACGTCCCCTTGCAAAGTTGCAATCATCTAGGGGGACCAGTATCGTCATTAAGACTAAACCATTTGCAAACATAGTTGCACTGCATTACCTTAGTAGTTTTTATTTACTTGACGCCCTCACAAAGGGATGGACTCGTCAAAGGGGAGTTAAGACGAGTAAAAACATTGTGTTAGTTTCTTTTCTTTCTTAAAACATTGTGTTAGTTTCTTTTCGACGCTCTTTTTGTTTCGACAAAAAGGAGGAGAAGAGAGTAAAAACTCCAATTCGAACTTTTACAAATTTTAGTTTTTCCTTAAAATAATTTTATGTTTTGTCATCAACAAAAAGGGGGAGATTGTTAATACAAATAAGCCGTAAAAACGTTTATTTATATTTTACGATCTTCTAATGTTTTGTCGATAACAAACGTAAAATCATTTTAACAAAACAAATAAAATACGTAAATGGTTTGAGCCAATAGTTTTCTAACACACTTACGTTTTCACATAAAACACTAAAACAAGTATAAGTGATTTTATGATTTAGTAATACATATGTACAACAACTAGTGTTTATATATTGGGCAAATATATACATAACTAGTATGTATTATAATGGGTAATACAATTAGGTAGAAACTTAAGTATTTGACCCATTGACCAAATACATTGAATGTAGTTGGATACAACCCAAAGTCCATGACCCATACCCATGGAGCTTGACCCATAACCCATTGCATGACATCATGCTTTGGTCATACATGGTTTTAATCCATGGCCCATAGTTTTAATCTATGAACCATGGACTAGACGCATTGCATCTTGCGGATACATTGAATCTACTTGATATCCATGATCCATAACCCATGACCCATGACCCAAAACCCATGGGCAAAATGGAGTGTCCCACGGATCCCCAGTAATACACTGGATGGATCCTTCAAGTGAGGGATCCGTGGAACAGTAGATGTTTTTCCTCTATAAATAGTTAGCCATTTCTTCCTTTTGGGTTGTCACTCCCACACATACTTTCCCCAATTATTATAACCTTCTAACCACAGATCCTAAGGGATCTTTCTATGTAGTTTGTCTTTTGTTTTTGTGTGATTCTCTAGGTTCCTCTTAAAGGCGAGATCACCACCTCTTGAAGTCGAGCAAGCTCAAGTCCATGAGTTGCCATACTTTGTCATCATCAAGACTACTGAGGTTCTCTTGTTGATACTTCTTTCTTCCTCAATAGAGATGATGTGTCCAAGGCATTAGTGAAAGATTCCGAAAGAGTCAAGACGTAGGCATTAGTGAAAAATACTTAACGTCCGTGTCTAAAGCATTAGTGAAGAATGCTAAAAGAGTCAAGACAAAGGCATTAGAGGGTGTCTAGAAATCTAACCAAGGGAATTAGTGAAATTTGCCTAAGGTGTACATTCGATATGGTGTGTTTCGATGTACAAGATAGATTAGTATTGGGTCCAAGGATATTGATATCCTTGATGGTGTTGTAATAAGGAGTTGGTCTCCTTTGGGGTTTAGGTGTTGTGTAGTGTTGGGTTGTAGTTCCTCCATTGTAATGGAACTCGGTACTTAGCCTAGTACCATATAAAGGGTAGGCGACGTTGTGGTAGGTGTGGTTCAACCTTGTGAAAGAACCCAATGGTTAGCCTAGTACCAGAAAAAGAGTAGGCTACGTTGTGAAGGCTTCTCCACCATAAGGAGTTGGTGTCGTTTAGTGATTACAAACTCTCGAGTAGGTGACTCGGGGAGTGGAGTAGGGCAAAGAAGGTGTCCTTGTAGCCGAACCACTATAAATACTTGTGTTGCGGTTATGTGCTTCTTACTCTTTATCTTTCATTACATATTTATATATCTATCTATCAATGTCCAACACACACATCCAAATAGATTGACATAAGTCGATCTAAATATTTTAAAACAAAGTTTTAATTAGTAAAACTATTCAACCCCCTTCTAGTTTTCCAGATATTACATATTAGGTCCTCATTGTTTCTTCTTTCTTCATTTCTTCTTGTGGGTTTTGTAATCTTCAAATTTGTAATTCCTAACAAGACTTTTAGATGAAGATGATTTGTTTGATGTACAAGTTCAAGTACAACTGAATACAGGAGAACTTGCAGATGTTGGAGTTGCAGATGCAGAACCTGAGGATGAAAATGCAAGTGTTGGAGTTGCAGATGCAGATGCAGAAAATGAAGCTGCAGAACCTGGAAAAGTTGCAGATGCAGAAAATGAAGTTGTAGATGCAGAAAATGAAGCTGCAGAAAATGAAGTTACTGAAAAAGTTGAAGTTGCAGATGTTGGTACTTACAAGACTGAAAGTGTTAATGAGAAGGGTAAAGCACCAGTTATTGAAGAGGATGTCCAAGTAGGTGAAAATGCATATGAAGATGAAAATGCAGATGAATCAGCTAGCCTAAAAAGGAGGCATGATCAATTTTGGGAAGGTCAGTACAAGGCAGGATTTAAGCCCCTAGAAGGACATCTCAAAGACAATATATGAAGAATTATAATAGGAAGATAAATCAGGATTATAAAGGTCAAGGGATGACACTAGAAGAAGCATTTGAAGTAGAATACGTTATTAAAGTTGTCTATGTAATAAAATTTTCTTTTGATAATGGCAGTTAGTGAACTTGTTAATGTAAAACTCCTTAAGTACTTTTTCTATAGCAGTTAGTGAACTGGTTAATGTAAAGTTCTCTCTTGATAATGGCAGTTAGTGTGAAGATCGTTTATAAGCTCTAGGGGATAACAATAACAACGATTATAATGCACAGCGGAATAAGAAAACATCGTTTGTTATTATTAACAAAGTTCTTCGTCATCATCTCTACCACTAAACACTAATATACCAAATACTAACCTAGGCGTTTACATGAACATACGCCTAGGAACTAACTAACTAAATATAGACGTTTATAGAAACACGTCTACTAACTAAACTAATAACCTAGGCGTTTACAAGACTATACGCCTAGGACACACACACACACCTTTAAGTCGACTACATCTTGGAAGACTTAATTAAAACCTACACCACATGTCCTCTTTATATACTAAAGGATTAGGGTTTATAAATCTCTACGAAGGACTAATAAATAAAACTTCTTTTGCAAGCAAGTCCTTCCATCTTTTTGTAGGTTTCCTTCTTGTCATATTAAGTCCCTCTTGTTTCATTCTTTTTGTCTTATCAACTCAAACGTATAATTCCCAACAATCTTCCCTAGTTGATAATGACAAAACCATTCTTGAACGAACTTCCCTAGACGGTAGAGAAATTGAGATCGTGATCTCACCATGAATGAAACAAGTATGTCTTCCTTTGTCTTCCCTTAATCCATGCCATGCCACTCAAACATCTCTTCCCCTTTTGTTATTATCCAAATAGGAACGATGCAAATAATGATCTTGACCACCACGAACCAATATCATACTTCCAATCTAAGCCATCCAATGTTTCAAATTGCCTCCATGAAGAACACCAAAATGCTTACTAAAATGAATCCAAAACAAGAGAAAACTCCAACTAGCGTAGTAATAATGATCAATGATAGTAAAATCAAACACTTCCCTTGAGTGGTGCATGAACATCAAATGATTCTTCAAATCTATAAGCTCCTTGTAATGATCACTTGTAAAGAAAATCAAATATAACGAACTTGATGAAGAAGTAAAATAACCCAAACTTGTATCTTATGTCTTGTTTATCCACGTGACATTGAACTTATACTGCTAACTAAAAATATAAGTAGACCGCAATCTCTTGACAAAATCCTCATCTTCAATGAGACACTGAGCACTACAATGTAACTCCTTTAAATGATAGTTAACTAGGTCTTCATCCATCCACCCCTTGACCTATGAAAACTAGATTTTGCAAGTCTTCGTCAACATCCTTTAAGCACGAACAAGTTACCTCCTGCTAAAAGGTATGATAAAACACGTATCCAAGTAATTCCACTTCACCTTCAAATAAGTGATAAATAATCCTCTTCGTAATCAATTCTTCAATAAAATCAACTTCGAGCTTTTTAAAATCTTTTAAGAACAAAAATCAATGTTCTTGTGTGTGTGAACCAATCTCCATGTGTGTGTCGCTAAAAACCAAAACAATTATCATGCTCGACTTCCCCTCAAAATATCCATGAGAAAGAAAAACCTTCACTGGACCCATGATCTATCCCAACCAATAGGAATATTCAATAAACTTGGTAATCATCAGTTGCTTGTATTCATATGAGCAGTACTTAGCATGTAGGGGACCAATATTAACCATATAACATGGGCAGTACCTTGAAATATAACAGTAGTACTTTGAGTAAACAACAGTACTTTGAGTAAACAACAGTACTTTGTTAGCAGCCATATTCAATAGCCTGTAACTTTTTCATAAAAGCTCAGATCGACGATCCCTCTGGTGGAAAGTTAGATGGTTATATAGAGAACGTCCACCTTAAATTTCGTCACGATCCAACGGTTAACGAAAACATTATGATCGTTACAAAACAGTGCTGTAGTAACCTTACAAAAAATTCAGTTTCAGCAGCAGACTTCGACAGCTTATAACTTTTTATTGAGAGCTCTAATTGACAATCCCTTTAGTGAAACGTTAGATGGATATACTGAGATGCACCAACCAAAATTGTAGCTCGATCCAACGGTTCAAGAGAAAGTTATCGCTGTTTGAAAACAACCCTGCAGAAAGATACGAAAATTTGTAACAGCTTCAAATTTTGCATCTTTTCTTCGAAAAAACCTTGTAGATCCCTATCTCAAGAGCTCCCCGCTCTGATACCAATTGTGAAGATCGTTTATGAGCTCTAGGAGATAACAATAACAACGATTATAATGCACAGCGGAATAAGAAAACATCGTTTGTTATTATTAACAAAGTTCTTCGTCATCATCTCTACCACTAAACACTAATATACCAAATACTAACCTAGGCGTTTACATGAACATACGCCTAGGAACTAACTAACTAACTATAGACGTTTATAGAAACACGTCTACTAACTAAACTAATAACCTAGGCGTTTACAAGACTATACGCCTAGGACACACATACACACACCTTTAAGTCGACTACATCTTCGAAGACTTAATTAAAACCTACACCCCATGTCCTCTTTATATACTAGAGGATTAGGGTTTACAAATCTCTACGAATGACTAATAAATAAAACTTCTTTTGCAAGCAAGTCCTTCCATCTTTTGTAGGTTTCCTTCTTGTCATATTAAGTCCCTCTTGTTTCATTCTTTTTGTCTTATCAACTCAAACGTATAATTCCCAACAGTTAGTGAACTGTTTCCAATCATATAGCTTCTGAGTCCACTGCTAGTTAATATATTACCAGTAGATTTAAACATTTGCTTAGTGGGAAGCCAAACTGCATTTCATCAAGAAATTACATCTGCATTTCATTAAGAAATTACAACTGTATTTCAAATTACATCTGCATTTCATCAAGAAATTATAAATGCTTTATTAAAAGTCATTTCAAGGCATAACTACATAACTGCATTGCAAGCCAAACATCTATGATGAACATGTTTCCATAGTCTAACCCATCTTTTTTTCCCCTTCCCTTTTAGACTAACAATTGGATATGTGGGATTCTTTGAAACAAATGGTTTCATACCAATTAAGTCACAAGTTTCCTTATTTGGTAGTCCAAGAACCTGAATCCTATCCTTAAAATAAATATGTGAGCTTGAACCCTTTTTTGCTAGCTCATTTGGTGAGGGAATCTTGCTAACTTCAACCTTGTATGAGCTAGAACCCTTTTTTTGATTGTAATCTAGGGAATAAAACATTTCCCATGGCAATGGATACAAGTTGCTTTCAGAGCTTTCAGAGCTTGAAATGGTTATGATTTATGCATTATAGAATTAAGTAAAAAATTTAAAAATATATATAAAAATAATTTTAAATAAATAGAAAATGTTGAAAACTTGGTTTGGGTTGGAAGTCATTTTTGAAGAACCTTTTGTTAACAGGAATGGCTAATGTGTGTGCTTCAACCAATGATCCATATGCCTTTATATACTAAAATGTTGGTGCTTCAAGAATACAAAATACAGTCAAGATTCTCATCTATGTGTGCACAGTTTTTTTAGTCACTATTTTAGTAAAAAATCAGCTTTTCATGACTGCAACTTTTGTATCATCAAAGCATGCCTGCATTTTTTACAAATAAGCCTGCAATACATTTAGTGAATGCACAATTTTTTTCCATGACTGCACAGTTTCTTTTAGAAATAAGCCTGCATTTTTCATGACTGCATAATTTTATAAAAAGCATGCATTTTTCATGACTTATATACATTATTGAATTTCAAATTACATTTGCATTACTGATATATTGATATACATTATTGCACAACTTTAAATTGATATACATTACTGCATTTTTTACATTACTGAATTGATATACATTACTGCATTTTTTTACATTACTGCACAGTTTTAAATTGATATACATTACTGCATTTTTAAATTGATATACATTATATACATACTGATATATTGATATACATTAATGAATTTCAAATTACATCTGCATTTTTTAAAAATCAGCTTTTCATTACTGATATACATCACTGCACAGTTTTAAATTGAAGCTATAATAGGCATGTTTCATAGGTGCATTTCAACCCACAAACTGCATTTCAAATTACATCTGCATTACATCATGATATTACAAATGCTTAATTAAAAGCCATTTCAAGGCATAACTATATAACTGCATTGCAAGCCAAACATCCATGATGAACATGCTTCCATAGTCTAACCCATTTTTTCCCCATTCCCTTTTGGACTAACAACTGGATATGTGGTATTTTTTTGAAACAAATGGTTTCATACCAATTAAGTCACAAGTTCCTTATTTGGTAGTCCAAGAACCTGAATCCTATCCTTAAAATAAATCTGTGAGCTTGAACCCTTTTTTGCTAGCTCATTTGGTGAGGGAGTCTTGCTAACTTCAACCTTGTGTGAGCTAGAACTCTTTTTTTTTATTGTAATCTGAGGGAAAATACATTTCCCATGGCATTGGATACAAGCTGCTTTCAGAACTTTCAGAGCTTTCAGAGCATAAACAGAAATGGTTGAAAACCTGGTTTGGGTTTGGAAGTCATTTTTTAAGAACCCTTTGTTAACAGGAATGGCTGATGTGTGTGCTTCAACCAATAATCCTTATGCCTTTATATACTAAAACTAGCTTCATAGCCCGCCCGAATGGGCGGGCTAGCTTCATAATAATACATATTGAATTCTAAATGTTGTTTGAATACAAAAGATAATGAAGTCAGACATCATAATAAAAAAGTATGCTGCCTATTCAAATACGAAAAAAAACTTCTTTATAAACGACGTTTGTTGTCGAGTTTGAGTAGTTGTTGTCTTTGTCGCAACATAAAACCTTCAATCATTATTCACTCACATAACATAGACCACTAAGTCGGTCTTTGTAAGCATCACACTTCAACTGAATAACTCATGTCCTGCACGGTAAAAAACGAAAAAACTCAATTAGCCCAACCATTTCATTCAAGACATACGATGAAGAGTAAAAACCAAGATGTTCACACCTAAGTTCGTAAGACAACTTTGACCCATTTCTTATCAAAGCTTGTTCTTTTACCCATTGCGACATATAATAACATAATCAAAATTGGTCCATTTATAATTCATGGGTCAAAATTAGTAAGATATATATGAATCTTAGTGACTCACATGTAGAAAAGTGCTAACATTGCTTATAGCACACGCCATGATTTATAATAATTAGGAAGGCACCAACAAAAATATCATATGTGAAAGAACATTTCTAAATTACATGCTCCTTAAAAGGTGTTCATTTTATATAATATGGTCAATGCGGGTAGTACAAACCTATATTAACATAAATTGTAGTCTTCTACTATTCGCATAAATTATATACATCGAAGCCATTAACAAAATATGTAACATATTGGAAATGATTTAGTTGACACTTGATACTAATTAAAGTTGTTACAAAATGTTAAGCTTGGTTTATAATAACGTGTATTGTAAAATACTAAATTCGCCTTTCCTTACCCCGCCCCTACTAAGTAACAGTAGACTAATGGGTGAAGGTTTCCTTACCCCGCCTCTACTAACCACCGCCTCATTTCAATCCAAAGAGATTTCTTAGAGTGGTAATTTATCGTAAGTTTTAGACCAAAGAATAAAATATTGAAGGGTCATAGTCGTATGACCATGGTAATTTATCGTAAACTTTACCTAAGTCGAAATGAATTTTACCTACTTGAAGTGTTTAGTTATTAAAAGTGTATCTGGTCTTCAAGAGTATACCAACATCAATCAGAGTAAATTTCAAATATTTGAGATAGTTAGTTTTAATTTAGACTCGTAATAAGCAGATAGTGTTATAATGTAAAGTGATATTAAATGAGAGTGGCTTTGACATTGAAATGGTTGTTTGTTAAGTAGTATGTACTTCACAAGCGGATACATATATAAATGCATAGGAGTAAAACAGGAGACAGTGGGTGCGCCGGGTAACATGTACAAATGATAGTATATAAATAAAATAACATCAACCCAAAGCAGTAAAAATTATGTATCTTGCACTTATGACTAAATGTTCAAATGCGAACGTCTGCTCATTCTCATGTTCTTAATATCGGAAGTAGGCTTACAAAAAAGATGTGAAATCATAATAAGGTGACATAACCCGAATCGCATACCACTCATGCTATACAAATTCTCAGATTCATACAAATCTCTATTTCAACTCTGGACAAAAATAAAAGGATTTTACGAAACTTGATCAAATAATTGAAAATGTTCAGTAAAAAAAGATGCATACCAAATGAATCAGAAAGCAAAAGTGCAAGTTTATCATCATGTTATTTGTAATCGCTAAAGAAACCAATGAGCTAATGTCCAATGTTCCAAAGTACAATATTTATCTTTTCTTTTAATAAACCGCCAAAATAAGATTATGAAAGTGTTCTAAGCTTGATGATTTTCTTGGCGTAGACACATGTATTTTCCACTCACTTGGGTAGTCATTGCACGTAGGTACACTATACAATGCATCAACACAACTTTACCTAAGAGCATCATCACCGTACTTTGATACATTGCAAAAAAATACAGTTTAACAAAAAATTTATAACTATAGCAGATTCATGGATTAGAAGACTACATAATCGAGATAGGAAACTTACAACTAAATAATATATAAATCGATAAATATTATAAACATAAAAACCATAATTAGACATGTCCCATCAAAGATCTAAACAACTTACCCTTTGAACTAATACCAACTTGTCATATTTTTGCTTTGTTGGTCCTTGTTTCAACATTCTTCAACCGCATCAACCATAAAATACAAAAATATAATTTTTATTAACCAATTTTGGTTCAAGAACAAAAAATAGAGATCCAACTAAATTAGATTCAGAAAAGGGAGAACAGTTTTTTTAATAATACAAACATATGGATCTCTAACCTTAGTTCTCTTGAGTTTTTCGAGCCACTTGAGAGTGTTCAAGAATGGAGCTCATTTGCTCACCTATGTATCCCAACAAAAATATGTACACATACAATCACACACCAAATGACGAAACATGTATACATACAATCACATGATCACTAAAAGCAACGACTCTTTTCCTACATTCATGATATACTACCAACCCACATAAAAGGGGTAAACTTACTCTATTCCTAGTGATCACCGACATCGTAGAATCCTTTTGTGACAATAATAGTATGTTGCATCCAACTGCTGTGATAAGATTACTTATCGCAATTAGTATGACAATCTTCAATTAAATAAAATTACCATGTAATAACCAATATATGTACAAACTCACGATCAATCTAGAGCAACAGTTGCGACTTTGCTTATCCTGTCTTCGCATTCCTTAATGAACCTAATACTACAATCAATGTAATGCTACAAATTGCTTATCAAGAATACTCCATCATCTAGTGAGCTCATGATGACAAAATGCAAACCGAAACTCGCCAAGAAAATACTACTTTGTAATTGCAAATTAGAAACCTCGAATTTCACCGGTGTTTATAATGAAGTTCGTATCGAGATACAATTTTAGCAAAGGCGATTCCTCTCATCCATTTGTCAATTTTAAACAACTACAAAAAATTCATAGCTGCCAAGACTGGTGAGATCATATGGAATTCGTAAAAGGCGAGTGCTTTGGTGGAGCAGCAAGGTATTTAGAAGAATGAATACATAGATATATTTTACAGATGACTGGTTTCAGCCAAGACCCATTTAGAAATGAAAATGAGTACATGAAAAACGCAGAGGACTGGTTTCAGCCAAGACCCATTTTGACCAACCCACCCATCCACTTATCCTGCCATCTCTAAAAAGATTATAGTAATTGCAGCTTGATCACCGTTGCTTACTAAGACCGACTTGCCTGATTGGTGGTTGGGAGATTACAGAGACAGAGGAAGGAAACAATGAGTCTTGCGCTTATAAACATTAAGTTACTTTATGAGAAGAAAATACCTAAAACCGCCCAAATAGATGGTACCAAAGTGCGAGAATATTCATCAACCGGGCATTAATGAACACAAGAAACAACATAAAATATGACCAACAAAATGTACGCATTTAACGGCAAGACAATGATGTACCAGTATTGCTCCATTCTTGTCCACTTTCATACCCACGGTCTCCAATAACAAATTCTGCAATATAAAACCAATATAAGCCTACTATTCTAATAAAGAAAGAAATTTAGTTGCATGGTGTTTATTCACTTATGAGTTGACTCAATAACATATCTTTTGTTGAGAGCTTGTAGCTCAACGCGTATATTGGTAGCGTATATGAGTATACTTAGTAATCATGTTAAACTATTTAACATTATAACTTCACTTTTGTAAGCCCTAAACCCTAAGTCCGATTCGTGGTTTAGGTAGGTGTTTTTCTTGTAAACACTCCATAAACATCGTGTAATGATTTGTTTGTTAATCCAATCCTATGGTATGTCTTCATTATCATAATTGTTGCTTGCTCTTCATTAATTATGCTTGGCTAATTCACCTAGTGTTTGCTTATGATTGTATGAAACTTGTATATAATTACTTAGTATCTTGTTAATTTCTTATTGATGCTTGTGTCTATCTTCATCATTAGGACAATTTCAATGAGTGTTTAGTTTATAATTCTTGCATCCCATCGCCTCTTGTTTGATTGGTTGTCTCTTATCTTAATTGTTTAATGATCTAGTAATGCGATAGGTCATTCGTTATGTAATTAATGCTTGATTAAATCTTTGTGAACCTTAGAATATAACACCTAGTGCGGTTGTAATCTAAACCATCCAAAGAGTGCCTTAGAGTAAGAGTTTATCATCCTATTGAGACATTGAATATGTCATTCATCATGTTCGTTATCATCATTTCATACGAATTCTTTAGGCTAAAAATGCTTACAAAAGGCCACCACCTTTATGTTCTTATTCTTCTTCAACTTTTACCATTCGAATGTAACATTATCTATCATATACTAAGTTTTTTTGTAATTATACGTTATTGCCTGAGATACAACAACTAAGTGCTATTACATAGGAGGTGGATATAAAAGAAATTTGTAGCTTCAAGTACCTTTGTATTCGGCTTGCGTCCTGTGGCAAACATAACATGTGAGAAGCCCTCATTGTTCTTTTATCAGTTTCAAGAAAATGAACCACAACTAAACACCTCCCGCTTGTATATTGTTAGATATATTTAATTCGAGAATGCACATCCGGTTAGGTGTACAAATATTAGAGCAATAATTGCTTGATAATAGCAATAAAAGAGAAGAATCGAGCCATACCCGATGACGAATTTGAATTTTCCTTGTTGGTGTCATGATGGTGACAAATTCCTCTCACGGCAGCAAAGTGGACACCGATCGGTCGAGTCAAACGGGCCTTGGTCAAGCTGCCTTTTAATAGGGACCGCAAATCCACAGATTTAACACAAATTAGATCATACAATAAAGAAAAACCTACAATAATGTAAATATTATATAACAACATGAACAAACTCACTGAATCTTCACCACATATGTAACCCGACCACTTGTCGCCTTTTGCGAGACACCATGAGTTTCATAAAACTCTATCGGGAAGGCGATAGTAGCCTTTAAAGGCCTAAACTTTTGCCGCATAGATGTCGATGTCACTATGTGCTTCTATTGCCTGTAATTTTGTCTTGAATTAATAGACGCATATGCTAACAAAATATACGGAGGTAGCATTTTCGATCCATTATTTATAAACGGATTGTGTTTTATAGCCTACGGGTCAAATAAAATAATCAAATGAATCGGATAGGCCGAGAATTATGCAAAGTCTATTGTTTATGCATTAAACCTATAAAATTTTCATTTATAGATTAAAAGTATTATTAAGATAGTACTCATCACACCTCGTTAACTATTAAAAAAACTATTATAATGGACGGAAAAGTGCTGGTCACTCAACTCAATTCTCATTTATAGATTAAAAGTATTATTAAGATAGTACTCATCACACTCGTTAACTATTAAAAAACTCATTACAAGACGATGTCGGACTTTTGATGGTCACCAAATGAAGAAGAAAATGATCCAAAATTTACATGGTCAAAATACTTGTTTTCAACAACTGATGTACAAAATAGAGCTAGTAAAATATGTAAAAATAAAGCGTTTGAAAGATAGTTAAAGTTGACAGTTTCAGCCCTTGGGGAAAACGGTTAACAAAAGTTTTGCACCATGTGTACCAACACAGTAAAGAACCAATTATCGTTTGATAGGGTGGAGAAATAATTTCACTAATAAGAGCTACTGCAAGTGTTACAAACAACTCCATCAACTCAAATTTTTTCAACGATAATGCATCCATCAACACAAAGCATGTCAATGAGAAACAAATAATTCATTCCATTTTGAAAGAACTATATTTAAAAGTTTCTTATTCTAGTTTGTAATCATACCAGAATGTACATAAGTTTTTTTTTAGCATAGATAGATTTTTAGCGCTAAATAGCTAGTTATAATCAAAACTCAAAAGATAGTATAAAAAATACAACTTCAAAAACTTCAAATTAAACCATAAATCATCAACAAAAATCGTACCTTTTTTTCTGTGAATGAACCACCAAGCTTCAAGGGATCTCCAATTTGAGTCGAAAAGAACCCTAAATAAAAAATAAAAAAAAATAAAATAACCACAAATTTAAAACCAAAATCAAAACCCTTATTGAAAAATATAATTAGGTTTAATCACTCGCATGTATATAGTAACTGAACTGTAATTGAAAATCCAACATACCCGATTGGTGCTTATTCGATCTAGCCTTTTGAACTGCATTTGGTGATTAATTTCCTGATTCTTTTTAATATAGAAGTTGATGGCAGGTTAATGGTAGAGAAGATGAATCTGTATTTCAACTATGTCAGATACTACGAACTAAATTACCATAAAAACCGCATGAATAAATTCCAATGAGACCAACTCCAAATCATCATTCAAACAAAAGAAATCAAAAGGTAATATCAACGTAAAAGTAGAATCACTACAAACCGACATCGCATAATCAAGTTCATGTTCTTCTTAATTCATCAACAAATACTATCATTTTACAAATCGCCAAACCAATCAATAAGTCATGCACATAAACATAAACGCCCAATTTAAACATAAATGCCCAATCATTAAATCTGAATTCAATAAATAAATTGACATGGTATGAAAAATCATAGCAAATTAAGGTTCAAATTCATTCTAAAAATTTGTGTATGCGGGACATATGAAAACATACTTGTTCGATAAAAATTCATTCAAATTCATAGCAAATTAAGGGTTCAAATTACAATTAAAAAATTGAATTTTGCCATAAAAACCTTAATTTGTAGCCAAACCAAATGAAAAAAACATACATGTTCGATAAAAAAACGAATTAGAAAGATAATGAAGGCCGGATGTTATAAGATGAATTCAGAATTTGTACCAAATTAGAGATGATCCGATCGAGTAATTTTGAAGAGTATTAGGTTCGAATTAGGGTTTTGAATTTGATTTGATGATTATGCGTTCATTGTGAGTAAAAAAAGGGATTTGAATTAGAAAATGCGAGAGATAAATAAGGAATGTGAGAATAAAATGGGAGGTTATGAAGAAGTGTCGATCGGAAGTATAAATGGGAGGTTATGAGTAGAAGGTGAAGTATATTAGTTTGAAGTAGAAGATGATAAACAATATGTCTATTGCCTCAGTGGTTGAGGCGTGGGTATTTAAAGTAGAGACCCATGTTCGAATCTTGGCTGTGGCAAAAAAAAATTTATAATGTATCCGGGACAAGTGCCATGGTGGCATTTCCACCTCATCATAGAGCGCCATGTCATCATTAAATTGCCTAGTAAGCATTATACATGTGTCATGCTTAGTCCCATATATATATATATATATATATATATATATATATATATATATATATATATATATATATATATATATATATATATAGTTAGGATCAGATAAGAAGAATAATTAAAATAAGAAGATGAAGAAACCACAACCACATTTTAGATGCACCTAAAAAGTGGATGCATGTCCCATCAAATTTTCTCTCCTTATTTAAAATGTGTGGCTAGGATTACTTCACCCTTCTTATTTTAATTAATCTTCTTACTAGATCTCTTCCCTATATATATATATATATATATATATATATATATATATATATATAGATGTTGGTGCTTCAAGAATACAAAAATACCAAGATTCTCATCTATGTGTGCACAATTATTTTTAGTCACTATTTTAGTCAAAAATTAGCTTTTCATGACTACAACTTTTGTATCGTCAAAGCATGCCTGCAATTTTTAGAAATATGCCTGCAATACATTTAGTTGACTGCATTTTTTCTCATGCCTGCATTTTCATGACTGCATTTACATCTCTTTTCATAACTGCAATACATTTAGCTTCTCATGACACCATTTTCATCTTTTATTTATTACACATTTAGCTTTTCATGACTGCATTTTCATCTCTTTATTGTTAAAGATATCAGCAAAACAATAACAATTGCATACATTACTCAAAACAATTTTCCATTCATTGACCAACATTGAACATGCTCAATACATCTTACTTCTACAACTAAAGAGCTTTAATAAACATAATGAAAAGCATTCCTAAGAGGACACAAATAACCCTAGATTGCGTATTGCTTAGACTTCAACAATGCAACTTCTTCTTCAAAGCTCTTTTTCACCTCAAATTCAATAGCATCTTTCTTCATCTTTTTTGCGCATTAACCAATATAGCTTTGTAATGCTCGGTTTGAAAATCAGGATCCCACTAATGAAAGAAATTATACTTCTTTCTTCCCTAATTTATCAAAAAAAAGTCAAAATATTTTTTTACCCAACAAACGTTATAACAAAATAGTGGTTTACCTTATTGTTAGGACATCCCAAAAACCTTATGTCTGGTTTTTGTTCAGTCCAAGATGTCCATTCGCCACTAACATCACCACATTCGCACAAGACACAAACACGATTGACCAAATTGTCTTTTTTCCAACCAACATTTCTTCGATTCCAGTGAACCCAATTTGATGAATTTGATTATTTTGTCATGAATTGATTTTGGGGAAGATATTAGTGTGCCCTAGATTGATTTTCCGGAAGAAAACATTTTACCGTTGTTTAAGTTTTAGATGTTGTAAAAATGTTTCATTTTAGCACATCTAACATTTATAAAAGTTTCACTTATAAAAAATTTACACTTAACGAAATTATTGGTTAGTTGCTAACGGAAAAGCCTAAATCCGCCAAAAAAAAGCGGGGTACCTTTTTATGCAAAAAAAAAGTGGAATACCTTGATTGGAAAAATACTCTAAGTAGAGTATTGTGCCATTTTCCCTACAATTTACTTTAAAAATTTTGTAAACCTTACTCTTGATGCCAATTGTGGAAAATAGAAGGGGGGGGGGGGTTGAATAGTTTTACCGATTTTAATTTAAGTTTCAAAGATTTAGATTTGATCTTATGTGAATTCGTGCGGATGGATAAATAGTATGAAGCAATAAGTAAAGTAAGTAAATAAAGCAAGTAAAATAAAATGATAGAAAGTAGCGACACAAGTGATTTATAGTGGTTCGGCTACAAGGACACCTTCCTTGCACTACTCTACTCCCTGAGTTCTCTACTCGAGAGTTCAAGCACTATGTCAACAAGCTCCTTTAACTTGGCGGAGAAGCCTCACAACGTCGCTTACACTTTTCTGGTACAAAGCTAAATACCAAGTTTTTCCACGAGGTAGAACTAAACCTTTACACAACTATTACACAACTACTATGTGAAATATGAATTACAAGATTATGTTACATAAATCTTGTGGATGGACAAATCAATCAAGGACCCTTTGCTTGGATGACTTGTAGGATAACGTGATCTCGCCTTTGTGAAGGACCTATATGAGAATCACAACAAAAGATAGAAGAACTAGTAGAATGATCAAATGATCAGAGGTTAGGAGAGTGAGATAATATATGAGAGAGTTTGTAAGAAGAAGGGTGAGAAACAATTAAGAAATGACTCACTATTTATAGGCACAAAAGCCTTCTGTCCCACGGTTCCGACGAATCCCTCACCCAAAGGATCCGGCTAGTGCAAAACCTGGGATCCGACAGTTTGGGTCAGAACATTTCGGATTTTGGGTTATGAGCCATGGGTCATGGACTTTTGGTCATGGTTACCCAACAAGATACAATGTATATAGATAACGGGTCATGGGTCTTGGGTCATGGACATTGGGTCATTGGTCATGGATAATACCCAACATGATTTCATGCATGATGTCATGCAATGGGTCATGGGTCTTGGATATTACTCATCCTATTACATATTATATTAAAACAATTTATTTATTATAATATTTTATGTAAATGACCAAATTTATATACTTCGCAAAACAACATGTATTCTTATAATTTTACTTATGATATTTTTATATTTGTTATCAAAAAAACATAACGAGATCGCTAAATATAAACAAACCTTTTTACGGTTTATTTGCATTAACAATAACAATACTATTTAATTTTTGTGATTCTAATAAACTTACATAACATTATTTATATACTGGACAAAGGGTTATACAATATATATTAACTTTTAAAAGACGATTCATATATGCTAGTCCTTTAAGTGGTGCAAGACCAACATTTTTTAAAATAACATTATACAAAGGACAAAGTACATGTATCAAAGCAAAATAAACAACAAAAAACTATAATTACTTTGTCTTTCATTTTTCCAAATTTGTCACGGGTTCCAAAACTATTTCATCATTTCTCATATAATTTTGTCAAATATGAAACCCAGTTCGACCCGGATGGCTCAACCGGTTGAACTGTTCCGGTCAAAAAATAGGTCGATTTAAACCAACTCAACCCAACATGTGCTTATATGTTTTAACTTGAGTCTGCACATTGAGGGAAGAGTTCGCACTTTTGAATTGATTGGCTCTTGATGGACAATTCTCCGCTAGACACGTTTACGTTGTTAGATAAAGGGATCCATTATCAGTTTTTAGGTGATAACTAGCCCTAGTAACTAACTTAAAGGTATAAGCATTCCTCGAGTGAGAAGGCTAGACGCGTGAAAGTTCATGTCTACCAAGAGATTCTCGAAATGGTACATTCTACTAGGACAAATCCTTTGCGAGACACATTTACGTCACTGGTGAAACCAGCTTGAAATTATTACCCGTCCCGGACAAGTCTTTTCGATTACTAACAGTTTATGTTTTGTTAATTCGTTGGTAATATCTGAGTCGAGCTCGTATGAGATTCCATTTATTTCTGATCAACAAATTTTAATCATATTTCTCCCCCTTAAAAATAGCATATAAGTGTTTTTTTTAAAACATGTTGATTAAAATATGCTTTTTGAGGTTTTAGAATTCGTTTGGGAAAAAACGGATTTCAAGAATGTTTTATTTTGAACAAAGATTTTGTTTTTCTAACATTAAGAAGTTTTCGCTCTTTAATTAAGGATTATTGCACTTAAGCGTACAATAGGGTCGTTTGAACAAAATTTGTTTTCTTTTGGCAAAATTACTCCCATCAAATCTGAAATGTATTCTAGAGATAGTTACTTGAGTCGAATTTTAAAATGTATTGAAAATACTTTTGAAAATTCATGTTATAATTCAGCTCAAGGTTTTAAGAAAACATAATCAATTGTTATATTATAATGAATGTAAAGAGTTAGAGTTATTACAGACAATATTTAAATGTTATAGGTAGACCAAGTAATGTACCAACAACTATCTAGACTCTCACTTCAACACTCATTCGAGACGACAAAACGTGAGGATGTTAGGCTCCCTTGCTCTTCCTCTAACATAACCTTCAATTCTTCACATTTGCACTCTGAATTTGAGTCTTGAGTCAATTCGGTTAACGAACTTTTCAGCTTGCTTCACATAATTTCTTCTCCACTTCATATGACGCAACCATCCTTGCTGACGGCCTGCTTTGTGATTACGAAGAATATTTTCAAGTTCAATATTGACTTTCATCAATGTTTCATCGCTGAACTTGTGAATGTCTTCATATCCTATGAATATATTGACCTTGTTTCTGATATATACTAATCCAAACGATGTGCAGATGAAGGTGTACGGGTTCCTTTATGTGATTCCTGGTGGCTTGAAGTCTGGTTTGATGAGATTAAGGCGTTTCTGGTAGCTTTCAACATCTAGATGAAGATCTTCGACTCTTGATTTGATCACAAGGTTTATGATGTAGAGGAGTATAGAGTTGATGATGTCATATTGTAAGCTTCTAGGGAGATGCATGAGTTTTCCTTGAACTTTTAGGAGATACATGTCTTCAATAACATTGAGGTTCAAGTTCTTGTAATCAACTTCACTGAATGTCTACTCTTTGTCTTCATCTCGTCGTACCTTAATCTCTATCAGAAATTTATAGCCGTACTTTGATTCAGTTTCTAGACTTACGATTAATAAAATCCTTTGCTTGTAGAATACTTTGTGTTGTGAGGGGAACGTGAGTTTCCATTTATAGAACCATTTTTGCATATTAGGCCAGTGGAAGATTCCTAAAGCTGCTTCATCGTTATATTTAACAACCGAATAGTTGAGCAGTTCTTCGATTTCTTCCTCCATTCCTTCTTGTAATAAAACAGTACTTTGAAACTTGGACAATGATGTGCATACCTCTTATCGGACCTATATTACCATATATCAGGTACTCTAAATCGTGGTTGAAAAAGTATGGTTTTGGTACCTTGGGATTGTGATCATGACCCATGAGTGGCAATGGTTTAGAGTAGCCGAGATATTTGAATGTTTTGTGTGCATGTGGAGACAATGAGGCATCCCAAGTGACGTCCTCATATTAAGCTCGTGCAACTTCCTCGAGATTGTATTCAAATTGTAGCATCGATGTAAGAGAAGTCTTGAATGGAGTGAAACCTGCTTTCCTAATATTAACAATGTCATATAGCTGAAGTTTCTGAATCTTCATGACTTTCTTCAGAGTCTTTATGAAGTCTACAACTGAACCTTCATTAGGTATCCCATCTTCTAGAGCATCTGGATGTGCATCGACCATCTCTTCAAACCAATCGAACTTCTTTGAAGACGGGTCAACCCATTATGGAGCTGGATTTTGTGGTATATCAGATGGTGGCTCCGGTATGTTTGCGATTTCATTAGGTTGATCCTCATCTTGTGGTTGTTTAGTGGATTGAGGATGAATTTCATCGTCTTGAGGTATGTCGAATGTTGCAGTGTGAAATCCAGAAGAAGAGAGTCCAGTTTTCTTTGAACGTTTTTCTCTTGGTTGTGCATCTTCATCTTTGTCGGAGTCATCTGGATGACATTTACGAGACTTGGGCATCTTGCACGTTTCACCTTTCTTCGGCTTTTTCATTGAGTTGATCAAGGCTTTGTGAAGATCTTGATCTTCTGGATCATCAATTATTAGACCAAGTAGCTGACTTTTGAGGTATACTGCAGAAGGTTTCGATGGCTTGGTCTGAATAGTGATATGTGTTGTTTAAAAGTGATGTGCAATGATACCATCAAGCTTGTTCTTGACATATGATTTCATTGTAGCAGGAAGTGCTTCACTGAAGTATTTGTTGACTTCAGCAGGTAGGTTTTGTTTGAACAATTCTTCCATTGCATCTTAAACTTGGAAGTTTTTGAAAGCATTGATGTCCTTCTGTTGTGTCTGAACTTAAGCTTGCAATGAGCTGATTTGTTCCTGAATAGATTGCAGTTGATCATGTTCAGTGACTTTTTGTTAGGATCGTTTCTATGGTTGATATGGTGAATCGGGAGGTCTTGGAAGGTGAAAGAAACCCATCTTCAAGTTAGAGAGAGAAACAAGAGAGAAGGGAGAAAACTTGTGTGTGTTTTATTGATGAAGGGTGAAAGGATTACACAAAGTCTCACCCCTCCATGGAAGTATGGAGGGGTTTATATACCCAAACACATACAACTATGGGTAATTGACATAACCAACCCATGTGTTTAAGGTAACAAAGATAGAAATTGTAATCCCGTCAATGTCGTTCCATTTACGAGTTAGAAGCGATTCCAACAATCTTCCCCCAATGGGACGACATAAGGGATTACTTACAACATTTACTACAAATATAGAAAACAAATAAAGAAAGGTCTTCATAAGCTCTTCAAGTGCTGAGGATGATGAAAGTTTACGCTCTTTGTCTTCTTCTGTACCTTGACTTGAGAACCGTTCTCTTCACTTGTAGCCAAATGATGTAACATGCATAAATTGGATTAACTTCCCCCCAATTCATGCTGCATGTCTTTAGCGACTTCTAAAATACACTCCTTTTGGCAAAGTTTCAATCGACTTCCCCAAACCGACAACCGTCTTCAGCAGATTCGAAACTTTGATGTAGTGAACATTCCTCTAACTTTTGACGTTTTCAAGACGCAGTGAATTTATAGATGAGCGAGAAACCACACAAGGTAAATTTGACTTATTATGGAAAATCCGTTCGGGGTAACATGCAAGAAATCAACCAGATCTTCTCATATATAGATGCTTCACACCAAACAAACCACGAAAGACGAAATGAAACGACTTCCCCGAATGTTGCGGTCTATCGGAATAATAGTTACCGTGAATCTGCAATTACTCGATAAGATGACCGTGTGAGGCATCACAAAATCATATTTAGGTAACTTCACGACGATAACTCGTGAAAGTGAGACGATAACACCAAAGTGAGACGTTTAAACCACGATCGTCTCATTTCTTCCCCGATTGAAGAAATTCATGAAGGAAGCGGGTTTCGAAAAATCCAAAAACATCAAAGCAAGGAACACCTATACTCTCTTCCCCGATGTTTTCAATGAATCGAATCATACACCACGTATGTTGATGATGAAATTGGAACATCGAAACCATGTATGTTCAAGTAATCGAACAAGTGTGAGTACCATAAATATCTTGTGAGAATCGAGTTCTTGATAAAACTTCTACTGTGTATACTCTTCTCACCTAACTCTTTACCGACCCCATTATCATTCGACGGCTTTTTGTAGTGACTCACCGATGGAAAAACCCAATATGACGAACTTGAGACCGAAGAAAATAACCCAAACTTGTGACTTAAACTTGCACTATTGTCGATCGAAGAACCCTTTTTCTTATCACAATCGGAAAAAGGTAAACTTAAAGTTTCTCAAATTATCCACACCGTAGTGTGACACTTGAGCACAACAACGTAACTCCTTAAAAGTGATAGTTATAAGTCGTAAGCACAACAACGTAACTCCTTACATCGTGTTCAACTAGATAATTCAAGTCTTTGTCATTCGAAACGGCTAAAGCTCGAACAAGGATCTCAAAGAATCATGCATCCAACCAACCCCGATATCTTCAGATACTAAGTACACGCACTGTGATATCCCACTTCAACCTCAAATAAATAATAAAGAATTAACGCCGTAGTCACATCTTGCGGTTAATGCTCAAAACTAGCCTTCATTAACGGTTTAAATGAACTTGATAATGGTTTCCGATCTTGTCAAAATTGTATCCCCGTGAAAATTTGTGATGACCAAAATACCAATCATTTTATACAAAATAAAGTTCAATGCCCCATGATGAATTAAGACCCAATGCAATAACTAAACCGTCACCCAAGAGGATGAAAGGCCCACCACGTAGAAATAGATCACGGCCCTATCCATGCGTCCAAATCCAAAAAATCCGATACAAAATCTCACAACCGGGTATAAGTAAGACATTATATCATTTTAATCAAAGCACTACTTTACCCTAAACCTAAAACACATGTACGCCTCCCTTTTTCTCACAACTCAGTTTCTCAAAAAAGTCCTAGTCTCCCACTTCTTATCTTCATCAAAACGAATCAAAACTCTATAGAGACCCTCATATAGACGATTCCTACAAGCACAAATACATCCTAACCCAACCTTTGTCTTCATGTTATTTATTCCGAATCAAGAAGTGAACGAAAGAGACTTCAAGATCTTTTAAAAAAGGTCTCGGGTAGGTGTTTTTTTCATTAGATTTGAGTTTAAACCGATTTGAAAGAAAAGTGATAACAATTTTGTTATTGTTTTATCTTTGTTTAAATCGGAGAGTAACAAGAAAATGATATGTTTCTATATGGATCAATGATGATGGATGATTTAAATGAAACAATCTTGAAAAGATTGCAAACAACATGAATCGAATCTGAGATTGTTATTTGTTTTTCTTTGTAGATTGAGAGTTGGGGAGTGATATGTGAGGTCCTTTGAAGTGAGTCTAGGTCTAGGATTGGTTTTGGTTTTGATAGAATCGGATGATGATGTAGGTCGTGAGGTCTTTTTGGTATATGGTATTTTGTTGTCGATGTGGTCAAGGTCTTGTTTACGCGTAACATTCTTCTTTTCTCGCTACGCGTAATATTTGCATTTTCATTCCTTATGCGTAAAACATCTCTTGGTCCTTATCACGGAACCTTACGCGTAACGTTATGCTTATCGTAAGCATCTGCGTAGAGCCATAGGCGTAAGCCCGTGCTTAGCGTAAGCGCATACGCGTAGACCATTCCTTCGCCAGAACTTCCACGCCACGCGTAACACCTCTGTAGATTCCCCACGCGTAAGTTTAGGGTTTTGACCGCGTTGACTTTTTCCCAAGTTTTTCCGACCATGTTTTTCTGTTCAGCTTCATACGTTACCCAGAAAAGCATAAAAAAAAACCCACTTTGACCACGGATATGACCAGTTTGACCACGGATATGACCAGTTTGACCACGAGGACTTGACCAGACACCTCAAAGTTTTCCACGAGATTGGTACAAAAGTCACAAAAGTTAATATGAATCTAAACTGAATCTTGGATATAGAAGAACAAGAAACAGAATGATGAAACCTTAAAGTTGTTGACTTTTTTTGACCAAAAAAATACAGTACACTTGAATAAAAACTGTTAACCAAAAAAAAACTTGTGAAAAGTTCAGATCTAAACAGATTTTTAAAGCAAGTTTTTGACAAGAAAACATCACCTAAATCAACCAAAATATAAAACGGACCTTGCTCTTGATACCAATGTTAGGATCGTTTCTATGGTTGATATGGTGAATTGGGAGGTCTTGGAAGATGAAAGAAACCCATCTTCAAGTTAGAGAGAAACAAGAGAGAGGAGAAAACTTGTGTGTGTTTTATTGATGAAGGGTGAAAGGATTACAAGTCTCACCCTCCATGGAAGTATGGAGGGTTTATATACTCAAACACATACAACTATGGGTAATTGACATAACCAACCCATGTGTTTAAGGTAACAAAGATAGAAATTGTAATCCCGTCAATGTCGTTCCATTTACGAGTTAGGAGCGATTCCAACACTTTTGAAGTTTTTCTAGAGGGGAGTTTGATTGTAAACTTTGTTGTTGGAGGGGCCTTTGTCTTCGAATGTTGATCGGATGATGCTGGAGGTGAGGATTGTTTTGGAGGTGTGGGTGTGCGGTTATCTCCTCCCGAGTGTTGTTGATCGTAGTCATCTCGATCATCATCATCATCTTGATCATCATCGTCGTCATCTTGTCTTTCATTATACTCATCATCTTCATCCTTGTCATCATGTCTTTCTGATTCTTCTTCATTTTCAGAGCCAATGTGGATGAATTTATCTGATTCTTCTGATCCATCTTTGGTGGTTGATATAGTGACATACGTGTCATGTTCAGTTCATAATGATATTGTTCATCATCAACTTGTTCTTCATAACCAACTCGTTCATCATGAATGATTTCATCATCATTATTTGCCCCAGATCCTTCACCTTTCTTGCTGAGCTTAGCTAAGTCAGCGAGATATTTCCTTTTGTTCGCCAGCATAACTTTTCTCAATTGTGACATTTCACTTTTCTTAGACGTTGGGGGCTTTAGAGGTGGATCTTGATCCATGACATCTTTTCCTTTGTGCCCACTATCTTTCTCCTGCTTGACTTTAATCAGTCTTTGTCTTTCAGCCTTTAGATTATCTTCATATTCTTCTTCTTCTGTCAACTCTTCATCCTGCAACAAAGTTTTCTTCTTGGAAGCATGTGTGACTTTCCTTGAGCACTCGTCTTCCTCCTCGGCCTCTTCCTCTTCCGAACTTGTGTATTTCTTTTTAGTAATTCCAACCATCCCGCCTTTCTCAACTTCATCATAGGCTAGATAAGCTTGGTGTTTTTGACATTCTCTGTTAATAGAAAGTCTGGAATTCCGAGACCTTTGTTGGTGGTGTTTGTGCTGTGAATTCTTACTCTTGAGAGTATGTGATCATCTTCTCAGAATGATATTTGTCACCATCTAGTTTTCTATCAATCTCTGGATCTTGTTCCATGAAGTGGGCGATGAGAAGCTTGGTGCATCGAGTTCATCACACCCAGAAGATCTGTAAGTGCTCAAGTATTGGATGCTCATGTTCAGTTTCTTTTTCTGTGACACATCGACTGAGTATGGTGTACAGAGTCAACCATGGTTGAGGAAGATATCTTCTGTCGACTTTGGAACGAGTGGTGCTAGGTTTTGTGGAGTCATCATATCCTAGATGTTTGAGAGATTTGGCAATTGTGATGAAAGAGGGAGGTGGTGCAAATTGTTTATTTCTCCTAGATACTTCTTGAGGAAGGCCAAGAACAGTGCGAAAGAGATTGACACCAAACCGAATTGTTTTTCTATCAAGTTTGATGATCATAATCTTTGTGTCTCTGCGATTATAAGAGAATGCCGGGACCGATTGATGTAGATTTCGGAACACTAGCAAAATGAATCGAATATGTCTGCGAGAAATGTCTCTTGAGAATTTCCACAATGATTTGACAAGTAGAATGGCACGAGAGTGAATCCAAATCTATCCGGTAGTTAGATTCTCCAATCTTTCTTTCATCTTCTTCTAGAATCATTTCTTTCCTTGTGAGTGAACCTCGAGACATTCTGAGTCCTAAAATGTACCAACACCAACAGATACAGAGAAGGTTGCATATACATGTTAGTGCTTTGTTTTTATCCGTTGTCATACGCTTTTATCCGTTTTCGTCATGTGATCAAAAGGTATCCCCTTAACTGATTAATTTCAGTACAAAAACCCCAAATTGCTAATCTGAGGTATGTAATCCTTTAGAATCATATTTTATTTGATTATACGCCTAGTTAGTTTGTGAGTATTTAGTTTGTCATTTAAATGAAAATACCAAAAAGATTTTTTGGTTTATGATTATTTTGATTTAAGTTATTTTATTATATGTTTTTAACAAAGTGTGTTTGAGCATATTCTGTTAGGGAATCAAATAAAAAACAGACGAAAATGTATAAAAATGGATGAAAATGAATAAAAACGGACGGAAATGTAAAAATGGTTGAAAACGAATAAAAAAGTATGAAAACGTAAAAAAACAGACGAAAACGTAAGAAAACATAAAAAAACGGGCGAAACGTAAGAAAAACGAACGAAAACGTATGAAAACGAACGAAAACGAATAAAAACGTAAAAAAAAAACCGGACGAAACGTAAGAAAACGGTCAAACTAACAAAAATAGTGATCTATGACTAAATCTGTGAAACCCGACTAACCACAAGGACCGTTTTTGTACTTAAAATAAGCAATGTCATCATTTGAAAAATTCAGTAGGATATGTAACTAAAGACCAAACTTTAATAAACTACTTATAACGTTTTAAACTTTAGTAACTTAGGTTAACATTTTTACAGTAATATTATATATTTGTATAATATACTAAAAGGCGTACATCAATTCCCCAAAGTAGGTGCGTTAATTGCGATGTTTAGCAAATGGCGAAAATAGCGCGAGGTTTAAGTGTCGTTGCAAGTTAAGTCTTTTGTAAGTTTTGCAAAATGGCAAAAATAGTCCACTCGAGGTTTAAGTATGACAAAAATAGTCCACAGGTTTACGTTCGTTCAAGCTAAGTCCTTTGTAAGTTTGGCAAATGACAAAATAGTCCACGAGGTTTAAGTGTAAATGCAAATTAAGTCCTTTGTAAGTTTCACAACACTTGCATTGCAACGCCCCATCACCCGTTCATATATACTTAAATGTCGGGAAGAGAGAGAGTAACAAGCAAAACATTAAATGCCAACTTTCTCAAGTTGGCGGAAATAACCCCGAGGTTCAAGTGGCGCAAAGTAAGTCCAAACATTAAATGCAAACTTTCACAACTTGGCAAAACAAATCCTAAGGTTTAAGGGCGTTGCAAGAAGTAAGTCATGTAGCATAAATTGCTAACTATAGCAACTTGGCAAAATTAGTCCTTGAAGTTTAAGTTGTCGGCTACAGTAAGTTCTTTGAAGCCAATCCATTGCGTCAGCGGCGTTTCACACTCAATGTTGTCTATTTTCCAAATACAATAAGCATGTAAGCTTAAACAAACACCGCCTTAAGACCCAAACACAAAAGTTTTTACAAGTAATAAAAACCAAAACCGTAAAACCAGAGCAAAAACAGAACCTTCCAGAGCACTCACTCACCGGAAACTAACAGGTACAGTATTCAGGCAAAACAAACCCTAATTTTCACAAATCATTTTCATTCAGCTTACGTATTTCATTTTATATGCACTCAAACGACATCGTATTGATAACTGTATAACTATCCCCAAATTAACCCGTTAGGTTCTATTCTATTTAGTGTTTACATGTATGTGTGTGTGAGGTGTTTATAAATGTTTGTAATCGACTTGCGAAATACTCGAACTCGAGTATTCGGCGTTATCGAGCTTGTGGCGTTTTATACTTTTATCGCTTGTGTATTTAGCTAACTTTAGGTTAACTTTATTTCTGCGAATATGATACGCGCATAGACTTGTAAAATACACGGATCATAAGCGTGTGAGCGTTATTGAGCTTGTGTCGTTTTATGTTATCATCGGTTGTGTATGTGTGTATTTACATAACTGTTTTATTATGATCTAGTCAAGTTAGGTTAATTTTATTGATAGGTGCTTGTGTTCCGTGTGCGCTACTTGAAATTGTTTCAAAGTTATAGGCTCTTAAAGCTTTTCAGCGTTATGGAACTTGTGTCGTTTCACGGTTTTCCGGCTTTGGATATGTGTATTATATAGCTGTCATATTATATGATTGAGTCGATTTACGTTAACTTTATTTCTGTGTTAACTGCTATGTGCTTGTGTGCGTTTATGTAAATGCTTAGAGGTGTATTTGAGCGAGCTACTTGTAATCAACTTGCAAAATTTTAGGCTTGTAAGGCTTGTGAGCGTTATTGAGCTTGTGTTATTTTTATTTTTTTTGGGTTCTGTATTTGTTTGGTTAAGTAACCTTATAATATGTGATTGAGTGGAGTTAAGTTAGTTTTGATTCCGTAAAATCGATATGCGCGCTTGTGGCGTTTATCTGTTGTATGAATGTTTAGAGGTGTAATCGAGTCGAACCAACTTGAGATACTTGAAATCAACAAAAAAAATACTCAGTTTCATAAAGCTTGTGATCCTTATCAAGCTTGTGGCGTTTATCTGTTGTGTATATGTGTATTTACGTAACTGTCAACATATATGATTGAGTCTGAGTTAGGCCAACTTTATTTCCGCCAAATCGGTATGTGCTTGTGTGTGTGTGAATGTTTTGAGGTGTAACTGATTGGAGCCAACTCGTGAGCTACTTAAATACTCGGCTCGTAAAGCTTGTGAGCATTATCGAGCTTGTGTCATTTTGCGTATTTACATAATTGTTATATTATATAAACGAGTTGAGTCGAGCCAAATTCGATCGAGTCGAGTAGTGCTAACCCGGTTTATCTTTATTTCTTCAATCGATGTGTGTGTTTGTATAATGTGTTTATTAGGTTCTTCATAGTGCTAATTATTAACTGTTTGAAGTGTTGTTGCAGGTAATCAATAAAAGTTTGATATGAGCAGTGAAGTCGGGTGGTATATATTGGGTGAAGATCAGCAGAATCTTGGTCCATATGCTGCTTCTGAACTGAAAGGTGAGTGTTTTAATGCTGATAAACGATGAATGGTTGCGTTGTTAATGTTAATATGATATATTTTGTGAGTATAGGTAAAAGTAGTTTTGCTAATTTTTGGGGGAATTGTGTGGAAGTGGTTTATTAAGTGTAAATAGGTTTTAGTTATCAGTATTTGCATGTTTGGAGTGAAATATAGGGATATAGGATGGATTTTGGAAATTATCTTTGATAGTAGTAGTAAAAAGTTAGGGTTGACGATTCATGCTCTGTGTTCTTAGCTCTCACTTTGTTGCGAAGTTAGAAACATAGATGCACATATTGGTTTTTGCTTGTAAACTATTGATGGAATGGGAGTGCAAGTACTTATATCAGGTTCTTCACTATCGTGGTTGATAATATATGCGTTTTTTCTGAGACTATCTTGCTATATGTATACATATTTGGATCAAATAGGTCAATATAGGATGGATTCTAGAAATTACTATTTCTGATTAAGTTACTATGCATCATGCTTGAATTAGAGGGTGAGTAGGGTTCATGAAAGATAAAATTTTGATGATTTCTGATTGTGTTCTTGGCGACCTTTTCTTTTGAATTAGAGCCATTAATGTACATAGTGGTTTTGTCGACGGTTGTCCTGCAAACATTTGGGAGTGCATGTGCATAATCGACTTAAATGCCTATGTTATAATTGTTAACCCTTTATGATGTGATAAGTGTTTGACGAGTTCTGAAACTTACGATCATATCTATGTGCAAAGCGTTAGTTTATTTGGCGTGTCTTCCAACCAACCGACTAAGCGTCTTTAAGTTTTTACATTCATCTTTATTTCTCCTTCTCTGAATTTCGATTATACCGGTATGCACGGTAACCATGGTTTGGGGAATGACGGTTCAAATAATATCATATTGAGATGCTCATGAAGTTTTTCAATCATGTCGTATTTAAGATTATTTTCTTCACGTCTGCGAGCATTTCTCTAGTGGATATATCACGGAGAGCACACTTGTATGGGTTTGAAGGGCGGAGCGAGTGGCGGCAGTTGTCCTTAGTTCTGGATTGATCACCGACATCCCCGAGCAGGTAATTCGATTATGCACGAGGTTTGTTGAATTTCTTTGTATATGTGACGTGAATCTCATTTTGGGTTTTTTTCAAAGTCCTCGTCATGCCGTCATTGATGAAGAGTTTGAAAGATGGCAAAATGAGGTGAAGGCGAGGCGGAGGCGAGCGAGCACTGTTTGGAGTTACAAACGATGAAGTTCTGCTGATGATGAGAGGCCTTCATCTCCGCCAGATGGCGAGGAAGAGTTCATCGATGATGATGGGACCGTGTACAAATGGGACAAAAGCTTAGGGCTTGGGTTCCTCGGGTTAGTTGACTAGGCGGTTAACATAAAAGAGCCATTTCTGTTTAATTTGTTTGTATATTCGTCAAATTAGAAGAGGTAGATTATATTGTTTTACGTGTAGATGGTTAGGGAAGAGAAACTTGGTTAGTCATTTTTCTATATTCTAGACTAGATGTTGAACATATTTAATACTGTTAGATATTGTGACTTCACCTCCTAAGGGTAGTTTAGTAATTTTGGTCTAAAGGGTATTTTTGGAAGAATCTAGAAAGGAGATACTTAAGAAGAATTATCTAGAGATTAGTAGAAATTATATTATGAAATTTCTAGGATATTTAGGTTAGAAGCTTCAGAATCATATTTAGCCATTAGTATAAATAAGAGCTAATTATTCTCATTTGTACTACTACTCATCTTGTATCCTTTTATTTGTAATACAACAAACTTTTGTCGATCTCCTTTTGTTTTGCTCGATTATTCTCCCGATCTAACAAATTGGTATCGAGCTAACCGATCGTGTTTGAAGCAAGCTTCGGTTGATTTTCAAGATTCAATATCTTGATATCATTTTGGATCTGTTCTTCGTTTTGGTATTTGGTGTTCTTTGTTCGATCGGGTTTGAAGGTAGAAAATCAAGATCGAATTGGTGTTGTGGAAGATCGAATTTGTCTTGTGAGAGGTTTTGTTCTGAAAATCACTAGTAAACCCGTTTGAATAATATGTCCTTTCGAACATCATCGTCATTAGTTAGCATTGAGAAGTTTAATGGGAAAAGTAACTTTAGTTTATGGCGAATTAAAATTGAGCCTTATTGAAACAACAAGGTATTTGGCACCTCTGGCCCCAAACCGGTGATATGACGGATGCAAAATATGCCTCACAAGATGAAAAGGCCCATTCCACTATTTTGCTATCTTTATCGGATGAGGTTCTTTGCGAGGTTGCGGATGAAGAAACGGCTTCGGTGTGTGGAAGAAGTTAGAAAAGCTTTATATGACAAAGTTGTTGACGAACAAGTTGTTATTGAAGCAACGTTGTTTTCGCTCGAATGAGAAGGTTCATCATTAAAAGATCATCTTGATGCATTGAACTCGATCTTGATGGATTTGAAGAATGTTGATGTCAAGATTGATGATGAAGATCTCGCTCTTATTCTCGCTTGTTTCGTTACCTCCTCGTATGAGAACTTTGTAAACTCCTTTGTTGGTAAAGAAACCATCACATTAGAAGATGTTCGATCTAGTTTGCATTCCCGAGAGCTTCGTCATCAAGCATCGGGAACTTTGGAAGATCAACATGTCGGCTTATCAACTACAAGTCGTGATAGGGGTCAATATCGATTTGAAAAGGGTAAACATAAAGGTAGAGCATCATTACGTTCTCGAGGTCCCAATCCTCGAGATATTTGTAATTATTGCAAAGAGGAAGGCCATTGGAAGTACAATTGTCCCAAACTTAAGGAAAAAGGTCAGGTAGCGGTTGTTGCTAAAGACGACTCGGGTTCAGATTGTGAGGTGCTTTGAATGTTTGACCGTAATCCTTATTATATAAGTGGGTCATTAGAATTTGAATTTGGTATTTGCATTTGAAGATCGATTTGGTGTTTGAAGACTTGGCTATTATCAGGTCGTTTGAATTTTGTTCAATCATTTGGAATTTGTAAGCCTGGAAATTTGGATCTTCGTTTGTCAGGTTTTTTGAAGTTAGTTGCCCGAATTTGATTGTCACTGGTGAAGATCGTTTGAGCCGATTGGTTTGTTCGGTTGGCTGTTTTGAATTTGTCGGCTAACATTTGATTGTTCGTTTTGAAGTCATCGGCATTTGCTTTGGATCGATTTTTGTTTCGGATAGCTTTTGGGAATCGATCGTTTGATTTGAAATTGGCTAGTATCTCTAGCCTTTGGAACTTTGAATTAGATATGGTGTTACTTAGGAGTTGAACTCAAGGTGGAGATTGTTAGATATTGTGACTTCACCTCCTAAGGGTAGTTTAGTAATTTTGGTCTAAAGGGTATTTTTGGAAGAATCTAGAAAAGGAGATACTTAAGAAGAATTATCTAGAGATTAGTAGAAATTATATTATGAAATTTCTAGGATATTTAGGTTAGAAGCTTCTAGAATCATATTAGCCATTAGTATAAATAAGAGCTAATTATTCTCATTTGTACACTACTACTCATCTTGTATCCTTTTATTTGTAATACAACAAACTTTTGTCTGATCTCCTTTTGTTTTGCTACTGATTATTCTCCCCTGATCCTAACAAATACAAAAACAATGACATGGTAAAAATTAACAGTTATATTCCAAACTAGATGGGATCCCTGTTACATTTCAGGATTGGCATTGTTTGGCACAAATCTATTGAAGTTTGACTCCTCTGGCTTTGGTAGATTCAGTAAGATACTATATTTGGAATATAATGGAAAGTGTGTTGACTAAGTGAAGAGTATTAGAGGCAAATAGTTTATAAGGTAATAGCTCCTAGTCCTACTTGAGTGGCCTCATCTTAGGTTTAAGTCAGCGTACACTGTGTGAGAAGGTATGTTGTACGTGCTAAAAGTTAATATGTGATGGTGAAAAGATACTTATTGTAACTTGATAAAATTTAGTACATTGTGGTCTCATTACTTTCTTCCAGCATAGTAAAATCATGATCAAATCATCCTAGCTTTTATGAAGGTGCTTAGTTTATAAAAGTTGCTTTTTTTGGAATGCAGTTTATAAGTTGCTTTTTTAACTGTCACTGTTGCTTGATTTCTTTTTCCTGCATGTATGACTTGTGACAGGACACGGTTGCTGGAACTGAGACTGCTGGAACTGAGATTGCTGGAACTGAGCCGTTTGATGTTGAGAGCATGACATTTCAGCAAGAAGATGAACTTTTTCCTACAGTTGGGGTTAATGGTGACAATTCTTTAAAAGGGAGTGCCGATGCTCTTGCAGAAAAAGATACAGATAAGGCAAATGATGGCGTTAAAGCAAATGGGAAGAGGAAATTGTCTGAGAAACCTGCTGAGAAGAAGGTTAGATTAAATAGTGTCTGTTTGCTTGTCTAATGATCTTGTTTCCAATACCAATTTTTGATCTCTTCTTATCAGTAGTTTGTTTCTGTATGCATTGTTATCAGACGTGCCACTTTCAAGTATTAAATTAGGCAATGTTGCAAGATTACCTTGTAGCTAGTAATCTTCCTGGTGATTAAGCGGGGATAAATTGGATTTTATTTTTAAGTTTCAAATTATATGTATGACATGTTGATAGGACCATATGATTGCTCATAGGACCATAGAAATATTTTTGGAAACATTAAAAACAGATATTTTAAAACTAGTTTTGACCGAGTTTGATTTAGTTTTGACCTTTTAGCGAGTAATCGGTCATTGACCTTGTAGTGACGTGGCTTGCAATCCTTGTTTTACAACAATGTAATTAGGCGGTTTTCATTGATCCGAATACACTGCGGATGCCTTTAACCCATTTGGCCTCTTTCTCTTATTAGCTAAATCCTGTAGCCTAGCTTGTCGACACTTCAGACCAAATAGACCCATTTGTAGTTAAATGGGTCAAATTGCCACCCCTTCTAATTGGAGTTTGATACTCTGATTATACATCTGTGCTCTTCTTTTTTAAATATATAATTGAAGGCTGCATACGAACACTTGCAATGTTTCTTGTTCGTTTATCTCTAAAGCTTTTTATGTGGTGTATCTCAGGAAGCCAACCAACCTCCTGACAGCTGGTTTGAGCTAAAAGTTAATACACATGTATATGTTACCGGGTTGCCAGAGGATGTTACTTTTGATGAGGTGAGAATTGAGATACGAAAATGGACTCATTTTATAAATCATTTGTTTATAAAGCTCAGTTTCACATTATATATGCGTAAACAGTGGTGTTTTTATTCTCTTCCAGAACTGACAATCTTATTGTAATATGGTTCAGGTTGTGGAAGTGTTTTCAATCTTGGGATCATAAAAGAGGTTCGGACCTTTACAATTGTATTAAGTGTCTGTTTTTTTTTTTTTTTTTTTTTAATTATTATTATTATTATTGTCTTGCTTTTTCTGTTGATAAATTTTCTTTTACTTAAACAGTTAAGCGTGCATGTGTAATCGTGTGATAGTCGTGCACTATTCATGCTAGAATATAACCCACTTACAGCATGACGATGGTTAAAAACTGGGTTGACCTTGGGTTTACTATTATAATGTCGCTTACGGTATTTATATCTTTGGTTACATAGGATCCGGAAACGAAGAAACCTCGTGTGAAGATCTATGTTGACAAAGCAACTGGAAAGAAAAAGGGTGATGCACTTGTTTCATATATGAAGGTACTCTCTTTCATTCAAACCATGATATATTTTACAGTTTATTTAATGTTTAAAGCTTGTGCACTAAAGATTTTTTAATGCAACTTCTATATCTTCTTTTTTTCTCTCAGGAACCGTCAGTTGCTCTGGCTTTGCAAATTCTGAATGGGACTCCTCTACGGCTTGGTGACAAGATAAACATGACAGTTACACCTCGAAATTTGAGCAGAAAGGTAAGATCAGAGGTGGCAAATGGGTGGGTCGGGTAACGTAGTTTATGGTGCGGGTCGAAATGGACCAGATTGGTTTGATCTGAAACGCTTTTTGTTCTCAAGGAACATATAGTTACAGAAATTATTATCTCATTAATATCATAAATTTTTGAATAAAAGGTTTTGGGCTTCTTTGCATTTAAGACTCATTCTGGTTGTCATTCAACCCGTTTCCTATTAGAATTTTTGAATGTCTTCGACTTGTTAGAGATGAAACATAAGCATTGACCCATTCATAAGTAACTCGGTCGAAATTATCACATCTAGGTAAGATGAATGGCTGCTTGTTCTGGTTGTCCAGCATCTGGCTCTATGATGGATGATCATCTGGCTTTACTTAGAAGGATATATGTTTGTTAATGGTTGTGAAAGTTATAGGAATGTGGATGTATTATTTTTTAACTTAAGCTTTCTGCAGGGGAAAAATTCATAGCAAAACAAGTCGACAAGAGAAAAAAGAAAAAGCTTGAGAAGGTTGAACACAAGATGCTTGGCTGGGGTAAGTTACTTAAACACAACTCTTTTCTGCTAAATAATATGTGTGAAAATGGAGAAACATATGCGTTACTGTACTAATGTGTTGTGAATATTATCATAGTTTTGTTGAACAAATACATCCGTACATTAACAATGGTTTCTATGATTTAGGTGGCCGTGATGATTCAAAATTATTGATTCCAGCTACTGTTCTTCTCCGGTTTATGTTCACTTTAGCAGAAATGAGGGTAATGTTTACTTTTCTAACATGTGATGCTAGAAATGACCTGATCATAAAAAATGACCAGAATGTAATATCTCCATGCTTTCAGTTTGGAGGCCCCAACTTTTTGGAACTTTATGATGATAATTTACTGCCCATGAACTTGCATAACCTTTAATTTAATTAACGACAGGCAGATGAGAATCTGAAGGATGAGTTAGCAGCAGATGTTCAAGAGGAATGTGCAAAGATTGGTGCAGTTGAGTCAGTGAAGGTAACATGACTTTCTAATTGATGATCTATAATCGACTCTGATTTTACACCGATCCTTGTGGGAGTGTTTAGTCTCCTATAAGATCAGTCCTTATAGGCTGTATAAGCTTGAGCCTCAATATTATACCATGGGAGCCTTTTTATTTCAAAAAATTGAAACTCCTTGTTTATAATTACAAATAACTTGCCTTTAAGAATTGCAAACCGGAAGTCATCATATGGCTATTTTACAGTGGGCTAAGAAATACAAAAAAATTTGTGGCTCATCTCGATAGGGGCTCAATCTCATTTGAATTTACTAATGTGGCATGTTACTCATGGCTTTGGATTATTTTCAATCCAGTGGCTTATTATGATATGTTACAAAGCTTTAATTGGCTAATTGGATTTGGATATTGGCTGTCTTTGCAGGTCTCGAGAACCATCCTCACGGGTTGTCTTGGTAAGATTTAAGGACAGACAAGAAGCGGGAGGTGCATTGAATTGATGGATGGCAGATGGTATATTACTAAATTCTCCAGTTCCTTTTATGTTTATAAAGAAAGGAAACCCGAAACCCATTAGCTTGTAATATAGTTGCTAAAATTTAGAAGTATCGACCAATGGTTGATTTTGTTTATGCTTTATCTCAAACATGTCAAGGGTTGATTTTAAATAGTTTTATGAAAGGAAACAGGTCACATTGGTCAAGCAGATCAAAATGGTTAAAAGTAAATCATAAATGTATTGAAATGCATAAAACCTCATAAGCTGCTTTAAATAAGAAGTTTAGACAATTACTGTAATAAAGTATTTTTTTGGTTATATCAAACACATCTATTATTGTAAAATACGATCAATGACATAAACTTGTTTGTGGGTTGGCATAACTCGTCCCGAACTGTACTAAAAAGTTGACCCGTTTACTGACCCATCCACTCGCACGTTTTCTTTCCCGTAAGATTTGAGGCTGTCATCTGGAGGGGTGCGTGGTCTGTTTTATAGTGTTAGCACCATCATTTCTTTAATCCAGTATAAACCCATGTCATTTGTTTGATCCATATGTGTTTGTCATAATCAACGTTTTCTGTTCATGGCCTTCATTTGACCTTTTATCACATATTATTACCTACTTTTGAGAAAACAAAATCCAAATTTCATAAAAATGTTTTCTTTCAAGTTTCTAGTCATCAGCTGATTTTTTCTGTAATTGGTATTTACCAGTTCCCGTTTGATTATTTTGTGTCTCCTATAAGCCCTGTAGCCTCTCTTCCATCCTCGTCATGTTTTCTAGTGATGGCCTGAAAAATGGTTAGGAATGTCATTTCTTGTAAATCATTCTTTTTGAATTAGCTTATTATTGAAAATAGTATAAATTGTTCTAAGCAGATTTGACATTCTAGTCATAAAAAGAATATAAGTTGTGGGACAGAAATCTTTTGAGTCAGCCTACCCATTTTGACCCGTAACAAATGTACCCGCTTTGTTTGTTGCCCAATGGTCCCATTATGCCACCTCTTAAGAAATTGACTTGGTTCGTTTGAGATGTGTTTTTCTTTTTCTTGAAAACCAGATTTTCACTTGCTAATACGATAATCTACTGCTGTCTAGGTTTGGGGGTAGGCAAATCCAGGCTAGTGAGGATGATGGATTAGTGAACCATGCTATGGTCAGGGATGAACAATATGAAGAAGAGCAGTTGGAGAGATTTGCAGCAGAGCTTGACGCAGAATGAATTCACTATATCGGGGTTTGCTTGAAACAAGTTTTGAAGCATCTATGCACATAAATTATCGTACACAAGTGTTCATTTCTACGTGTGATAGCAAAGTAAAGCATGAGTAATAGCTTAAATGTTCAGCTTCTGGGAGCTTTGTGTTATCTAGTGGAATGTACGTGTTTTAGGTGCTGTTGTGACGATGTTTATAACTTTATGAGAGTATTCTAGTTTATTTTCTGCCGAGTATATCGGGATCTTTTAGAGTGAGGGCGGATTTTAATCTAAGATTGGCAATAGAAAGAGTACAAATGGCATCTCAAACTGTTGGTTTTCTTTAATTCTCAGCTCTCTGTGACGAAGGGACGAACAAATTAATTTCATAATATAACACTAGAAACTATTGACGTAGTTCATGTCAGCCACCTGGTTAATAATGCCCAAGAGGTGTATGCCTTTTCTCTTCACGTTCATTTGCGGTTAATAATGTAATGATGCTTAAATAAACCGATTACATGAATCTCAAGTGTCCATCTTGACTTAAAGTCATAACATCAATTTTTATGGGCAATTTTTGATTCTCAGCTACAAGTTTATTTACTATTTTCTTTTAATTTTTTAATAATATTAATATATTGCTTCTTATATTAAATTACAAAATAAACGATATTTTAATCTTACCTCAAATCAAACCCAATATTTTGAGACTATAGTGAGTAGTTGTCAAAATGGTAGTCACTCTTAATAATCTTACCTCAAATCAAACCCAATATTTTGAAATATTTGATGTTTTGTTTTATATCTTTCTGAAAACTTAGTTCCTACAAGTAACTTGCAAGTATGTCACTGCAGGAATCGAGCCATGTGTAACATTATGTCATTTCGATATTCCGTTGCATCTTGATGAGTCAATGGGAGGGTGGTTAAGTGAATCAATAGTGTAAGGTTTTGTCTTTTGTCCTGTTCCAGAATCTTAAAGATATCTGTAAATGCCGAGCTCTATACAATATGTACATCTGAAATTCAAAAAAACAAGCATAATTCCCACCACTTTTGAAATTCAAAACACATATTCCTTCAATCACTTGCTCCTCACTCTTCATCTTCAAAAGCAGAATCCTCAGTCGCATCATTGTCTTTAGGTTCTTCATCAGAATCACTCACCGCACACATATTTTCTTGTTCGCCCTTTGTGGTCCGGCTGCAGCTCGTGTTCGTTTTGTTGGTGCTTTCTTCTTTGGAGCTTCTGTTGTTTAAATAACTTGTGTTAGTCACAAACTTGACATGCCAATACTGAACGGTTATTATGGGCATAAATCATTTTAAAAATGGTTTTACCTTCTGCTATCTTAGGGGATGATTCATCGTCATCCTGTGGAGATTGGAAGTTGATAGATAAAGAATATTCTCCCTGCAAGCAGCGATGTTTTTATTAGTTCACATAATCACTTGTCATGTATTACATTGTAAAAAATTAGCAAAGATAAGGTTTCATTTCTCACAGCAAGTTGCTCATCAAGAGCTTCAAGATCGCTTAGCCATAACTCCTTGGAACTTCTTTGGATGAGCTCATCAAACTTTTTCTTCTTTTCATCCCTTTCTGCCTCTAACTCCATCAACCCCTCATCTGTGACTCCTGCAAATCCAAAAGCCAGCAAGTACTTATACCCTCCTGCTGCCACCTCTTCCTCTAACTTCATGAACTCCTCTTCGGCTTCTCCCCATCCTAAATGATCAGCCGCCCGTTCAATGGATGTTGAAGATTTGAAACCTTTAGCCTTTAAATCAGCATACTTCTCATCCATCTCTTTATTGAACATAATTTTTCCCGCACAAGCTTCACGAATATACCTAACCTTGTTTTCCAATAGCAATACAGCTTTCTTGAGCTCGCGAAGCAGAGCTGTCTATTAGCCATGACCACATTTGGATTAGTACAGTCTCTTAAACAAGGAAATGAAATGAAGCCACATCTGACTTACCTTCCTCTTTTCATAAAAGTCGAGACGAAGGTAATAGAAATCCTCAAGAACTGTACACAGAGAGAATATGAACAGTCAATGAACATATTAAGAGTATAAATCAATTTTTTTGTTCATGGATATCGCACTTACTTTGTTCAGGGTTGTCATACTTCTTCAGTTTACCTTCTGCATCAAGCAGATGCATGTTATCTGTGCTTAATGTAGTTGTTAGCTTTAATGTATTCAAGAAAGTCTCTTTTGTTGGTCTTTTCCATTGATCTTTAGTCATGGTAATTTCAAAATCCACAGTAGCATCATCACTGAGATCCGTGTAATCCTGCAATAATAACATGGGGTTGCCATATAAGAGCTATAAAGATGATAAAATAAAAATACAATATACACGTTAACTATTTAAAATTTGTTAATTTACCTCTATGTCCTTCCCTAAACGTGCGTCCAAAAATTCCTTGTAATCCTCAGTCCACTTCTTTACCGGGAGTTCAGTGATCCTAAGAGCATTCGTCGTGTCATCTGATATTTTTCCTTTTGTGGTGTATCCAGTACCCTTTGATGTTTTCTGAATATCTCCTTTGAATCCTTTATACCATGGAATCATAGTCACCATTGCTTCACCTTTCAGTAGGCGTTTTAGGTTAGCAATAATGTCTCGTGGATTATAATTTGGAATAAACGAACTACATTCAGTCCCTCTTCCTTCACTTCCGTTTACCAGAACCACTGGGATGATTGGAATAAACCTTTTTCAAAAAAACAAAATAAATAATAATAATAAAAAAATAAAATTATTATCACAACCAATTCAAACAATATCATATACTTATAAAAATACACATAGATTATAAACTACCATGCAGGCTCAATGGATTGACCATTGTCATTCAAGTAGTTGAGAATAAGTTCATCATCCTTGTGAAAAGATATCGTGTGATAGGAGAGAGCTGAGTGGATAAAGAGTAGCCACTTGCATGATCTTTACCACCCTGCAAAAGAATAATAGACTTTAGAATATGCGATGTATACAAAACAGTAAATGTTTTTTAAGTTGTATATCTCACCATCAGACGTGAACCAAATGGCCCATTCGGCTGAAGAAGGTTAATGTTGTTACTACCAACAAAATCTTGGGCCATGCCGATAATGGTACTGAGAAGACTTGCCTCACCATGATGATGATGATAAGCAGAGTGCTCATACACATAAACACTGAATTGACCAACTTTAATATCCTGAATAATGGGCTTCTTAAATGCACAGAACAGGATCTTTCTTTGGCCAGGTTTCAACCCATCCACCATTGATGGGATTGATCTTTGGAGATCAGCCACTGCATATTGCTTGAACTCTTTGTTGATGAAGTCGAGGTATCGCATGCGCTTCTCCTTTGGGTCAAAATAATCCTGCATCAAGAAACGATGATTATAATGAAATTCGTGTCATGTATCCCTGATGTAAATGGGGTCAAACTGGGGCAAAAGTTGCCCAGCATGTGTTTTTACTATACACAATCATTTAAAGTATTTAGAGTGTTGTATTCAAGATTCAGAATTTCAGAGAATGATTGTAACATATGGAGTAATATTTTTGTAATCATAACTAAATACATCAGCTATTTATTCAGTAAGATTTTGAAAGTTGACTCAACGAGTGGTTTGACCAATGCTAAAAAAAATCACGGTTTGAGCACAACCTGCAAGTATTTAAGGCATTGCATATTTGTTTACATTTTTTAAAAATGGAGAGAAAAGTGTTTTCTCGTTTAATCAATTTCAACCATACTAAATGATATCTTTTGACCTAAACACAATGATATGTCAATCACATTCGACGCCATAACTGTTTATAACTAAGTTGACAAAAGCTGTTAATGACCAAACCTGAGGTTCTCGAAGCCAGGCCCTTCTCTTCTCAATGTGAATCTTACTGAAGGCAAGCTCAATTGCATTACCATCCTCGTAATCAACCCAAAAAAAGTCCTTAATGTGCTGATCAAGATTTGCAAAATAATACTCTGCTCCTTCAAATTTGATAATTTCCAGCCCCTAGAGATAATGAAAAATATTAAAAATTGCAAAAACAATGCATGTATAGTTGCTATTCAAAATTTTCATAAACAAACCTTATAGTACTTTATTTTGTATTTTGTTGCTTCGTTTCCCAATTGTTCCTTCCACTTATTATACTCGGGCATTGTATAGAACAATAACATATCATTAGTCGTCTTCTCAGAGGCCTTAACAATTGGTGCCTTGAACATGCACATAAAATTCTTGACTTTTTTTAGTAAAGATGGCCATAATCGATAAAAGATGCTGATCAATAGCCCTTTGATGTGTGAACCATCAGGATCCTACAAAACACATGTATCATGTATGTTCTATAAGCATAAAAAACGGCAGACACTTGATATTGTCAATGGATAGTAACAGTTATTGGTACACACCTGATCAGCCATAATCATCAAGCGTCCATATCTCAATTCCTTAACATTTTCATAACTTTTGTCATCTTGGAGGCCAAGAATCTTCTTAATGTTTTTAATTTCAGCGTTTTGCTTCAATTTTTTATCACTTGCTTCCCTCCAATTGAGCAACTTACCTTTCAGAGAAAACATACCATACTTATCTTTGCCCAAATAAGATAATCCAGACATCTGCAAACAATAATAAACATTTAAATGATTCTTTATGTGAATACACGGATCCAAATATGTTACTATAAAAGAACAAGCAAGACAGCTTACTGCAAAACCTTTGGCAGAACCGTCTGTCAAAATCAAAGTGCAGTCTCTTGATTCAGCTGTACCAGCCAAGTAAGCATCTTCAAGTCCAGCAATATCGAGTCTCCCTTTGCTTTTCTTAAGTATTTCATCCTGCTTAGAAAATGCATATGAAAATAATCTGACCACCACACCCGATTTTCCAACTGCAAAAACAAAAAACATTAACCAGACAATAACAAAAGTTCTCAAACCCACTAATTTCATAAATTAAAAAAATAAAATAAAAATAGTGGTTCTGCATACCTTTCTTCAAAAACTCTGGTGAGAGTTCACACGTTGATCCAAAACTGTCCTTATTAGTCGTCAGATTCTCTTTAGTTTGCGAATCAAAAGCAGGGTTGTCAATGAGGGCATTGACAAACACCCAAAGGTGGCTTTTTATCTCATTCGGTTTGAGATTTACAATTTTAGCCAGGTAGCCCGTAACCTGACTGGTTATATAATCGACGTGTGACCCTCCCTTCAGGGTTGCAAAATAATTGACAAAACTTACCTAATTAATACACAAGCATATATCAGCCAATATTTACTAATAAGCTTTAACTGTTTATAAACTCAATACAAATACGTATACCTGGTCAAACTCCCCATCAGCTATACAAATACAAACCTCCCATCTATCGTTAACTTTCTCGTAAATCCTATATAAAATGAGAGATGATTAGAGCATCAAATTAATTAGCAATTAAACTAAATAACAATAAAAGGTATTCATCATAAATATTAAAAAGAACCTCGTAGTATCAGTAGATGTTTGGAGATAAAGTTGAACATATTCTTCAAACGTTTTGAGCTCAACACAGGTTCCATCTAGTTCAACCTTCACACTGTTTCCCAAGCATCCTGCTAAGTCGACCACACGTCTCTTCATCCAAGCAACGGTATCATCTTCAAGCCATTTCATGCCAAATTTTGGTAAATCAGGTTTAAATGAAACCTTAGTCCAGTATTCACTAGTCTTGCACTCTGTGATGGTTGGCTCAGATTCCATCGCCGTGTGGTCTGCGAACACCTAAACAACAATCAGATGTTACAAATCATTCTCAATAATACATGATTTAAAAAACGTGTAATAAAACCTCACATCATATTTCAGGTATGTATTTTATATACAAATAAGTAGCACTTTAATCCATGATAATTTTAAACCACATTTAAATAAACATGATTGCAATAGACCTCAAATCCAAAATCAAAACTCTAAAAGAGCGTTTGGATTAGCTTCCTTTATGGCTTATCAGCTTACTCATAATCAAAAAAGTCGCTACGGACACAACTTATTCACAGATGAGCACATCAACATGAACTCGTGGCTTATTTATGTCCATTAAATCATAAAATTTTTCCGAATCCTATTAAGCTAACTAGCTCATAAAATATTCTAATTTAAAATCAAAACTCTAAGAAAACTGAAAAGGTTGACAGCCCCACATGTTAGGTGAGCATGAGCATGTTATTCAAGTCCATTAACTCGAGCTAATATGCAGAAAACATGTGGGATTTAAGCCAATAAACCCTAAATATAATACCTGCTTAGATCGCTTATAACCATCAGCCGTCTGAATCGTAAACTCAGTAGAAAAGCGAATTGCCTCATTCCAATCCGTTAATGGATGCACATCCCCATCATTCCAAACACTAATGATTGCGTTTTCGACATCTATTGTAACTTTTATCTCTTTGGCACTTTTGTTATCGGCTGCGTTTACAAGTATTTGTTCGTATATGTTGTAAAAAGATGGTACGAATGTGATTCTTTTTTTTGTCATCACGTTGTTTTCCCAGATCCATAGGGTTTGTTCGACGTGGTCGTTTTGCGGGTGGGGTAGGGGTTGGTCAGTCGCCATGGTTGTTACTTGTTAGGGTGGTTTAGAGTGAACGTGTTTTGAAAACACCAATAAAGCCATGCATATATAGTCATATACAGTAGTACTTTCCAAAACAAAAAAAAAAACTTTCCAAAAAATATATAGTCATATAGTAATTTTTGAAAGAATAACAAAAAAATCGAACTCGACACTTTATATGATTGTGTGTAGTAACTATTTTTTCTTATTGTGTGTCTTGAACTTTCAAAATTCGCTTATTGTGTGTATTTGTGACCATTTTACCTTAAATTTTCAAATTTGAAGGGTAAAATGGTCATTTTACTTGGAATAGTCACAAGATACACATAATGATCGAAATTTGAAAGTTCAATGACATACAATAAGAAAAAATAATTATTACACAATCATATAAAGTGTCAGTTCACGATTTTTCATTATTCTTTCTAATTTTAGAGTTAATTACCAAAGCCAAAAAAGTTATGCGTAGAGAGCTTTCTTTTTTTATTTATTTATTTATTTTTTTTAGTAAATTTAGCAAATAAAGTTTAGATCAGTGTTGAAAAAAATGTCTACAAGGCCGATTAATCGTCGATTAGGTGCTACTATGTCACCAGCATTTTCGATTTGTGCAAATCGTTCAACAAATCGGTCAACCGTGGTCAACGGTGGTTAATGATAGTCAAACTTGACGAAAACTTGCAAATCTTGTCGGAAATACCCTAAACTCACCGTAAATTAGTTTTAATCATTTTATAGTAACCGTATATATCTGTTACAAAGATGTTTTTAAAGGAAAATTTTGCCGAGAATACCGAACCTCGTCATAATAACCGAAAACTTGCTAAAAATGCCAATACAATTAGTCACCAATTCGTTATTTTTGCAACCCTGAACAAATGTAGTCACTTATAGTCGCTTTTTATATCTATTATTGCAAGATGTTTTTAAGGAAGATCTTTCCGGGAATACCCTAAACTCGCCAGAAATACGCAAAACTTGCCAAAAAAGCCAATCCGATGAATCACCGATTAATCCCGCCTAGACTGATTACAAGCTATAGGGGGGTCGACCGCCTCACTACCGATTTGCCATTTTTGCAACATTGGTTTAGATTATTAGTTATGGTTAATAAATAAATACGAGATCCTTTTTATATAAACGACACCAATTTTTTTTTTTTAAATCACCGATTTTGCCCCGTGCCTGTTTAGTATGTACCTGTTTGACTCAACAATTTGTCACGATCAACAAATCACCATCCGCTAAACACATGTGATTAAGTTACAACCAAATTTAACTCTAAACATAAAAAAGGGCATGGGAGGTTAACACGATCTAATCATAACAAAATGACATCGAAAGTTTTATGCAAGAACTTCTCACTTTAAACAACATTCAACCCATTTAATTTATATCTTTATACTAGTTTATTGACCCGTGAAATTCACGGGGCCTTAAAAAACTGTTGACAGTGTTTATATAAGAGATTGATTTGTGATATCATATACCAAAATTACATGTTAGATGTATGAATAGAAATATATTAATGCTAAACATTTAATGTGATTGTAAGCTATAAACGTCAAACAGATATTTTTTGTTAACTTGTTATACTAGGTGGAGTACTCGTACGTTGCCGCGGTGTGTTTTGTTAAACATGGATGTAGTAGTTTGTCAAAAATAGAAATGGCAAGAACAATAAGATTGCAAGGATGTGATGTTGATGTGTATACATAAGGTGCATGTCTAATTGATGCAAGAATGTGCAACACAAAAAAATGTCCAAAGCTGGTAACAACATACATCATGCATTTACTGATGCAATGGTATACAAAAGATGGGGTATGCAGCTGCTGTATAGTTTTACAGTTAGAGTGCAACTATGTTACAAAAGAGTAGTAGCTTGGTATGCTGCTGCATAGTTCCACAGTTAGGGTGCAATTATGGTACAAAAGAGTAGTAGCTTGGTATGCAAACATAGCATACCTTCTGTCTAATTTTTACACAAAAGATTACCAATGTTTTGGCACATATTTTTGCAGGTGGAGCACAAATATGTTTCAAAACATATCAGTTTTTAATAACGGCAGTTTAAATATTTACATTGCTAAGTTAACGTCTAGTTGTCTTTCTTCTTTTCGGTGTTCCTGGTTCTCCTTTTTTCTGTAGTTGCAGCCTCTATTGTCACTGCATAAACATAATAAAAGTAACAGCATCAGTAACAGAACATAAAAGGAAAGAAATGAAGTTAACTATTATTTATCAGAAACATATGAAAAGCTGTTGTAACCAAAAAAAATTGTCCATGTCTTGGTTAGGTATACACTGTTTGAAGTAAATGCAACTAAAAATTAGACTGTTTTAGCTTGGTTAGTCGTACTGTTTATAGTTACATGTTTATATCTCTTGTCTATATAAGTAGTGGCCATGTGTGTGTGAGTGTGGGTTATACTTTATTACCTATCTGTTAAGAAGTCTGTGAAAAAAGATGGTTCCGACTCCTAATTTTGATGAACTGAAAGAAGCATGCGGTTCTGATAAGCTGCATTGCGTCTTCCGTTTGCTGTTTTTGCTTGAAGAGTCTGATATTGAATGCCTTATTATGGTTTTGAATGAAAAATGTGATGATGTGCGTGCAAGAATTGGTAAAAAAAGGGGATTCTTTGAGAGAGGTGAAAGTTTTAGTTCGATGACCACATGGTCATTAATGGTCTCTTATGTTTGCAGGAAGCACAAAATAAGGATTATCAGTTGTTGGCTGCAATGGTTGTCTTGTCGATCTAGCACATGAAACACGTACTGAGAAGCGCCGTCATGTGCTCACTATGGAGCAGTATAATTAGGGTGGCTTTCTATGGTTTTAGTTGTTGTTGTGTTTTTGAGTAGAATTCCATCTAGGTCTGCATTTGTGTGTAATATTATGGTGAAGTGATCTTTGTATTCGTTGTTGTAAGATATTGTAGGTATGAATAAAACTTGGAACTTTGTTTGTGAGTTAAGTATGATGAATTTGTTTTATTTTGTTTTTATTTTTTAATTAATTGTTTTTATGTTTGTTATTTCTTTATTATATATATATATATATATATATATATATATATATATATATATATATATATATATATTTTATATTAATTGTTTTATATTTTTTTGGTTTTTCGGCTATATAAGGATGGCTTTGTTGTGCCATTTCTCACTCACTTTACATTTAACCACCATGGGTGCAAGACCAAATATTGAGCATTTAAAACAGTCTTGTGGTTCTAATCAGCTTCAACATTGCTTCAAATATCTGTTTATGCAAGAATGGAGAGAGAATGAGAGTCTCATCATGTACATCTGGGCAGAAATGTGCTGATTTTGAGACTAACAGTGAGAGAAGAGATCAACTAATCGAAGAGGGCCAATCTTTTAGTCCATTTGATGATGTGGCTCCTGATGCGGTTGAGTGTATGGTGGAGACGCAGCAGAGAGATCGAGATATCTTAGCTGCGTTGATTGGTGTTTTGGATCTAGCTCGTGAAGGGAGAACTGAAAAGCAACGTCATGTAGGTTTGATGGATCTAAAGGACTTAATATGACCTAATTTGATGATTTAATGAGAATTTAACTTTTGTGTGAAGTGAAGATAAAAAAAGATGTGAATAAGCTCTTATTAAGAAGTTTGATATCACAATAAGCATTTTATGAACTTCAAATATCAATCTCAACAGGATCTAATACTACTTGTTGGTTCCAAGACTCAAGCTTCATCAATGGTGCTTAAGTATGTGTGAGATGAGAGAGAGTCATAAGAGAATGTTATGATGTGAGTACTGAATTTTTTGTTATGAATAATAAAGTGAAGTGTTACAACTCATGGCTTAAGAAGTTTTATTTATACTTAGGGAGGTACATTTAATGTGGACACATCCTAAGTATATGATACATAACATGTGTAACACCCCCGAAAATCTTAATGACAGCGGAAGACTAATTCGGGTGTTACTTGAATGGAGATCATAGTCAACAATTATAGAAAACGACTCGAAAGAGACGTTTTATTAAAATAGTTATCATTCATCGAAAACTTATAGTTTGTTACAAAGCGTTGTAAATAGATCAAGTGTTTTCCCAAAAGAAAGATCATGAGTTTGAAAGAAATGACAACTTTTATGTTTTACACCACGGATAAGCCTTGCCATGCCCCATTCCGCGCCTTGGTCAACATCTTCACCGATTACACGAGATAACATGCTTAAAAGGTCAACAAAAATTGTTGAGTGAAATTCATAGGTTTAAAAGCAGTTGAACACAAGTATAAGATCATGATCATTGTAAACTTACAATATCATAAGAAAAATCACAGATTATTATGCGCTAAGCTCATGAAACCAAAACTCAACTGCATACACCGAATTACCAGTGTACGTAAGTATGTCCCAAAGGAGGTAATAGCCAATTACCTAAAGAAATTCAATATGGTGCGCCCCGGTTATTTCTCTATAACCGAAACGGGGTTCGTAAATACCCAGAGTACTCATCATATCAAACACAATCTCAATGGAGTAGCGACCTATCATGAGGTTTTCGACCTCGTCCTCCAAGCTCTCTATCCTAACAGTGGAATCTCATCATAATGCACGGGATCTCACTCAACTGGTCTTCGGTGCTGTTAGTCTAAGTAGCGAAGAGGAATGGTGTGGTGTACAGCTCACGGTAACATGCAAAACTAGAGTCAGTGCGGTGGTTGAGCTCTCCAAGCTCAAATGAACTAGGTGCTCCTCCTCTTCTCTCAACGTCAAGTAGAGGTATCAAGAATGACCATCGCCTAGCACCGGATTTCTTCCTCGGTCCGGTCTCATTATCCACTTGAGTAGGCATGTCGGGATCGAGATAGTGATGGTGGATAACACTTGATGCAAAGCGGTAGAAGTGGCTCACTAAAAGTGTCTAACGAGAGGTGATCTTGTGGCGGTGATGAAGCAGGAACAATAGTGAGTGCGATGGTAGAACACATTAGGTGGCGATGGTGGTGAAGTAGCGATGGGTGGAACAACGGTGGCTGGTGATGGTAGTGGTGGTGGCGGTGATGGTGGCGGGTGGTGTTATCACACGAGTCATAGTGATGGATCGCACGCGCTTCCTAGCGGTGTGTTTGAAGGTCTTACCTTTAGGATGCGAGTCTATAAGGTACTCCAAATGGCTCAGTTCATACGGCTTAAGAACACGGACCCTACGTCGGCGACGGATCGTGGGAAGATGATCCGAAGAGTCCGATGAAGCGATTCGGTGCTCTCGGATGACTTGGATGATCCATCATCCATAGTGCCAATTAGGCGGTAACCATTGCTACGACTCATAGTCTTGATCTAGGGTCATAAAGCAAAAGCATTGTGCTCTTGAGAATGAGCAATCATAATTTGGAGCGGTGGGAGTTCGAGCAACTTCACCTTCCTTAAAGGTTGGTTTAGTCCAAAGCGTGGTAATATATTTGGTGGGATGATGGCATATTGGTCGTAGGGGACATAGTGTCTTCCATCTTAGTGTCGAGACGGAACAACCGGGTGGGATGCGACCATGGTACTATAACAACCCATAAATTAATGTAAGTAAAATGCCAAATAATATATTTAACAAGATTTTAGTTAGCTACACATATTTGCCAAGCAAATCTCCATGCCTAACTAAAATGAATACAATTACTTATGATCTAGTGATGCATTAATCCTAATGCATGAGAACGGTCATGCGGAAGAGGCGTAAAGCGGTGGTGTAAAATAGCCCCGTTTTAAAAGTGCGGTTATAGTCCAAAATGTTTTGAAAACTCTTTGGTTCTCTATAACCTTGGCTCGATACCAATCTGTAACACCCCAAAAATCTTAATGACGGAAGACTAATTGGGTGTTACTTGAATGGAGATCATAGTCAACAATTATAGAAAACGACTCGAAAGAGCGTTTATTAAAATAGTTATTATTCATGGAAAACTCATAGTTTGTTACAAAACGTTGTAAATAGATCAAGTATTTTTCTCAAAAGAAAGATCATGAGTTTGAAAGTAATGACAACTTTTATGTTTTACACCACCAGATAAGCCTTGCCATGCCCCATTCCGCGCCTTGGTCAACTTCTTCATGATTACGAGATAACATGCTTAAAAGGTCAACAAAAATTGTTGAGTGAAATTCATAGGTTTAAAATAGTTGAACACAAGTATAAGATCATGATCATTGTAAACTAACAATATCATAAGAAAAATCCATGACTTATTATCGCGAAAGCTCATGAAACCAAAACTCAACTGCATACACGAATTACGGTGTACGTAAGTATACCCCAAAGGAGGTAATAGCCAATTACCTAAAGAAATTCAATATAGTGCGCCCGGTTATTTCTCTATAGCGAAGCGGGGTTAAGTAAATCCCTATAGTACTATTCACGATATCTCGTTCACTCGCGGTGACTAATGGTTCATGATCGGGGACTTATGGCTAAATACTTAAGCGGTACCAATAATCAAGAGGATCGAGCATTTATGTAGCGGGGTTTGCAAAGTAAAAGTAAAAGTGAGGCTATAAACTCACCTTGATGAAAATGAACACGCACAAATAGATCAAGCACAATGTAGCGGAGGTTCCAACTCGAAACCTAAAATGATGAGATGGCGAGCCTCAGTAAAATGAGCATTTTGGTTCGCCACCAAAATAATAGAGCATTGAATATTCTTATTCAATAGATCATTGAATTGTCCAACCCAATAGTGTGCGTGCGTGCTTAACGTTTTAAATTAATTTTACGTGCTACATTGCCTTAATTAATGATCCTCACTTACGCATAAGTGAAATGTTTTCCTCCTTTGTGATCTTAATAGATTTGTTGAGTATTTTAACGTGTTTAGATTCCCTGTGTGTTTTATCGGACTTATATATATAATTATAATCTTATATATATATATATATATATATATATATATATATATATATATATATATATATATATATATATATATATATATATATATATATATATATATATATATATATATATATATATATATATATATATATATATATATATATATATATATATATATATATATATATATATATATATATATATATATATATATATATATATATATATATATATATATATATATATATATATATATATATATATATATATATATATATATATATATATATATATATATATATATACATATATATATATATATATATATATATATATATATATATATATATATATATATATATATATATATATATATATATATATATATATATATATACGTAATACATTTAACGTTATCCTAAAATAAAATACTCATATGATCAAAATACTGCGTTTTACAAAGTTATGATGGGTTTATAAGTTTTCTAAACTTTTCACAATTTACACTTTTACCCTCAAGTTATAAAAAGTACAATTTAGTCCTCTAGTTTGAGAAGTTTCACTTTTCACCCGAAATATATTTTATAGTAAAACTTTCAGAAATGACACTTTCAACCCTTGATAAAACTGAATTTATGAAAACAGTCCTCTAAGTTAGCTTTATACACTTAAAACCTTTACTTTTCAAACTTTACATTTTTAACCCAAACTTATATTTAAACTAGTTTAAGTAAATTACATGATCGGTCCTTGTGGTTTCCGTGTGCACATGCACACGTACAACTACACCTTTATCTTTCGCATATGGACACGTTTAGTCCTTAGACTTCCCATGCAAGTTCATACACGTACAAACTACCACTTTAGCTTTTCAATATGTTACCCTTTGGACCCTACATTTCATATTTTTGCAAAAATAGTCCGAAAGTAAGTTTTATAAAATGAAAACCAAGGTTGTAAAAATCGCTAGGCGCTAGTGAGGCGGTTGGGTAGGGCCTAGTGATTAATCGGTTAGGCGGGGATTAATCGGGGACTAATCGGATTGGAATTTTTATGCATAAAATTGTAATTTTAGATATTATATTATGTTATATGTATGAGATAAGTATAGTGCATCAAATTTCAAATATTTTAGGTGCTTAAATATAAACATAATACATAATTCTTCAAATTTTAAAGTCAACCTAGATATTACTCGTTTTGTTGACCATTTTTAAGCGATTTTGTCTGATTTGTAAGCAATTTTGTTGACCAATTTTTAAGCGGTTTTGTCCGATTAGACCGATTTTGTCCGATTAATCGGTTTGTTGACCGATTTTTAAGCGACTTTGACCAAACCGATTAAATAGGCGATTATGATAAATCAAGGCTTTTAGTGAGCGATCGATTATCACGAGATGTCGACCGCTGGACCGATTTTACAATGAGATGAAAACTTTGTAAATCTATTCCAACTCATTTCCAACTTATAATTAGTGCTTATTGGCTTAATTTCAATCTATTGGGCCGGGTTGGACTCTCATTGGGTTTTATTTGGGCTTATTGGGCTCGGTAACTGGGCTTCAGGCCCATTATTGTTTACGCGAGTTTATACAAGTGAACAAATGGCTATTATGGTGTTCGAGTGGTGTTTCTAATTGTTTAAGGCTCGTTTTAACTAGTGACGATGTGTCGTGGTACAACTATTTCATGTGTATGATGCTAGTTGTTCATAAAATGTGCACACAACCTATGTATCATGCGACAACTAAGTGTAACGAAATAATAAGAAATGAGAATGTGTCAAGGGCGACTTACAAACACTCGTATGAGTGGTGATGATCGATGAGATGGTGTTTCCAATCCTACCCCGTGTTCTCCTTATAAATGTTACCCGTATCCTTATTTTTCCTAAAGTCTCCCTAGCTCTTGCGTCACAATGTTCTAGTTTTTCTTTCCTTTATAACCCAATATAGTTTACCCTTATGATTTCCTTCTTCTTTTCTTCAATGTAACCACAGTGAACGATATTTGTAATGTGTGACAAAGGTGAGAGTGTGAGTTTGCTTTGTGTTGGTGTTGTGTGAGTAGTATAGTGAGTGTGTCGTGTGTTTATAAGAGAAGACAAGTATGGCTCTTCTTATATTTTACTTATTAGATTACCTAGACATAGAGATATTAGACATGTGATACTTTGCTCTTGGTCTTGTTTCATGCATATATTCAGCCAAGGGTTTGGGCGTGGGATTGTGATGTCGCATCGGTTTGGACATGGGGAACACAAAGACCTTTGGACAAGAGAGTCAAAACTAGTCAAAGTAGGATTAGTGGTAATTTTAAATTGTTTTAGGGTGGCTCATGTGTTTTATTTCCTTTTGTTTATCCACACACGCAACATAGTGACCAAGTGTGGAAGTATTGGTCTTGTTCTTTGGTTTCTTTTGCCGTTTGGTTTGATTTTTCTCGTCCGATTACAAGAAAGGTAGCATAACATAATAATCTTAATTCCCTAATACATATACATGGGCTTTGGGATTGGTCTGTTAGGCGAGGCCAAGATAAAGAAAAGAAAGGTGTTGGGCTCGGTATGGGGATGAGGCCCATGGAAGTTTTAAATGGTTTGGGCTTGGTGAGTTGGACGTGCTCAAAGGCTAGCCCAAGAGTAGCATTAATCCGTTGGGCTCGAACAAAATAATGAGGCCCAAATAGTGTAAGTTTGATTCGGTGGTAAGGCCCATTAACGAGTTAGGTTGGGTCACGAGGTGATGTAAAGTCCAATGAGTTCCGAGGCCCAATACGAATTTGAATATATTTTTATTATAATTTAATTCGTATTTTTATAAATTTTTATGTATTTGTTACGTATTTTAAGGTTATCAAGATCGTGGGGAATTTTATTACGATCACAACGGTATATTTATGAGCGCTCAAGGCGTTGATCATGCATATGCCAAATGATATGCAAAAGTGATGTTTAGAAAATTTCATGATGAAATAGATCGTGTTTAATTTACGATTAAAGTGTTAAGTACATTGAAATTTTCTCGGAGCTTACTGATGCGTACCCTTAAGAGAACCGCGTCTCGGGTTAAACTCGCAGGTGTCATGGGTGATCTAGATGAGCAGATGGGGATACTTGAACGCATTACATCCTCGCTGCCGCCATGAACTCGCACCTCTTTTCTTGTGATCCCATTGAACTTTAACGATTGGAATGCGGCTTTGCTTAAGCCTCTTGACTTCTCCGTCCATGATCTCGATGGGTTCTTCGACAAAGCTAAGTTTGTCATTGAAATGGATGTCCTTGAGTGGTGCGACTAGAGTTTCATCCGATAGACACTTCTTAAGATTCGAGACATGGAGCGTGTCATGTGCTCGGCTAAGTTCTTCGGAAGATCTAGTTTATATGCCATCGGACCAATTCTTTGAAGAATTTTGAATGGTCCGGCGTGTCGAGGTTTGAGTTTTCCTCTTTTCCAATCGACCATCCCTTTCGGGGTGATACTTTGAGCATTACACGTTCTCCGACTTGAAATTCCATTGGTTTTCTTGAACATCTGCATAGCTCTTTTGTCTATCTCAATTGCTTGCAATTGTTTTCTAATTTGCATTATCTTTTACATTGTCTCTTGGACAATTTGGGACTGTGAGTTGTACTTCTCCAACTTACGCTTGAGAACCGGGCGATCGGCATTTTCTTCCATAGAGTGCTTCAAAGGGTAGCTTTAATCTTGACCTAATAGCTCATATTGTAGAGAATTCAGCGGTAAGTGCTTATCTCATCCTTTTCGAAATCACGCATGCTCTTAGCATGTGTTCCGTAGTTGGATCGTTCTTTCACTTTGTCCATCTGTTTGAGGATGGCACGCGTACTCATATCCAAGTTGGTACCCATGACTCTTTGAAGTGTTTGCCAAAATCTCGAGGTGAATCGGCTATCACGATCAGATATGATAGAGATTGGTACACCGTGATGAGAAACAATCTCCTTGATGTACAGTCTAGCGAGTGTAATCATCTCGTCGTTCTCCTTGATTGGCAAGAAATGAGTTGACTTCGTAAGACGGTCTACAATGACCCAAATGGTGTCAAAACCATTAGAAGTTCTTGGCAACTTTGTGATGAAGTCCATTGTGATTCTTTCCCACTTCCATACGGGAAGTTCTTGTTGGGTTAACAATCCTGATGGCTTTTGATGTTCAGCTTTGACTTTCAAACAGGTCAAACACTTACTGGCGTACTCGGCGATATCAGCATTCATGTTAGGCCACCAGTACAAAAGCTTTAGATCTTGATACATCTTGTTGGGACCCGGATGTATGGAATACTTCGATTTATGTGATTCATGCATGATGAGTTCTCGGATACCTCCGTAAAGTGGAATCCAACTTCGATTCTTGAAACATAACGTTCCGTCCGATCTCTTCACTAATCCATTCTCATTTTCCGGCATGCCATAAATCTTCTCATTCGACCTATTTTCTTCTTTAAGTGCTTGATTTGAGCTTCAAGAATTTTCGATGGTAGGGGTGAATTGATTACCATTCCCATGACCTCCTCTAAGTGGCTTAGGCGATCTTTTTCGCTCAAGGCATCGGCAGACAACATTCGCCTTTCCGGGATGGTAACGGATCTCGCAAATAATCACTAAGCAATTCTAACCAAATGACATTGAAGCATATTCAGTTCTTTTTATCTAAGATGTGTTGAAGACTTTTGTGATCAGTGTACACTATACACTTTGTTCCGTACAGATAATGTCTCCATAATTTGAGTGCAAATACCACAAAGCCAAGTTCTAGATCGTGCGTAGTATAATTATTCTCATGAGTTTTGAGTTGTCGTGATGCGTAAGCAATCACTTTGTTCCTTTGCATGAGAACATCGCCTAAACCCATGTGTGAGGCATCGCAATATACTACAAAATCTTCGGCTCCTTTCGGTAGTGCCAAGATAGGTGCTTCGCAAAGCTTGTTCTTTAGGAGTTGAAAAGCTGACTCTTGATCGTCTCCCCATTCGAATTTCTTCGTTTTCTGGGTTAACTCGGTCAATGGTTTTGCTATCTTCGAGAAACCTTCGATAAATCTTCAATAATAACCAGCGAGTCCTAAGAATTGACAATTCGATGGGGTTGGTGGGTACTAGCCAATTCTTCTCGATTCAATCTTTGGATCCATGTGATTCCTTCATTTGTCGATCACATGACCAAGAAATTGGACTGTCTCAATCCAAAAATCACATTTGGAAAACTTTACGACAATTCTTCATCCTTGAGTAACTTCGTGACGCTTCTCGATGTTCGCATGTTCTTCTTTATTAAGGGAGTAGATAAGAATATCGCCGATGAACACAATGACGAATTTATCCAGATAGGGTTACTGAGACTCTATTCATGAGGTCCTTAATCACAAAGAAAGCATTAGTTAAACCGAATGGCATTACTTGGAATTCATAATGGCCATATCGAGTTCTAAATGCGGTCTTGGGTATATCTTCCTCTTTTACCCGTGAATCGATGATATCCAGATCTTAAATCAATCTTCGAGTATACACTCGAGCCTTGTAATCGATCAAACGGATCATCGATTCTTGGTAAGGATAGCGGTTCTTGATAGTGAGCTTGTTCAATTCTCTATAATCGATACACATCCGAAATGATCCATCTTTCTTCTTCACGAATAAAACCGGTGCTCCCGGGTGAGGAACTTGGTCTAATGAATCCCTTTTCGGATAGCTCTTCAGTTGTTTGGACAATTCTTGCATTTCGAGGCGCTAAGCGGTACATTGCTCGTGCTACGGAGTAGCTCGTGAATAAGATCGATTTGAAATTCGACTTGTCGGCGGTGGGAGTCTAGGCAAATCTTCCGGAAACACCTCGTGAATTTCTTTGACTACTGGTACATCCTCTATTCGTTTCTCTTCCGACTTCTTTTTCGTTACTTGAGCTAAGAAGGCATAACATCCTTTTTCCATGTACTTTATCGATTTTGCACAGGATATGATACTTAAGTACTTTCTACTTTGATCTCCTTGGAAAACTAAAGTTTCACTGTTGATCGGGATATGAACGGTTTTCTCGTCGCAAACAATCCTAGCGCGGTGTTTGGACAACCAATCCATGCCAATTATGACATCGAAACTTCCAAGTTTGATTGGCAAAAGACCTATGAGGAACGAGTGATCTTGTAAAATAATAGAGCAATTACGGATTATGGTGTCGGTTCCTATTATCTTTCCATCGGCAAGCTCTATCTCATAAGTTGTATCTAAGGTGATTGGGGATATTTCAAGTAATGGTGCAAAAGTAGTAGATACAAAACTCTTATCGGCTCCAGAGTCAAACAAGATTTTTGCAGAATGATTGTTAAGAGAATACGTACCCGTCACAACATCAGGGTTCAACGGCACATCTCCATCTCCTAGCACGTACACTCTTGCACGCGCATTATTGGTTTGAGCGGCATTCAACTTTGGGAATTGGCTCTTGAAATGACCTTTTTCGTTACACCAATAACAATTCATGTTTGCCACAATGTTTCCCCTTCCCGGGTTTCGCCAATATTTTCCTTGATGACCTACCTTATTGCACTTGTCACACTTCACAGTGCAAGGTCCAGAATGGTGCATCAAACATTTGTTACACTGGGGATGTGGTCCTACATACCCTTTTCCAGCGGTGGATGCAACATAAGCCCTTGCGACTTCTTGCCTTCGGTTTTGCTGATTGTGATGTTGGTTTCTGTTGCGGTGATACTGATTGTTGTTGTTCCGATTGTTGTTGTTGGATTATTGTTGGTTGGAATTTGAGCTTTTCTGATCATCAAGCTTTCTTTTGTTGTCATTTGAGCCTTGTGCATTTGCAAGCTTTAATACCGGTTCCATAAGGCGGTGGGATACAATGACAACTTCTTCAACAGTCTTTGGATTCGAAGCGATGACATCTCCTTCGCTGCTTCGTGGTAAACCTCCGTGTTAATACAAATAAGCCGTAAAAACGTTTATTTATATTTTACGATCTTCTAATGTTTTGTCGATAACAAACGTAAAATCATTTTAACGAAACAAATAAAATATGTAAATAATTTGAGCCAATAGTTTTCTAACACACTTAACGTTTTCACATAAAACACTAAAAGTGATTTTATGATTTAGTAATACATATGTAGAACAACTAGTGTTTACATATTGGGAAAAATATATACACAACTAGTATATATTATATAAATGGGTAAAAACTACAACCCATGGAAAAAATCCATAACCCATGGTATTGACCCATACCCATTTGACTAGGTACATTACACTCATGAGATACATTGTATCTAATAAGAAACCCATGGATCAACCCATAACCAAAATACCCATGGGCAAAGAGGAGCGTCCCACGGATCCCTAGCTTTACGCTAGCCGGATCCCTTGTGGGAGGGATCCGTGGGATCCGGGGAACAGTAGGCATTTTCTCTCTATAAATAGTGAGTCATTTCTTCATTGTTTCTAACCCCTTTCTAACATACTTTCTCCCTGAATTTAAAACTCTCTAACCCCTAGATCCAAGTGATCTATGTTTGTAGTTTTGTTTTTGTGTGTGATCCTCTAGGTTTCTCTTAAAGGCGAGATCACCACCTTTGAAATCAAGCAAGCTCAAGTCCATGAGTTGCCATGCTTCCTCATCATCAAGACTACTGAAGTCCTCTTGTTGATGGTTCTTTTCTTTCTTCTAAGAAGTGTAGTGTTGAAGACTGTCACACCCCCAATTTACCTGTTTTGCGTGAATGGAATTCTGGGGCTCGATCGTCATAGCACCACAATCACAGTTACATTGAACGACCTAAAGTGTCGTTTTAAAAACACATCGTTGGATATTTAATAAAACATTCGAGTACAACATCATCCCAAAAGGTTTAGAAAGTTTGGGAAATACAAATATGTTACAAATCCAAACGATGTTTTGAAATAAAGTGCCATAATGTACAATAATGTAAGTCGACGTCATGACTCAAAATGTGGTTCCTTAACCATGCCATGCGAATGTCTTAGTTACACGAAAATACATTGCTAAAACGGGTCAACAATAATGTTGGTGAGAAGTCATAGGTTTATGTAAATGTTTTATACGACTACGCAAGTATAGATCGAGCATGACAATCATGTCACGTAAAATGTTACGGAGCATGACAATTATGTCACGTAAAATGTTACGAGCATGACAATTATGTCACGTAAAATGTTACAATTGCTTTAAGCCCATGACACCAAACTAGACAATTCATAATGTATGCCTGCAGAGTGTTTGCTGACAACCCATAATGTTATAAAATGAAATGCATCTGTATGACTAGTCGATTCACCAACCCGGATGGAGCGTCACCCTCGATAGATCTATCCACTCATCCTCGCTTCAAAGATTAACGGTTCATGTTCGGGTAATGGGAATGGGGACTTTCAATTGGCAAATCACGGTAACTTAAGCAATGTAATGAATTTAATGTACTTGGTATCGTAATAAAATGTTGTGCAATGTATTCTCCCCGTAGGTTTGAAAATAATTAAAAGCATGCGACGGGCTATGAAAACTCACTTGTAAGCGGTGTGATGACAAGAGTGAGTACACCGAGGTATAATGTGATGCGTTATCCGGGACCTATTACGAATGATATGACATGTAATGAGTTGCAAGGTAATGTTATGCATGCATTTCGTATGTTATTTATACCATTTGTGAGTTTTGAAAAAAAATATTACTTGTCGTCGAAAAATACTCTTTTGACGTCTTGACCCTTCAAAAATGACTTTACAAGTTTTTACGTCAAAATGTCATCCTACAATGGTTTTATAATGATTTACGGTGAAATTATCACTTTTCGTCGCAAAACAATGTCGTCGGAAATTTCTTGAAATTAACAAAATGGCTCAAAAACTAGTCAGAAAGCGGTTGTCGTTGCACGTTAGGAAACGAACTCGACGGTTTTGGAAAGTTTGTATCAAAATCTAGAAGTTTCAGTTCAGGAGTTTTCGGCATAAAGGTCTCGAACATAAAGATAATAAGGGTTAAAGATGGTGATTTTGTCTAATTGTTATGTAAAAGGTGAGTTTCGGCCAAGTTTAGACATCCATAAATAATTTATTACAACTCCGCTATACAAACGGTTGGTTGTTTTGAAAAATATGCTCGGTGATCTTGATTTTATTAGAAGACAATTCGCCCAAAAAGTTCCACATCATGGTTAAAAATGCCCCTTAACATGGTCGTTTCACCACTGTAACACTTGTATCGTAAAAATAATATAGTTTTTCGTAAAATAATAGTTACGGCAATTTTATGAAAACGTGCATATCTTTGTCGTTTCAAACTGCTTTCACGTATAATACGTCCTTAGCTTCGTGTCGAAGTATACTAATAGATTTTTGATAAGTCGAAATAATTTGCAAAGCTTAAGGCTGCTTTTTGACTCGAACAAAGTAAAAACAATTTTGTCAATTTTCCGAAAATATACATTTCGTCGTCAAACTTTAAAATTCATAACTTCTTCGTTATAACTCCGCTTTAATCCGTTCAAACAGCCACGGATTCGTTTTAAAGTATATTTTCTAAATATCAAGGCCAAAAGTCGTGCCTACAATGGATTTTCCAGAAAACCAAAACAAGGACGAACATATTTTATACGTGATCGAAAATAGTTTTCTCGGACAAAACCTATTCTAATCCCTTCAAATCAACTCCAAAGCTAATCTAATCCTACCATACACCTTCTTAGGGTGTCATGGGTTCCTAATCATCATCAAGACCAAAGAATACCAAGGGAATATTTATAGGATGACCAAATATATATATAAACTCTAAAATCATGTAAAAATGGTATAAATCACATATGTCTTGCATGTTTGTACCAAAAATGAAAAGATACATATGAGATGAAAAGGAAACATGAAAAATGAAAGAAACATGCTTACAAGTGAATATGATGAGGTGCAAGTAACAAGGTTAAACCTAAACACTCTTGGTTTTTATTTCAAAACCTTATAAAGAGTATTAACTAGATTGATAAAACACTTGGACTTGAAAATTTTTGATCCCTTTGTGATCTCTTGATGATGACCGGTTATAGAAGGAGAAGAACAAGAGAAAGAGTTTTGCTAGTACTTTGAGAATTATTTTTGAGGTGAATGAATTAAGTAAACAAGTAAGACTTTTGTAGGTGTAAAATTATTAACAATCACAAAGCCATTCATCATTTAATGTAACCCTCCCCTTGGTGACGAAGGGAGAGGAATGCATAGATTTTTTTTTTTTTTTTTTTTTTTTTTTTTAACTTTTACTTGTATAAATATTTACTTGAATAAATTGGTAAGAAAGTGTAAGTAAAAGGTAAATGGTAGATTTTTAGTACAAGTAAGTTTTTGATAGGTCAAAATAGAATGTAATGATATAATAAAAATTGTAAAATACATTCCTTGTGAAATTTGGTGATAAAATAATTATCGTATAATTTTTAAGAAAGCGTCGTAATAATTTAACTTTAACGATTTATGTACCAAATAAATTCAAAACACTAGGAAAACTCAAAATATAGTTTATATAACTAAATGTAAGTATAAAAATACATCGGGATCATTTTTGAAAGTAACGGGTTAAATATTCAAAATAATAACTCACGCGATAACGTTTATTTAATATAAAAATTACGCGTTAAATGTGAAATGAAATGTCATGAATGAATTAACGTGATGCAAATGATGTCAATGAAATGTAGACTAATCTTAGTCCATATGAAATGTTCGTGATGTTATGATCATGAATTCGCCGCTAAACCTTTAAGGTTACGCGAATTTGAAACAAGTAAACCAAGTTTACGATAAATGTTGAAATAATGAGGCATAAATTATGTCGAGAAATGACCTGAAAGTACGGGTTGTCACATTCGCCCATCCAAAAAGGAATTCAGTCCCTGAATTCAGTCGTTGTTAGGTCTATCGAATTTTTGAGTTTGTGATGAATATCGAGAAGAGAAGACATGGAGAAGTGTCGTTACGGTTGTCGATGATTGAGAGTGTATAGAACATCATAGTAAAGAAAATATCGGATGAATCTCTCATAAGTAACACTTTGAATTGGAACATGTGAAGATTTTGCTTGGACTAAGATTTATAAATAACTGCTCCCAACTTAACATGATCCCTCCAGAATTAGACATAGTTAGCTAGGCTATGTATAATTAAGGAACGATGATGTGACGTTCGGTTTAGTTGTTATAACTCTCGATGCTTTCAAAGATTTAAACCGTGTCGTTAAACTGGCCGTTAAGGAACAGGAAGTAAAATTCTCATAAGTTATAACAAATCGGAAAGAAAATAAGTACGATAGATGAGAATATTTGGGTCGAATTGGTTCGTCGGTGTTTTTCTAAATCGTACCACGCCTTTCCAAGACGGGTCCTTGTGCATAATTTGTTGCCCACTGAGGTTCTAATGGTTTTGCGGCTTATGGGACATATCTCCAAATTTTGCATCGATAACGATGTAGCTTATCTAGCTATAAGTCGTTACTTATAACGATTCTTGATTTGTATGACTTCTTTGTTTGTTTCTTGAATGAATCATGGACTAATGAATTGGACTTTCCGATTTTAATCCTTGAATAAGTGATTGATACCTCAACCTTACAATTACCTCAAATGGTGTAGTCAATATGTTCTCGAACTAACTATTGTTGCAAAGAAACTTGTCGATGGAGAATGATTTGCCTAACCATTTCTAGATAGTCATCTTGGCTTGAGCATATTATCAAATGTGGAAATTGCTCTCTAGCTCTAACCATTGAGTCGAGGATAGTAGGCGATAATCATGTCTAGTAGGTTTCATGGAAATCTGAAATGATTTGTCGCCAGCCTAAGATGAATCGAATAACTTATAATAGGTACAAGCGGAATTAATACCTCGTGTCTTGTGTTAGATTTCAAAATGCTAAATCATCGGAAAGGACCTTATTGAAAAGAATAGATTATAGGTAGATTGTGATTCTCGCTTTCTAATCCTATCGAATGTCATGACCGAGTATTACTTGCCTAATGTGCTTGGTCTCTATGACTAAAATGTTTATTGTTTGATTATCGAAGGGTTTCCATGCTCCATGTCAGAAGTCACAAACCTTAAATATTTAAGTGAGGTGGTCTAGTGGTTGATTTTCAAGATTTGTTCGATATTGAGTGCTTCCAAAATAGTTCATCACTAATATTGTTATCATGCTAGCAAGAAAGTAGATATCGACATACTATGTCGAAGAATGTTTGTTCGGTTTCACTTGTAGATGGGGAGTCATTGATTGTCCTACATGTTCAAACCCGTGGCATCTCTTGATATGGAAGTGAGGTTACTTGGAATTTCTAGAGAACACAATGCCTTAGGGAAGTTTATATCGATAACCTTCATTTAACTACATTTTTCCTTTAAGGAAACTCATTGTGGAAGTTCACATATTGTTGAGGCCATGTTTAGCGAATGTTTCTGACCTCGAAGAAGACTTGGTATATCCATATAGTGTTGCTTCATGGGTATTAAACCAGATTAAATCTGGTAACTCGGTCTAACTAGTACTTTAGGAATGATAGGTTTGGATTCTAATTCAAAATAGTGGTTCGAATGTCTCGTGATGTCTTAAGATTTTTGTTGAGTTTTGAATCATCCTACCACCTAGTTCTAGTCCTTGTTGGTAATTCTAAAATCCTTTCATTGTTTTCTTGTATCGAGGAATCCTCCTCACGGATGGTACAGAAGTCTTTCCTAAAAAGGTCACCGTCAAATCTAACTTATCGGTTGAGTGAGAGATAAATGGCGTAAGCATCTATAGAGTGTTAATGAGAAAGAAATGTTTATGCACGATATATCGATTATAAAACTTTGCTTTCAAACGAGAATAAGCAGTTTGTAAGAAAATTACAATAAAGTTTATGAAAAGGTTTGTAAAACCACTTTATTGAGTAAGAGAGAAACATTTTTATCATTTACGTTTAATAATAAATCTTAGTTGTGGCTTGGTGTTAAAGCAACAACTTGTTAAGGTAATTTAAAACAGCTTATATAGTGATAGAAAACGGCTTAACAATGGTAGTGAAATATTTTGGTAAGACACAATTCGATTATAACATAACTCGTGAAATGATTTGTAAAATAGCTTACAAGAAAACAATTTATCGTTTGTCAAATAATAGAAGATTTAAGTAGTTCAATTAATATCAAGATGGTTTATAGGTTGGTAATATAATAGTCGATGAAGTAAAGGCGAATAGTCCGTGAGGTAAGTGTACCAAGTTTTATGATTTTAAATCGATACGGTGGCTAAAATAGCTCACCAAAAGGGTAAAATAGTTTATAAGACCGTAATATTACTTGGTGAAAATTTTGTAATATAGTTTATAACTTGCTATTGCAATTGTTTGTTGTTTTATAAAATAATAGCAAATTAATCGGTTTATCATACTATGAGAAAATAGTTTGCAAAGTATCGAGAAGGTCATTGTTTATAAAGTATTATTAAAGTCGTAAATTTTGGTTTAATGGTACAGAGTAAGATGAAATAGTCGGTAAAATAGTTGAAAGCGGTTTGCTTGATAACGATGAAGTTTATTATCTCATAAGAGGGAATGTAGGACAAATAGTTGGTATTCAACGTTTTGTTTTGTAAGATAATAGCTCGATGATTTTTCAGAGTAACATGAAAATCGTTTCGCATGAGGATATTAAATAGTTGATAAAATGACTGAAACCAATTGATAAATTGATAATAAAACAACTTGCGTTAAAACTTTATGAAACAACGTTTCTAAGATGATGATAAAATAGTTCGAAATAAAATCAAGTGAAATAATTTCATGAAATAGTAGCAGGATAATTTGGAATAAAATTTGTTGGATGGTTTGTAGGATACATAGGAGAACCTTATCGAGTAGTAATAGTCTACTAATTGGTCGAGAATAAAGTTGGCCTAACCCCTAGTATGATAGTGGTATATCGTCGTGAAATGATGGAAAATTGGGCAATTGGAGTAAGGAATGAAATAAACAAGGTGGTGATTATCGTAGAGATAATAAATGATAAGGATTACATTAGCTAGAAAGGTACTTATTATCTGTTCCTGTTGGTGGTCTAATCGTGTTTCAAGTGTAGGAGTAGTAGGCGGTCTAGCAATAATAGTCCTAGAACTCTCACAGTCCTCAAACCTATGAGATGGTGTAGTGTCTATAGTTTTAGTGGTAGATGGTAATGGTGTGTCAAATCATGCACGCTTCCCAAGTCGCAAGTCGTATATAGTATCGTGTATGAGATGTGATGGTACGGATGGTGCTCAAAATAATAATGATGATAATGGAAATCCTTGTGGTGAGTTAAGAAAATAGGTTCATTAGGAATAAGCCTATAAGTTCTACCCAATGGTATGACCTGTCCCAACCGAGTGATAAAATTGTCCCGATCCTACATGAATCAATAGTGATCGTGATGGTGTAGGTGCAACCGTCCTCCTAAAGGTCTCGGTGTCATCATCGATGTTATCGGTGTTGAGTCAACGATGTTAAAAATTATGATAGGGACCGACAAGGCATTCTCCATGTCAAAGTGATGTGAGTATAATGGGATGGGTATTTGAAGGCATCTATGTGACAATCGAGTTCAAATGAAAGTAAATAACTCGTAAAATGTGCGTATAAAACCGCATGTAAAGTGAACATGCACTTATGATGAAATGATGAGATGCTATGATGATGTAGTTATAGTCTAGGGTCAATGATGCAACCTAGTTCTCTATAATCGTAGCTCGTACCAATCATCACACCCCAATTTACTGTTTTGCAAATGAATGGAATTCTGGGGGGCTTGATTGTCATAGCACCACAATCACAGTTACATTGAACGACCTAAAGTGTCGTTTTAAAAAAACACATCGTTGGATATTTAATAAAACATTCAGAGTACAACATCGGTCCCAAAAGGTTTAGAAAGTTTGCGGAAATACAAATATGTTACAAATCCAAACGATGTTTTGAAATAAAGTGCCATAATGTACAATAATGTAAGTCGACGCCGCGACTCAAAATGTGGTTCCTTAACCATGCCATGCGAATGTCTTAGTTACCTGAAAATACATTGCTAAAACGGGTCAACAATAATGTTGGTGAGAAGTCATAGGTTTATGTAAATGTTTTATACGACTACGCAAGTATAGATCGAACATGACAATCATGTCACGTAAAATGTTACGAGCATGACAATTATGTCACGTAAAAATGTTACGTGCATGACAATTATGTCACGTAAAATGTTACAATTGCTTTAAGCCCATGACACGAAACTAGACAATTCATAATGTATGCCCTGCAGAGTGTTTGCCGACAACTCCGTAATGTTATAAAATGAAATGCATCCGTATGACTAGTTGGGATTCACCAACCCGGATGGAGCGCCACCCTCGATAGATCTATCCACTCATCCTCGCTCAAAGATTAACGGTTCATGTTCAGGTAATGGGAATGGGGACTTTCAATTGGCAAATACGGTAACTTAAGCAATGTAATGAATTTAATGTACTTGGTATCGTAATAAAAATGTTGTGCAATGTATTCTCCCCCGTAGGTTTGAAAATAATTAAAAGCATGCGACGGGGCTATGAAAACTCACTTGGTAAACTGGTGTGATGACAAGAGTGAGTACACCGAGGTATAATGTGATGCGTTATCCGGGACCTAATACGAATGATATGACATGTAATGAGTTGCAAGGTAATGTTATGCATGCATTTCGTATGTTATTTATACCATTTGTGAGTTTTGAAAAAAAATATTACTTGTCGTCGAAAAATACTCTTTTGACGCCTTGACCCTTCAAAATGACTTTACAAGTTTTTACGTCAAAATGTCATCCTACAATGGTTTTATAATGATTTACGGTGAAATTATCACTTTTAATTCGCAAAACAATGTCGTCGGAAATTTCTTGAAATTAACAAAATGGCTCAAAAACTAGTCGTAAAACGATTATGCGTTGCACGTTAGGAAACGAACTCGACGGTTTTGGAAAGTTTGTATCAAAATCTAGAAGTTTCGATTCGAGTTTTCGGCATAAAGGTCTCGAACATAAAGATAATAAGGGTTAAAGATGGTGATTTTGTCTAATTGTTATGTAAAAGTGAGTTTCGCCAAGTTTAGACATCCATAAATAATTTATTACAACTCCGCTATACAAACGGTTGGTTGTTTTGAAAATATGCTCGGTGATCTTGATTTTATTAGAAGACAATTCGTTCCAAAAGTTCCACATCATGGTTAAAACAGCCCTTAACATGGTCGTTTCAACTACCGTAACACTTGTATCGTAAAAATAATATAGTTTTTCGTAAAATAATAGTTACGGCAATTTTATGAAAACGTGCATATCTTTGTCGTTTCAAATCCGCTTTCACGATAATACGTCCTTAGCTTCGATCAAGTATACTAATAGATTTTGATAAGTCGAAATAATTTGCAAAGCTTAAGGCTCGCTTTTGACTCGAACAAAGTAAAAACAGCTTGTGAATTTTCTGAAAATATACATTTCGTCATCAAACTTTAAAAATTCATAACTTCTTCGTTATAACTCCGCTTTAATCCGCTCAAACAGCCACGGATTCGTTTTAAAGTATATTTTCTAAATATCAAGGCCAAAAGTCGTGCCTACAGTCGGATTTTCCGAAAACCAAAACAAGGACAGAACATATTTTATACGATCGAAAATAGTTTTTCTTGACAAAACCTATTCTAATCCCTTCAAATCAACTCCAAAGCTAATCTAATCCTACCATACACCTTCTTAGGGTGTCATGGGTTCCTAATCATCATCAAGACCAAAGAATACCAAGGGAATATTTATAGGATGACCAAATATATATATAAACTCTAAAATCATGTAAAATGGTATAAATCACATATGTCTTGCATGTTTGTACCAAAATGAAAAGATACATATGAGATGAAAAGGAAACATGAAAATGAAAGAAACATGCTTACAAGTGAATATGATGAGGTGCAAGTAACAAGGTTAAACCTAAACACTCTTGGTTTTTATTTCAAAACCTTATAAAGAGTATTAACTAGATTGATAAAACACTTGGACTTGAAAATTTTTGATCCCTTTGTGATCTCTTGATGATGACCGGTTATAGAAGGAGAAGAACAAGAGAGAAAGAGTTTTGCTAGTACTTTGAGAATTATTTTTGAGGTGAATGAATTAAGTAAACAAGTAAGACTTTTGTAGGTGTAAAATTATTAACAATCACAAAGCCATTCATCATTTAATGCAACCCCTCCCCCTTGGTCGGCCAAGGGGGGAGGAATGCATAGATATTTTGTTTTTTTTTGTTTTTTTTGTTTTTTTTTGTGTTTTTTTTTTTTAACTTTTACTTGTATAAATATTTACTTGAATAAATTGGTAAGAAAGTGTAAGTAAAAAGGTAAATGGTAGATTTTTAGTACAAGTAAGTTTTTGATAGGTCAAAATAGAATGTAATGATATAATAAAAATTGTAAAAATACATTCCTTGTGAAATTTGAGTGATAAAATAATTATCGTATAATTTTTAAGAAAACGTCGTAATAATTTAACTTTAACGATTTATGTACCAAATAAATTCAAAACACTAGGAAAACTCAAAATATAGTTTATATAACTAAATGTAAGTGTAAAAATACATCGGGATCATTTTTGAAAGTAACGGGTTAAATATTCAAAATAATAACTCACGCGATAACGTTTATTTAATATAAAAATTACGCGTTAAATGTGAAATGAAATGTCATGAATGAATTAACGTGATGCAAATGATGTCAATGAAATGTAGACTAATCTTAGTCCATATGAAATGTTCGTGATGTTATGATCATGAATTCGCCGCTAAACCTTTAAGGTTACGCGAATTTGAAACAAGTAAACCAAGTTTACGATAAATGTTGAAATAATGAGGCATAAATTATGTCGAGAAATGACCTGAAAGTACGGGTTGTCACAAAGACATTAGTGAAAGATGTCTTAAGTGTCAAGACGAAGACATTAGTGAAAGGTGTCGATCGTCCGTATTATAGGCATTAGTGAAAGGTTCCTAGAAGTCAAGTCACAAGACATTAGTGAAGGGTGTCTTGAAGATCTAGTTAAAGGCATTAGTGAAAGGTGCCTAAGATGTACATTCGATATGGTGTGTTTCGATGTACAAGATAGATTAGTATTGGATCCAAGGATATTGATATCCTTGATGATGTTGTAATAAGGAGTTGGTCTCCTTTGGGGTTAGTCGATTGGTGTAGTGTTGGGTAGTAGTTCCTCCATTGTAATGGAACTCGGTACTTAGCCAAGTACCGGATAAAGGGTAGGCGACGTTGTGGTAGGTGTGGTTCACCTTGGTGCGAAAGAACCCGGTGGTTAGCCTAGTACCGGAAAAAGAGTAGGCAACGTTGTGAAGGTTTCTCCACCATAAAGAGTCGGGTGTTGTGTAGTGATTACGAACTCTCGAGTAGGTGACTCGGGGAGTGGAGTAGGGCAAGGAAGGTGTCCTTGTAGCTGAACCACTATAAATACTCGCGTTGTGGTTTTGTTCTTCTTACTCTTTATCTTTTCATTACTTAGTCATATTTCTATATGTTTGTTTATCAACATCCAACACACATCTAAATAGATTGACATAAGTCGATCTAATTATTTAAAAGGAAGTTTTAATTGGCAAAACTATTCAACCCCCCTTCTAGTTTTCCACAATTGGCATCAGAGCTTCGTTACCAAGTTTCTTGAAGTATATTGTACTTTAAAAACTTGATATGATCCATGGTTTATTGAAAACTACAAAGAAGGTTTTTCATAAAAACAAACACCATGTATTTTAAAACTCTTTGGATGTTGATTAGATGACAACATTTTTCTTATTATTTATTTAATTGCACTAATCCTCTTTGTCATGTTGATTAGTCAAAGCTCATACCTACCAAGCCATAGGAATCACTTGGTAACAAGAATACCTTTCCTAATAAGGTATCTTAAGCACAAAGGAGCTGGAATTGTCTTCTGACATTTATTGTGTCATTTGTAAAGACATTCCTAAGTGCATTTGAGGTATGAATTTTTACTTATCTCTAAATGACATTAGCTTGATAAATAAGTATGGTTACCTAGGTATTTATTTGACTGTCTTTTGTGCATATCCATGTACTACATGTAGCTTCATTAGGAAGTTTTTTTCTCTCACATACGTGTTACTTTTTCGTCTAAAGTCGTGGTATATATGATGCGGGTTTTACTGACCAGGTCTTAAATTTATAGTGTCTCGTTATACCTATGGTCTACCCTAGTGCACTAACGGGTAGTGTACCCGGTCGTGTGTAGTGTAGTATTCGGTAAAACAGAGGTCGTCCCAAGAGCTACGAGGATCGGAAATTAACTTAAGTCTATGTCACGATTTTAATTGTTTTTAAGATTGAAATAATAAATTAGCTAATAAGACAAGAAAGCAGATAAAGGCAAGAGATGTGATCAATGAAGGAGAGTGGTGCTAACCTAGTTATTCCTCCTAGCTAGTTATGTCTACATCTACTTACTTCCAATTACTTCAGGTGGGGTCAAAGTCGAGAGGACAACATTTGGTCAATTCGCCTAACCTATCGACAAAGATGCCACCACAGAGAAATCAGCGCACCGTCATAAGTGTTGTTGTTCTGGTCCCCTAAGCCGAGTCATTAAGTACCGCTACATGCTAGATTTATAATAGTGAGTGCCCGACCGTTAGGAACTTAGACACTCGCCCCTAATTCTTAAGTTCATCCAAACGATAGGTGATCAGTTGGTCAAATCGCACAAGTAGAAATAGTCGTAACAAAAGTTACGCCGTAACTAAAATAAGTAATTACGCCGTAAGTGTTAAGTTTCGTACTTTTCATGTCTTACTATGTTTATGAAACTTAAATGGTCTTGATGTTACTTTTGCCCCTCAAGTAACGTTGATTCAAATTAAGTCCGTAAGCCTTAATAATACTTACGGTTTCACCCTCGTCGTTCTTGATATATTTAAACTTGGTCCTCAAGTGAATAAATATTAACTTGCCGTTTTTAATCCTCGGACCTCAAACTTTGCCTAGTAATTAATTACGGAACTAATTATCCGAGTTACGCCGTAATCCTTCTTCATCTCATACTTATCCATCCGAAATAATCTATACGGCGTAACTAAATTGCCATGTTACGCCGTAACCTTCACAAAAATAATTACGACGTAACCATAAGAATTGGTTACGCCAGATCCTTCAAAGCTCATATTTACGCCAGAACCTTATTAGCTAGTTACGGCAATCTTCATATAAATCCAAAGGCCCTCGTAAATCAATCTTCGTAACATATACTTGGCCTTTTATCACTTCTTTTTCCGCTCCAACGCCTCATTTATCCTGAAATGCAAATATGAATGAATATGAAAGAATTAAATACCATATTAATGCAAATGAGGCCATAAACACGGGAATTTGATATATAAAAGATCAGGCTAATTTGATGTTATCAATATAAAACTTGTGTTTTATTTCACTTAATCCAAAAATCATATCTTTCTAATAATAAAACAAAACACAAATCTCAAAAATTCTCCTTCCCCATAAATAAACCATCCGTCGACCCTTCTATCAAATCCCCACTTTTCAAATCTTCCACTTTAAAAAAAAATTAACTCTCATTCAAAACTCCATCTTCATCTTCATCTCATCTGATCTCAAACCAAAACCAAGAAGGTTCGTCATCAACATGGTTTACATCGCCCTCGTGCTCATCGCCTTAACACTCATCGCTATTATGTTCCCTATGATGAAGTTCTCATACAAAGACATATAATTTGTGTTGTTAATCTACATTGGGATCATATACCCAATCCTTTGTATCATTCTTAGCATTGAAATGAAATATTATTAATAGTCTAGTTTATCTAGGTTATTATTATCATAATGTGTTTGTCATTTCTTTTGATTTATATGTTTCGTATTCTCTCATGATACATTAGAAGCCATGTATGCATGCTAAAAGAAAATATAGGCTAAAACACATATCTTGGTAGAAAATTGTAAAACCTATGTTTTTATCAAATCTGTTTCTGGTACTACAGACCCACGGATCCCGGCAAGTATACTAGCCGGATCCCTTATAGAAGGGAACCGTGGGAACTGTCCTTATGGATAACAGATTTTCATGCAAAATAAAAACCACTTTCTTCCTAAAAGAAATGTTTTACTAGAATGTCAATCATTAAGTTAGTTAAATGTCAAACATTGTTAATAAACATCTTGTAAAAACGTTAGGTAATCATTGTTTTACTAATAATACGTCACATCCTATTAACTTGTCTTTCCTATAGGTTTCGCTATGTCGCATGAATATGAGTTTGATTTTTCACTTACTAGCGTCTACACTCCTAACATCTCCCTTGAGCCCAACACACCTGGCAATCATGTCCGTGGGTTCAATAATCTTGAAAACCGCTACTTCCACGAAGGACGATATAGACACCTCTCTACAATTCAAGAAGGTATCAATACCTCCTTCCGAGCCATAGGATTGGAATGTCTTCTCGAAATTAACGAGAAAATATGTCCAAGGTTTGTATTGGAATTCTTCCGTCAAGTCGAACTCGCTCGAACGAGGATTGCTCTCATCTCTTTTGTTTTGATAAAAACCAAAAGTTTATTTTAACCCTTGGGCAATTTGTTCACATCCTCCGATTCCAAATCATGGACAATGTGCCTTCATCAAGATTGGTCTTTGATTCTCTTCAACTTTCGTGAAGAAAATAGCCCATATTGTTCACACATACCCTCCCCGGAGGATTTGAATCGCATGATATGCAAACCTCGACCATATTACTCCGATCCAAACATTATCCTTACACGGGACATTCGAGAAGAGTACAAACCTCTTGCACTCATCCTACGTGAAAATTTATGGAGTCTTAGGGGAAATCGAGAAATCCTTCCCGCTTGTTGTGCTCACATAATGTATTGTTTGCTAACACAACAACCATACAATCTCGCCTACTTCTTCGCAAGGCGAATTGTAAATCTTGAAGGCTCCAAGAACAAACTCATCCCTTATGGAATGTTCTTGACACGCCTTTATCATAACATCATGTACCTCCACCCTCAATTTCAAAGTCCGTTGTACGTACTTGTGAACAAGATGATGGAACCTCTCAACATATCTCTCATGAAGACTTTCTTCATTCCTGAATCAACAAACACTCATCAACCATTTGATGATCCTTCTAGCGAAAACGCTCAATAAACTTAGTAATCTTTCAAATAGGATCAATCCTTAGTATTCATGCTTTATCAATGTAATCCAATTTCTTTCATGAAATAAAACATCTTACATTTGATATCTTAGTGTTAGAACCTCTTTAACTAACCTTGAAATATAATGCATTGTCAAAATCATTCCATACCTTTAGTAAAGGTTCTGCTTAGCAGATAGAAGGATCCCAAAGGTTGTGCTAGACGGATCCCTACTCTTGGGGAACCGTGAGATCCAGAAATGTAAATGCAATTGCAATCATTGTATTTCAAACATGTCCTTAGAACACTTCACACTAAGTTAGACATAGTGCCTTAAGGCAAATTAAGTCCTTTTCAAGTTAAGTAGATCTTTCGTACTCACACATAACTCATCTAGATCACACTCAAGACGCTTGTAGATCTATCGTTTCACTTAAACTCATTACTCTTCCGATCTCAAGCTCATTCATCATTTCTCACATGATCCCTCATATCTAGCTTTGGAAACCTTTCGATTATGGCAAAATTGATCATAATCATCCTTACCTCAAAATTGGTTAAAATTGATCAAATTCTAGTTTTTTCATCTTAAAGCCTTTAGGATACTCTCCAAAACATTATCCTAAGTCACTATCTGATCTCTAGGATCATTTAGCTCCATTTGACACTCTCATAATTTTTTAGTCTCATCTTACTCATTCATTGGTACTCATGAAAGTTCCAATCTCTTCCATAAAAAGCAATCATTAGCTACATCACTCATTACCCTTAAGTATTTGAGCACCTCTTCATTTAAGACACTTAGATAAACTGAAACACTCAAAAATAAATAGGCATTAGACCTTACAAACATCATTGCTATCTTTTCTTAGTCACGATGACGGATCCCTAAGATTAGCTTTAGGCGGATCCCTCAAAGGAGGGAACCGTAGGATCCGTATGACAGATTTATGTCAACTCTAGCCAAAACAATCATTTCAAGCTCATCTTGCTAACTTTAACACTCCATCTCATCTTAAATGAGTTCCTAGATTAGTACAACTCTGAAGTTGACTCTTGTGCATGTTAATTATCACATTCCAATGAATTTTAGTGGCTTAAGTCTTGAATGCACTTGGCAAATCCCTTTCTTTATAAACCACATTATTAGGACTCCTAACGTTATCATCCTCATCCTAGTTTTCAGGACTTAGAAATCTTTACAAACCTTTTGAAATCATCTCATCATGAGGAAAACTCCAAGTGGTAACTCATCAACCAAAGAACCTCCCAAGAAAATTGCTCGTGTTGTACACGAAATATCTTCAACCGAATCATCTCCGGTCAAGTCCACAAATGCAAGAATTTTTCCTCCACCAATCAAACCAATCCCTAAAAAGATAGTACCCACAAAACTACCTATGTCAAACACCACCATACCACCTAGGCCAAACAATCCCATCTCCACTAAACCATCACCATTGGTTCCTAGAGCTATTTCATTCACAACTCCACTATCATCACCACACCTCTACAATTTAGAGGATTTGCCTCCTAGGCCTTCTCATCCTCCTCCACCAGCAACATTCTCCTCTTTAGGAGGAATAATGGTACAAAATCAAGGTGTTGAGTCAGCACCAGCTCCGGCTTCCGTTTCGCCGTGACTATCATATAATCCCATTTAGATTATGAGAAATTATCAAAGTCAACCACCCGACCATATGGAAGTTGACACTTCTCTACCACCACCATCATTCTTGGTCGAGCCATCTTCAAATGTGCCTCCACCAATCCCTCCGCTGCTTGAGGCTCCCAACCCGCTTCACTTGATCCTTTACATCAAGCAATTTATTTTCTTCCACCACCACTACCTAGCCATGACAAAGATTGCTATCATTGTCAACATGTTGAAAGTTTGATACATGAAGTATGGGAAGATCAACGTTTCATGTTTTATCATCTCTTCGAACGTTTCGACGAGATTAAACCTAAACAAACATGAGCTAGAGGATTTTAGTGGTGTCCTAGTATCAAGCGTTACGTAGATAAGTCTAGTAATTCCAAGTCATGTATCGTTCATTTTCTTAGTTTTTAGAGTCATGTATATCATATATCTAGTTTTATTAAATGGAATTACATGCTACTTGCTATACTCTGAGTATATGATTATGTTGTATAATACATATCTCACTTTGATATTAACATTATTTGTTATATCACCATTGCTAAATCCAGTCATCAGCCAGACGGATCCCTGAAATCCGCCTAGACGGATCCCTACAAGGAGGGAACTGTGGGATCCGTGAGAAAGAAAACTATTTCTCTACTAACTTGATTCATATGTGCAGGAAATTATGCATTATACTTGTTTTCTAACCTTTTGTTTTGTAGTTATTCAATTTACACATGAAGACTTTGACACTCTAAAGCTAGGGGAGCTTTATGTCAAAGCAATACATTGCAAAATCACTTGCAATATTAGAATTACATTTCATGACGTCCCTTTGCAAAGTTGCAATCATCAAGGGGGAGCATATTCGTCACATAGACGAAATCTTTTGCAAACTTAGTTGCAAATGAACTAGCTTAGTATTATTTTTTTCTTGATGCCCTCACATAGGGATGGACTCATCAAGAGGGAGTTAAGACGAGATCCTTTCCCGTTACTTGCTCTCTACTTTTTCTTTCTTTTCTATTTTTCACATGTTTTTCTTAAAACAATGTGTTAGTTACCTTTTGAAGTTCTTTTTGTTTCGACAAAAAGGGTGAGAAGAAAGTAAAAACTACAAATTCAAGCTTTTATGAATTTTAGCTTTTCCTTAAAATAATTTTATATTTTGTCATCAACAAAAAGGGGGAGATTGTTAATACAAATAAGCCGTAAAAACGTTTATTTATATTTTACGATCTTCTAATGTTTTGTCGATAACAAACGTAAAATCATTTTAATGAAACAAATAAAATACGTAAATAGTTTGAGCCAATAGTTTTCTAACACACTTAACGTTTTCACATAAAACACTAAAACAAGTATAAGTGATTTTATGATTTAGTAATACATATGTACAACAACTAGTGTTTACATATTTGGCAAAATATATACACAACTAGTATATATTATATAAATGGGTAAAAACTACAACCCATGGAAAAAATCCATAACCCATGGTATTGACCCATACCCATTTGACTAGGTACATTGCACTCATGAGATAAATTGTATCTAATAAGAAACCCATGGATCAACCCATAACCCATGACCCATGACCCATAACCAAAATACCCATGGGCAAAGAGGAGCGTCCCAAGGATCCCTAGCTTTACGCTAGCCGGATCCCTTGTGAGAGGGATCCGTGGGATCCGGGGAACAGTAGGCATTTTCTCTCTATAAATAGTGAGCCATTTCTTCATTGTTTCTAACCCCTTTCTAACATACTTTCTCCCTGAATTTAAAACTCTCTAACCCCAAGATCCAAGTGATCTATGTTTGTAGTTTTGTTTTTGTGTGTGATCCTCTAGGTTCCTCTTAAAGGCGAGATCACCACCTTTGAAGTCAAGCAAGCTCAAGTCCATGAGTTGCCATGCTTCCTGATCATCAAGACTACTGAAGTCCTCTTGTTGATGGTTCTTTTCTTTCTTCTAAGAAGTGTAGTGTTGAAGACATTAGTGAAAGATGTCTCAAGTGTCAAGACGAAGACATTAGTGAAAGGTGTCGATCGTCCGTAGTATAAGCATTAGTGAAAGGTGCCTAGAAGTCAAGTCATAAGACATTAGTGAAGGGTGTCTTAAAGATCTAGTTAAAGGCATTAGTGAAAGGTGCCTAAGATGTACATTCGATATGGTGTATTTCGATGTACAAGATAGATTAGTATTGGATCCAAGGATATTGATATCCTTGATGATGTTGTAATAAGGAGTTGGTCTCCTTTGGGGTTAGTCGATTGGTGTAGTGTTGGGTAGTAGTTCCTCCATTGTAATGGAACTCGGTACTTAGCCAAGTACCGGATAAAGGGTAGGCGACGTTGTGGTAGGTGTGGTTCACCTTGGTGTGAAAGAACCCGTGGTTAGCCTAGTACCGAAAAAGAGTAGGCAACGTGAAGGTTTCTCCACAATAAGGAGTCGGTGTTGTGTAGTGATTACGAACTCTCGAGTAGGTGACTCGGGAGTGGAGTAGCGCAAGAAGGTGTCCTTGTAGCCGAACCACTATAAATACTCGCGTTGTGGTTTTGTGCTTCTTACTCTTTATCTTTTCATTACTTAGTTATATTTCTATATGTTTGTTTATCAACATCCAACACACATCTAAATAGATTGACATAAGTCGATCTAAATATTTAAAAGGAAGTTTTAATTGGAAAAACTATTCAACCCCCCTTCTAGTTTTCCACACTCCGATCAAAGCTTCCAAAAGCTTTTCATTGGTGGGAAACAGATGAGAACATAGAGCTCTCAGCTCATGGAATCTCTTGAAGTAAGTCTTGAGATCATTACCTTTAGCAGCTAAGTGGTAATACTCATCTTCGAGCTTCTTGATCTTAGTTCTCGGGCAATATTGTTTCATCAACAGTTGTTTTCAGATCTGACCATGAAATCTTACAAGCTTCTTCCATTCCATTTGGTTGAGCATGGCCTTTCCACCAAGATAATGCATCTTCTAACAAAGTTCCAATGCAAACTTGACTTTGCAATCATCTGTCAATCACTTAGCGAAATACCGCCTCGGTTCTCTCAAACCAATGAAGTAAACCAATAGCACCTTCAAGACCCTTGAAGAATGTCGGCTTAGCTCATGAACTCTTTGTAACTACACTTATGAAGTTACAAAGGGACTCACTTTGATTTGTTGGAGTGTTAGTTGCATTTGAGTTTGCCATTTCAACAAGACGCAGCTCGTGGCACGATTCTATTCAAGAAGATGAGCACTTTGACCTCATGTCGCTTGGGCAACACGCCACCACCTCTCGAGCGATCCGCTTCCGGGCAATCTCACCTCTCTTGCAACTTCACTTCTCTTGCAATCTCGCCTTCTCTTGCAAGATCTTTGGCTTCACGTGCCTCTTGGGCAATTGTTCACTTGGCTCTTGCGCGTCGGTACCATGTCAGTATATAGCAATATTTAACGCTTTCAAAGAACCATTTTCAATAGTCATGGAGTGATGGTGGATGAGGTAGCTTTCTTCTTGACCATTTTTCTAAAATTTCCAAGAAATAAACACCAAGATTAAGAAATCATCGATCGTTAATAAAAGTGATTACACATTATAAAGATAATAATAGTCAAGATCACCACTTTAAATCAATGATATAATATCGTTGCATCGTGATTTTTCTCAACAAATCATAACATATATATAAGGACATAAGGATCGATTCGGCATACATTACCGAGGAATAATATCACAACACAAGAATATAAGAAATACAACCATAGGATACATAGAATACATCATTACATAGTATTGTTCACAACCATAGGTTACATCATCATAATTCTTATTCCAAAGTTACAAATCAAAAGGATACAAGCCTTAATGCCTCATATGGCGGCTTTATGATACATACTAAGATAAAGATGACTATGATCTACGCATCTCTTGATGCGTCATGACGACGACGAATCTCCTCAACCATGGCTGTCAAATCTCGGATCTGCTGCTCACATGATCGATCTCTCGTCTCGAAGTCATCAATCCTCTCCTCCAGGATAGCAGTGTGAGCATGAGCGGATGCAAGCTCGTGATGCAAGACTCTCTCTCATCCTAAAGCAGTGTCTCTCAATGTACTAGCATCTCGAACTGTAGTCTCCAACCTCTGAGTCAATTAGTTCACGGCCTCTCTTGCCTCCACAATCTGAGTACTCATCATATCGAACACAATCTCAATGGAGTAGCTACCTATCACGAGCTTTTCGACCTCGTCCTCCAAGCTCTCTATCCTAACCAGTGGAATCTCATCATAATGCACCAGGAGCTCACTCAACTGGTCTTCGTGCCTGACAAGTCTCGTAGCCAACAGAGGAATGGTGTGGTGTACAGCTCACCGCAATGTGCGTAATCGAGTGGTGTTGTGGTTGAGCTCTCCAAGCTCAAATGAACTAGGTGCTCCTCCTCTCCTCTCCAACATCAAGTAGCGGTATCAAGAATGACCATCGCCTAGCACCGGATTTCTTCCTACCGGTCTCATTATCCACTGAGTAGGCATGTCGATCGATAGTGATGGTGGATAACACTTGATGCAAAGCGGTAAGTGGCTCACTAAAAGTGTCTAACGGAGGTGATCGTTGCTGGTGATGAAACAGAACAATAGTGGTCCGATGGTAGAACACGAGGGTGGCGTGGTGGTGAAGTAGCGAGAGGTGGAACAAGCAGTGAAACCGGTGATGACCGAGTAGGTGGTGATTGGGCTGATGGTGACTGAGCTGGTGGTATCACACGAGTCATAGTGATGGATCGCACACGCTTCCTAGTAGTGTGTTTGAAGGTCTTACCTTTACGATGCAGTCTATAAGGTACTCCAAACGGCTCAGGTTCATACGGCTTAAGAACATGGACCCTACGTCGGCGACGACGGATCGGTAGGGAAGATGATCCAGAAGAGGCTGATGAAGCAGATTCGGTCCTCTCGGATGACTTGGATGATCCATCATCCACAGCGACATCTGAAACAGGAAACCATTGCTGCGACTCATATTACTGATCTAGGGTCATAGAAGCAAAAGCATTGTACTCTTGAGAATGAGCAATCATAGCTGGAGTAGTGGGAGTTCGGGCAACTTCACCTTCCTCAAAAGGTTCAGTTTTGTCCGAAACAGTAGCTTGTATGACTGGACTGGGATGAGCTGGCATATTGACAATCGTAGAGGACATAGTGTCTTCCATCTCAGTGTCTGAGGACAGAACAACCGGGTGGGATGCAGACATGGTAATGTAACAACCCATAAATTAATGTAAGTAAAATGCCAAATAATATATTTAACAAGATTTTAGTTAGCTACACATATTTGCCAAGCAAATCTCCATGCCTAACTAAAATGAATGCAATTTACTTATGATCTAGTGATGCATCAATCCTAATGCATAGAGCGGTCACGGAAGGGCGTGGGCAATGGTGTAAAATAGTCCCGTTTTAAAAGTGAGGTTATAGTCCAAAATGTTTTGAAAACTCTTTGGTTCTCTATAACCTTGGCTCTTATACCAATCAGAATACCCTCAAAATCTTAATGACAATGGAAGACTAATTCGGTGTTACTTGAATGGAGATCATAGTCAACAATTATAGAAAACGACTCGAAAGAGACGTTTTATTAAAATAGTTATCATTCATTGAAAACTCATAGTTTGTTACAAAACGTTGTAAATAGATCAAGTATTTTTCCCAAAAGAAAGATCACGAGTTTGAAAGAAATGACAACTTTTATGTTTTACACCACCAGATAAGCCTTGCCATGCTCCATTCCGCGCTTTGGTCAACATCTTCACTGATTACCTGAGATAACATGCTTAAAAAGGTCAACAAAAAATTGTTGAGTGAAATTCATAGGTTTAAAATAGTTGAACACAAGTATGAGATCATGATCATTGTAAACTAACAATATCATAAGAAAAATCACAGCTTATTATGCGCTAAGCTCATGAAACCAAAACTCAACTGCATACACTGAATTACCAGTGTAGGTAAGTATGCCCCAAAGGAGGTAATAGCCAATTTCCTAAAGAAATTCAATATGGTGCACCCCGGTTATTTCTCTATAACCGAATCGGGGTTCGTAAATCCCCATAGTACTATTCACGATATCTACGTTCACTCGCGGTAACTAATAGTTCATGATCAGGGGACTTATGGCTAAATACTTAGGCAGTACCAATAATCAAGAGGATCGAGCATTTATGAAAAACCTTGTGTTCTAGTTTAGAGCATGCATCTCCCTCGCGGGGTTTGCAAAATAAAAGTAAAAGCGAGGCTATAAACTCACCTTGATGAAAATGAACACGCACAAATAGATCAAGCACAATATAGCGGAGGTTCCAACTCGAAACCTAAAATGATGAGATGGCGAGTCTCAGTAAAATGAGCATTTTGGTTCGCGACCAAAATAATAGAGCATTATTCTTATTCAATAGATCATTGGATTGTCCAATCCAATAGTGTGCGTGCGTGCTTAACGTTTTAAGTTAATTTTACGTGCTACATTGCCTTAATTAATGATCATCACTTACGCATAAGTGAAATGTTTTCCCCCGTTGTGATCTTAATGGATTTGTTGAGTATTTTAACGTATTTAGACTCCCCGTGTGTTTTATCGGACAACTACACCTTTATCTTTCTCATATGGACGCGCTTAGTCCTTAGACTTCCCATGCAAGTTCATACACGTACAAACTACCCCTTTAGCTTTTCAATATGTTACCCTTTGGACCCTACGTTTCATATTGTCCGAAAGTAAGTTTTATAAAATGAAAACTCTGTAAATCGATTCCAACTCATTTCCAACTTATAATTAGTGCTTATTGGCTTATTTTCAATCTATTGGGCCTGGTTGGACTCTCATTGGGTTTTATTTGGGCTTATTGGGCTCGGTAACTGGGCTTCAGGCCCATTATTGTTTACGCGAGTTTATACAAGTGAACAAATGGCTATTATGTGTTCGAGTGGTGTTTCTAATTGTTTCAGGCTCGTTTTAACTAGTGACGATGTGTCGTGGTACAACTATTTCATGTATATGACGCTAGTTGTTCATAAAATGTGCACACAACCTATGTATCATGCGACAACTAAGTGTAACGAAATAATAAGAAATGAGAATGTGTCAAGGGCGACTTACAAACACTCGTATGAGTGGTGATGATCGATGAGATGGTGTTTCCAATCCTACCCCGTCTTCTCCTTATAAATGTTACCCGTATCCTTATTTTTCCCAAAGTCTCCCTAGCTTTTGCGTCACAATGTTCTTGTTTTTCTTTCCTTTATAACCCAATATAGTTTACCCTTATGATTTCCTTCTTCTTTTCTTCAATGTAACCACAACGAACGATTTTTGTAATGTGTGACAAAGGTGAGAGTGTGAGTTTGCTTTGTGTTGGTGTTGTGTGAGTAGTATAGTGAGTGTGTCGTGTGTTTATAAGAGAAGACAAGTATGGCTATTCTTATATTTTACTTATTAGATTACCTAGACATAGAGATATTAGACATGTGATACTTTGCACTTGGTCTTGTTTCATGCATGTTTTCAGCCAAGGGTTTGGGCGTGGGATTGTGATGTCGCATCGGTTTGGACATGGGGAACACAAAGACCTTTGGACAAGAGAGTCAAAACTAGTCAAAGTAGGATTAGTGGTAGTTTTAAATTTTTTTAGGGTGGCTCATGTGTTTTTTTTCCTTTTGTTTATCCACACACGCAACATAGTGACCAAGTGTGGAAGTATTGGTCTTGTTCTTTGGTTTCTTTTGCTCGTTTGGTCTGATTTTTCTCGTCCGATTACAAGAAAGGTAGCACAACATAATAATCTTAATTCCCTAATACATATACATGGGCTTTGGGATTGATCTGTTAGGCGAGGCCCAGAAAAAGAAAAGAAAGGTGTTGGGCTCGGTATGGGGACGAGGCCCATGGAAGTTTTAAAGGGTTTGGGCTTGGTGAGTTGGACGCGTTCAAAGGCTAGCCCAAGAGTAGCATTAATCCGCTGGGCTCGAACAAAATTATGAGGCCCAAATAGTGTAAGTTTGATCCGATGGTATTAACGAGTTGGGTTGGGTCATGAGGTGATGTAAAGTCCAATGAGTTCTGAGGCCCAATACGAATTTGAATATATTTTTATTATAATTTAATTCGTATTTTTATAAATTTTTACGTATTTGTTATGTATTTTAAGGTTATCAAGATCGCGGGGAATTTTATTCTGATCACAACGGTATATTTATGAACGCTCAAGTTGCGTTGATCATGCATATGCCAAATGATATGAAAATGTGATGTTTAGAAAATTTCGTGATGAAATAGATCGTGTTTAATTTCTGATTAAAGCGTTAAGTACATTGAAATTTTCCGGGAGCTTACAACATGAATAGTCCCTTGACTATTTTCCTTTTATAAAAACTATCCTTATCTAGTATTATTTATCTTTACATCATAACTTTGTATTATTCATCAATGGTAGATAAAGGATAAAAGATGATCGAAGATGAATGGAAGTCATTGTTGAAACGCCCATACTAGATTTTTTTTTACCTGATTTAATACAACCCCTAAACTTATATCAATACATAAAAATGTACATAACATATATTATTCGCCTTGACCCGTATATGATCAAAATGGGTTAATATGGGCAAGAATGACATTATGCCAAACACCTTTTAAACTTTGAAAAACACTACTTATCTACTTGACCATCACATAATTTTGAGCTTACATGTTCATACACAAAAGCATACAACCTAGGGCGTTTCTTGGTAAGAGAGCGTGTAGGGAAAAAGGCTCAATACCGAAGTACTCTACCGAAGGCTAAGTCTCGATCTTCTTACCCTTGAGTGCACTACCACTAGCTTCACCTATCACAAAAACATGATGAAGTAACGTAATCAAAAACTAAGTGAGTAAACATATAAGAAACTAATCATAACATGGCATAATACTATGGTTGCTTCTAGACAATGAGTATTTGCTTGTTATTAGATACTAGTCGCCTACTAAGGATGTTATGAACCCATATTGGTTCAATATAATTGAAAATGTTCTAGTCGTCCACTTAGAACGTCTAGTCCCCTTTCTTGGGACCTTTGTTATCGTAATGTGCTATTCGTCCACTAAGGACATCTAAATTACATATTTCATAACTAGCGAGCCGCTTAAACATACTAGTCATCCACATAGGATGTCTAATTCCCATTTTTGGAAATGAGACACTAATGAAGGCTCGGTTCATCCACTAAGGATGTCTAAGTTCCATTTTGGAACATGTGATCACATAATAGCACGTGTCGTCCACTAAGGACGTCTATATGTCATTCTTGGGTCTTATTGCATATAATTATGCAAGTCATCCACTTAGGATATCTATTTTAGCCATGTCATCCACTAAGGACGCTAAACAAGTAATAATGCAATATTTAAGCTAAAAACACATAACTAAGACTACATAGGTCATTACGGGTTGTTTGACCCGTATACTTTATTTCACATATAAGCTATTAAAGATTATATGATACAATTATACAGTTATTAACTCGTAACACGAATGGAGTACAAGTATATAAACGTGAGTATCACAATGTAAGTGATACATCTAACGGGTTACTTAGAAGCCCATTTCTATTCTTATATATGTCACCCACCTCAAATACGCTTGAATAGAAACACGGGCTCCCTTAAGGATATCCCCGAGTAACCCTTATAACCTAGGAACACATAATTAATATGGAGCCTATTAGGAACATGATTAAGCTTATCATAATAAGCACTAAAAGTGAATAAAGCCATAAGGGGGTGTTTGGTTAGTGGCCTAAACAACTACACCAACACGTTTTTCTAAAAATTAACATCATAAAATGATGTAACACCTTGATTAGGTACCCATCTTATTCTTTAATCATTACATGAGTTCTTGGTGATTTTAGAAAATCACCTATTTACATAAACATGTGAAATTCTAGAAAAACCTCATAAATGGCATAAAGATTCAATCATTAAGCATTACCCACCTAAGGGTAGCTCTGGAACACGAATACAAAACCAAGATAAGATCTATACCTCAAATTGATTGATGAAAACCCTAGGAAATATGTTTCTGAGCTTATGTATAGTAATATCCTGCTCCAAGCTTGTACCAAATTGACTTGGAATCAAAACCCTAAATCAAAAGGATGATGTGTGTATTGTCGTGAGTTTTGGAGAAGGAGGGAGAATTCTCTGGAAATCAATTTCTAAAGAATGAAGTAAGAGCATCTACAATGCATCAACTCTTAAAGACTTGATGCATTTAATGCATAATACATTCAATAGCTAAAACTTGGAAGAAAGACTTTATGTTTACCAAGCCTTTGTAGAAAAGTTTTTCAAAAAGCTTTGATTGCAATGTAAAAAACCTTTTCCAAAAGCTTTTTAAAAGAGTGAAAAACTTTAATTCACTTGACCCATTGTGGATGCTCTAAGATTGCTTATTAATAATTGTAAGTTTTACTTTTAAACAAGTTTAGTCCCTGGTAGTAGGATCATTGTAAGATTAGTCCTATTGACATTCGACTTATTTCATATGAGGTCCTTGGACTAACAAAAGTGTATAAATTAGTAATAAATCAGTACCATAAAACTTGGGTGTTACAATTGCTCTATGACTCTAAGTCGACATAAGTTGTCACCTCTCCACACTAAACCTACCATGGTTGTACACTATATGGCCAAAATTCATGACGAATCTAATTGCTAAAATCAAATCAATATAACTATCCATTAGTGTGTTTTTAATTAAAAATCCAATGTCATGTCTCCATCATTGCTTAGTAAACTAATAAGCAAGCAAATAATTAATTCACAATTATTACAACTCACCTAACTTTTACAAAAATCGTAACAAAATCACTTTTTTCAACAGATTATTGACACAATCATTTAAGGATAGACTAATGATAAAAGTAATCTTTCACTAAATATGAGACCTGCAAAATGCAAACAACTTTAAATAAGTTATGTCACCTTATTTAGAAGCGGATAAATGGACATTTATCTATACTAAGTAGAGATCTTTTAAAAGTGATAATATATTACAAAGTCTAGAAAGTCATCCACAATGTGACATGTGTCCCACCTAATTTACACTCTTCCCTCCCTCTTTTTTACAATTTTCAATCCAAGGGTATTTGAGTCATTTTCATTTTTTAGTTTCACCTCAAACTTCAAACGCACATAACTTTCAAACAAGAAATTTTTACGAAAAACCGATTTCACCAAAAAATTTAAAATTTAATTTCCTTTAATTTGATATGCATTTTGATATATAAATCGCAACTTTTAAAAAAAAAATAAATGAGTTATAATTTTCTTGAAATTTTTGACATATTTAACCCTATATTTATCTAACTTAAATGTTGAATTATGCAAAACTTAAAACACAAAAGTTGTAGGTTTTTGGATGTTCTTTACCTGGAAATTTAAATCACTCAATTCCGATATGATATGAGTGAGTTATCACATTTTGAAAATGATGTTTTAAACATATTTTGCGTACACAAGGTGTTTGATAAAATGTTTAAGAGAGATTTTCTTTATAAAAGTACATTTAGATGTACTAATTGGTGTACCACAATATATTTTTAGTTATTTGTTCATGGTATATATGCAAGTTGATGATGAACAAGACTAACTGATGAACAAAACTAATGTTTTGAAAGGCTTAAGGCGCGAAGGGGACTAAAGAGCCTCGAGGCGAGGCGCATACTAAGGCGCGAGATTCACGAATACGAGGCGCACAAAATACATTAAGTTTTTTTTATATAATATATGTGACCATTTAAGTAGCTTAAATAACACAAAATAACATTAAATACTTAATACATGATATATATAGCCATTATAAAGATTAAAATGGATCAGTTGTCACTTCTCAAAAGGATCAACTTTTTGGCTAGATGAACTACATATAGATTAAAATCCATATCAGACTAATATGCTTATGTACTACACTTGTAGGCTTACATCTAACAAAGCTCACAATTTAACCCAAAATATCAAGCAAGCAACATATTAATATTCAAGGCATAATGCCACATTTTCATGATAATATGTCATAAAGTAAATACTTAATGAAACAAAGTAACTTGTTAAAAAATAACAAATCAATAAAATAAACATAAAATCAGTTCAATATTACAAATCATACAAATACTCACCCTATGATGTGATGCTTGAAGATAAAATAAACGTATGACGTTATTTACAAATCAATAAAATAAACAATCAATAAAAATCAGTTCAAGATATAAACTTATGACGTGAGAGAGATTACATATTTGTAAAATGATCAGAATCTATAGTTACCCACTTGATTGTGTGTTTTAGTTCTTTTCCAAATTCAGGTTATTAGATATAACTGGCTCATGCATATAACTTATAAGGCCCATGTATCTTATATTAATATTTAGAAAAAATCCCCAAGACCTGTTACATCTCCGAGGCGCAAAAAGCCCCAAGGCGCAAAAAGCTCCAAGGCGCTGCGCTTTTTATGGGATTCATGCATGTCGTGAGCCTCGATCCGAAAAAACCCCTAGAGCTTGAGCCGAGACGCGCTTTTTAAAACTATAAACAAAACTAATTGATAAACTGATGAACATTGTAATTTTTTTAGAAATCAAATGAACTGATTAACAATGTGATTTATTTAGAAAATTGGTGAACATTATGATGTTTAAAAAAAAACTAATGAACTGATGAACATTATGATTTTTTTTTTGTTTGTTAAAGAACTTATAGTGATGAACATCGTGATGTAACTGATGAACATTATGATGTTGTTCAGCGAAAAGAAACTGATGAACAACATGATTTTATTAGAAAACTGATGAATATTATGATATTTTTTTAGAAAATTGATGAACAAATGAACACTATGATTGTTTTTTAAAAACTGATGAACATTACGATTTTTTTGTTAAAAACTGATAAAGTGATGAATCGTGATCTAACTGATGAACAATGTGATGTTGTTCAGCGAAAAGAAACTGATGAACAACGTGATTTTTTTAGAAAACTTATGAACTGATGAACAATGTGATTTTTTAGAAAACTGATGAACTAATGAACACTTTGATGTAACTGATGAACAGAATCAAAGAAAACTGATGAGCATTATAATTATTATTTTTTTTAGAAAACTGATGAACATTGTGACCATAACTGATGAACATTATGATTTTTTTTGAATACCGATAAACTAATGAACAAAATTTAAGAGAACTGATGAATAACTTTTTTTTTATTGATGAACAATACTAACTGATGAACAAGACTAATCGATGAACTGATGAACAACTACCAGATGAACATTGCGATTTCTTTTAGACAACCAATGAACAATATCAAAAATAAATGATGAACGTTATTTTTTCGAAAACTGCTGAACATTATAAAAAACAACTGATGAACGTTATAAAAAATAATTGATGAACAATATAAAAAATAACTGATAAACTAATGAACATTACTATTTATTTATTTATTTTGAATACTGATAAAAAAAAAAAAGACTAACTGATGAACAAGACTGGTTGTGACCTAACTGATGAACAACGTGATTTTTTTATTCGAAAAATTGATGAACAACACTATTTGTTTAAAAAAAACCGATGAACAAGTGATGTAACCGATGAACATTATAATGAACATCAAAGAAAACTGATGAACATTATAATGTAACATCAAAGAAAACTAATTGATGAACTGATGAACACTGTGACTCTAACAGATGAATATTGCGATTTCTTTTAGACAACTAATAAACAAATTTTTTATCGATGAACAATACTTTTATTGATGAACAAATGAACAACTATTTTTATTGATGAACAACACCTTTTATTGATGAACGATACTTTTTTGTCACAAAATTAATGAACATTGCTATTTCTTTTTAATAATCACTCTAATTACCAATTCATTACTACTTAATTGATTGATGAACCTGACGCACCCTTTTTAACAAATTCGTGAGCATAGCCATAAACCATACGAGAAAACTAGAAAATATAAATGCCAAATTCCTCTTCGTTCCCATCAGTCATTGTAGTTGTAAATGTACCGTACAAAATAAAATAAAATACACCACAAACTAACCATGCCAACACTAAACAAATAAATATAAAATACAAAGAGAGTGTATGTCATTTTCACCATAAACACCACCAACACCTGCCACCAACACCTGCCACCAGCACCACCATCTACAGGCGCCACAACCACACCCGTTACGGTCTCCATCTACAACAGACACCACCTACGGCCTCTTCCCTCCTCACCATCCGACCGGAACACCATCACCACCAACACCAAATTTATCATAAAGTTGATAATGTGAAATGATTGATGATGCCTGAAATTTGATGATATGATTATGCATAAAGTTGATAAGAAATGAAAATGGGGAACAATTGATAATGTGTAAAACCCAGGTCACATGTTGACTTTGTGCAAAATTACAAAAGCACCCTCGTTAATATGTATCATCCCCGCTTTTTATAAGGGCCTTTGATCTAGTGGTAAAGAGATCTAATGGCTGTAATTACTTATTAAACTTTTGGCACTTTGCAAATGACCCCCCACCTATCTATACTACATATATACATATTTTTTTTTCTTTTTTAAGTTGTTAAAGTAAGAAATGTAAAATTAAGGCTAGTAGCAGTCAGTGGGATGGAAAAAATCGGCCGAATACAAGGGGTGACCGATATTGAAATCGGTCATGGCCAGTGTGGGAAAAAAATGAATATCTCGGTCAAGTTGGTTGGTTTTGGGTGTATCGGTCTAAAACTCGACCGATTGTATACACACAAAAGTCCACAAAAATCTATCCGTTTGATATTAAAAAAAATAAAAATAAAAATAAAATATTATAAAAACTTTACCACTTTACAACCTTATAAATACCAACCTCAAACACACAATTTCAAACAACAATTCTATCAACACCTTTAAACACAATAACACAAAATTATGGCTTGTAATCTTCCTCATATCATTGAAAAAATGCAAAAGTATATTAAACAACAGTGCGATAAAGACGATGCGGCTCGACAACAGGCTATTGTCGAAGTTATCAAGCAGTTTGAGCTCGCAAAGGCGCTGAAATAAGGATTGAAGCAACGATACGCGGAGTGCAAAGACATTTCTACGGAAAGAAAATCTATGATTGACCAATTTTTGAGCAATGAAGCCATGAAAGAGGGTGCCATTAGTGAGATGTTGTGGGGGGTGTTTCTCATATACATGCCCAAATCAGCAACAAGATCCGTTGGAGTTTTGAGGAAACAAAATTGTTGGTTCTGTATCACAACAGATGAATCAACATGGGCAAGATGCATCAACTTCACCTGATGCACCAAGATTGATTGAGCAACAACAATATCAACCTCAGCTGACTCAATTTGGGCTAGGTTATAAAGAAGAGGCGGTTTGGAACGAGAGTAGGGAGCAAGAGTTGAACACTTTGGAACGAGAGTACGAAGAGAGCAGGTTTACGAACTATTCTGCTTACGACGATGGTTATCGCTCAGACAACTCTCAAACTTGGGATCATTGGATTAAATTTACCTATCGTGGTTTATGCAATGTTTATTTTATGTTTATATAATGTTTTAAATCTATGTACTATTTTTATTCCAAGAAGTTTATGCAACGTTTTTATTTTGCACGTTGTGTTTTTAAATTTGAAAGTTTATGTTTTTATATTTTTAAATTTGTTGTTAAAATGTTTGAATTAAAAAAAAAGATAAAAAAAGAAAAAAGAAAAAACCTTGGTAAAGAGAAAGCTGATGTGTTAGCAGATGATCTGAGTCACGACTATGCATAACCTAATAATATATCATTGATTAAAGAGTAAATTACATGGATGGTCCGTGTGGTATGTCAAAAGTAACAACTTTCGTCCCTGAAAGTTTAAAGTTGCATTGGTAGTCCCTAAGTTGGTAAACAAATAACACCACCGATCATTTGGTTTAACGGGCGTTAAGTAAGTTCGTTATAATTTACACGTTAGCCCCTTTGGTTAAAGAACGTTGCATCGTCTATCCTTAATAATAACAACTATTTATAATTTAAAGTTTTCATATGTTTTATCCGTTTCGTCAATTTTATACATTTTCGTCCGCTTTTCTTACGCTTTATACGCCGCCCGCTTTCTTTCATTTTCATACGCTTTTATCTCTTTACGCTTTCACCGCTTTCTTTCATTTTCATACGCTTTTTTTTCGTTACCGCTTTCTTACATTTTTATACGTTGTTTTTACATTTTCGACTGTATTTCGCACGTTTTCTTTCATTTTCATACTTTATTGTCCATTTATCTTACGTGTTCGCGTGTTTTCTTACACTTTCATACGTTTTTTACTTTTTCGCCAGTTTTCTTTTATTTTCGTACATTTTTTCCTTTTTTACGCCACCCGCTTTCTTACATTTCATACGTCTTTGTCCGCTTTTACGCTTCCGCCATTTTCTTTCATTTTCATACGTTTTGTCCGTTTTTTATGTTTCGCCGCTTTCTTACATTTCCATACGTTTTTGTCCGCTTTTACATTTTGCCCATTTTCTTAAATTGTCATACGTTTTTCTGCTTTTACGTTTCACCGCTTTCTTTCATTTCATCGCCTTTTTTCCCTTTTTAAGCTTTCGCTGCTTTCTTATGTTTTTATTCATTTCGTCCAAATGAAAACGTAAGAAAAGATACAAAACGTATGAAAAGAAAGAAAATGGGCAATAATGTAAAAAGGGACAAAACGTATGAAATGTAAGAAACGGCAAAACGAAAAACCGACAAAACGTATGAAAGTGTAAGAAAACGGCGAAACATAAAAACGATGAAGAATGAAATAAACGCGAAAACGAAAAACGGAGAAAACGTAAGAAAACGGGCGAAACGATAAAACGTAAGAAAACGGACGAGAATGTATAAAATGGACGAAACGGATAAAACGTATGAAAACTGTAAGTTATAAACAACACATTACTATTAAGGATGACGATGCAACGATCTTCAACCAAAGGGCTAACGTGTAAATTATAACAAACTTACTTAACGCCAGCTTAAACCAAAGGACCCAGTAGTGTTATTTGTTTTCCAACTTAGGGACTACCAAGGCAACTTTAAACTTCCGTGACGAAAGTTGTTACTTTTGACATACCACAGGGACCATCCATGTAATTTACTCTTGATTAAAAGAAGTTAATAACCTATACCATTAAACTAAGATTTAAGATCATTTGAGGACAAAAGATTATTTACATACCAAGGGATCAATCTCCACCATCCATTTTTATTTGATTTAATGGATGAGATTAATCCCAACATTTAAAAAACCCCACTTTCATCCTCTTTTTTTTAAATATTAATAACTTTCAAACCGTTAATCGTTAAGCGAAAAAAAAATCATTATGACGAGCATTTAATTATCTCTTTATAGATAAGATTTGATATACTTTCGACAATTTTTTTCGTATTTTCTTTTTTCTTTTTAGGTTTTTCTTTTTTACGCATCGAAATTTCGATTAAAATCATATATGATAAAACACTAATTGAATATCACACGATATTAGTTTTATATCATATATTATATGTAATATTACACGTGATATTAGTGTAATATCACACGTGATATTAGTGTAATATCACACGCGATATCACATATCATTTTTTCACGCAATTTCAAGAATATAAAAAACAAAAACGTGAAAAAACGAATTTTTATTTTTTTCAAAAGATATCAAAGTCTTGCGCTCATGAAAGATAATTAAACGCTTCTTGATAACAGAAATATTTTCCCTTAACGATTAACTGCTTAAGAGATATTTAAATTATAAAAAATATGTGAAATAATAAAATATTTTTAATCTCATCCATTGATTTTTTTGATGAATGAAAAAGATAAGTCCACTTGTTATGTAAAATAACCCTAAAATAACTCTCCTCTTAAACTAATAGTTGAAAAATCATAATTTCTCAAACTTTCATGGATAAGTCATAAACATTTTTTTCTTTGCAATGAATTCAATTGAACCTTTAAAACACACTCTTCATGAGTCATTACATTATACTCACAGACAAGTCAACATCACTCACCAACTATAAACAACAACAAACTTTCACTCTCACTTTCACTTTCACACACACTGAAAAACACACACACTCTTTGCTCAAGAATGGCGGATGAAAGAAAGAAATTGATGGAAGAGGAATGGAAGTCGTTGATTCCAAGCGATCGTCAAGTCTCTCGTGCTCATGATTTCCCGCCAAATTTCCTCTTCGGCGTTGCTACTTCTGCTTATCAGGTTGCTACTTCGTTGATGCGATTAATTAATTAGTTGTTGAATCTACATTTCTGTTTAATTTATTTAATTTATTTATCAGGTTGCTATTCTGTTAGGATTTATATAAATATTCGGTTAAAACGATTAATTGATCAGTTGTTGAATCTGCATTTTATCTTTTTTTGTTTTTCCCATTTTCTTTTCGATTCGTGATTTCGTACGCTTTGATGTTATGTTATACTATTCGATTCAAGCGATTAATTGATCAGATACAATTATGTGTTATTTATTTGTTTGTTTATATAAATCTATGAATAACGAAATGTTTGCCGTGTTGATGCTGATTAGTGAGATTGATCGTTGAATCGATGTTAGAGATTTTGTGCTGTTAGTAAACGGATGAGGTTTTATCCTCTTCAGGAGGTTTTATCAATCCTGGGACCGCTTTCCGACCCTTTTGTAGTGTAATACAGTATATGTTTCTGATTTCACATTCTATTTTACTGTCAAATGAGTTATGGGACGAGCTTGGTTATGATTTAAAAGCTTCCTGGGCATTTTATGTTAATTTTTGACATCCTTATATGGGTGGGAGATTTCACATTAAGGACTCATGTCGTGAATGAACTGTTATTTCTTAACATATAAAGAGTTCGAATTATTATGTGTTGGGATTTTGCGAGATCTTTACGTCTACAAGCTCACATAAAGTGCTTTATGCAATTTATTATAGTGTGGAAGTACTGTCATGTCCTATATTCACACAGGCTTAGCATGTTCTCTTGTTGTTGCTATATTGCAGGTTGAAGGAGCTGCCAGTGAGGGGGCAGGGGTCCTTGTATTTGGGATGCCTTTTCACACACAAACGGTTTGCTGTTTTACTTGTTATGAATATTATTTGTATTCATGATGATAACTGCTGACGATAGTTTATCTTGTTTTCTTTACTCTTTTCTGGCAGGCAAGATAAAAGATGGGAAAAACGGTGATGTAGCAGTAGATCAGTACCATCGTTACAAGGTATTATTTTTTCTTTTTTTGTACAATTTTGGCTCTTTTAACTCCTGATTTTTTACTACTGAGACAGCAGCGCTGTTCTTCTACTAAAGAGTATATAATAAGCATAATATTCTCATTTAGCAAGATATGGTTACATATTGATTTCATTTTTGTCCATAAGCTTATTTATCTATATTTACATTTCTGAAATATAGGAAGACGTTGACCTTATTGCTAAATTGGGATTCGGTGCTTATCGATTTTCTATTTCCTGGTCACGTATCTATCCAGGCAAGTCCCCTCACCATTTTTCTCCAAATATGCCTGCTTTTACTATTATAAGCGACTTAAGTTGTTGAGTCATAGTTGTAGGTTTTCTCTCGTGTGGGCTAGAACCTACTAATAAAGGGAGACAATTCTTTGTGAATATGGATTCCCACCATTCCTATAAAAGAGATCCATTTCAATTTTCATGATAACAGGATACTTCTCAAAGCTAAAACACATGCATTTTGTAATAAATTGAACTCTATGATTACGCTTTTTAAGTAGTATATAGATATGAAACACAATTCAGTCTTCATGTTTTTCCTATCTAAATTGCTTATAAAATGACTTGATACGAAAAAAACACAAGAAACCATTTCGGTAATTGTTTTACTTTCCGAATGAATTTATGTTTATCAGTTCATAGAAATTTTTAACTAACTACATATTTCTTCACTTTGTTGGGTTGATATAAAATTAACATCTCTTTGTTTACAGATGGGATGGGAACGGAAGTCAACAAGGAAGGGATCATGTATTACAATAATCTAATAAACTACCTTCTCGAAAAGGGTATGAAGAGATTGGATGTTTTTCTTTTCTTTCTGAGGACATTGATTTATATAAGTAACTTGAAAGCATTTCACTGCAGGAATCGAGCCATGTGTAACACTATACCACTGGGATATTCCATTGCATCTTGACGAGTCGATGGGAGGGTGGTTAAGTGAATCAATAGTGTAAGGTTTTGTCTTTTGTCCTGTTCCAGAATCTTAAATTTTCTGAAAATGTTAGAGTTTAAAAAATATGTAATGTTGAGTATATATGGAGTCACGTTCTTGAATAACTACTAACTAGATACATAAAACCACAATCCTGATATTCCTTAACAATCAAAACATGAATTTGAACTTCCTGAATATTGCATACCAAGCCTCATTTACCGGATGACCCTTGAACTTATAAAATATAATCAGACAGATCTTTTAATTCTGTTAACAAAACTTGTCAGAAAACCAACTGTGTGAAGTTTCAAATAATATTATAATTTCAGCTTCAAAATAAGTGTTTTTATATACATTAGATGAGTCTTACTCATATTTGAATATTCTTTCTAAAGTTTAAGCTTGTGCCAAACATGCAGAAAATATTTCGCCATCTATGCAGAAACTTGCTTTGAGAATTTTGGTGATAGAGTGAAGAAGTGGATTACAATTAATGAACCTCTTCAGACAGCAGTAAATGGATACTTTACTGGCGTATTTGCACCTGGAAGATGTGAAAGTCAGTCACCTGAACCTTATTTGGCTGCTCACCACCAGCTTTTGGCCCATGCAGAAGCTGTTTCAATATATAGAAAAAAATTTAAGGTTCGCATCAGATACTTGTACTCTATTTGTCAGTTAACCATAAATAAATATTTATAACCAACGTTTATAGAACCATTGTTTTGTGAATCTCAATCCAACTTATTAAGGGTTGATGGGGGTCAAATTGGTAAAACCAAATAAATTACTAATGGGCATAAAACCTTCCAAAGTTCCAAATCAGTTTATTAACTAGATTATAATTACATTTTAAATCATATTTGACACACTGATTATTCATAAGAAAAGGACAAATTGCCTACTACAAAAAATGACATGTTTTGACCCATTACCCACCCCGCCCATTTTGCCACATCTAACTCATAAGCCTACTAATGTTGAAGGATGTATTTTTCTACCACAGGATGTGCAAGGTGGAGAAATAGGGTTGGTTGTTGATTGTGAATGGGCTGAGCCCTTAACTGATACAGAAGAAGATAAGATTGCTGCAGCAAGGCGTGTTGACTTTCAGCTCGGATGGTAGGTTGCCTGATATTTCATTTGTGGGTTGTAGTCCATTGCCTAAAAAAAAAATACCTTCTATGTATAATATCTATAAAACAATTTCTATGCATAATTTTGAACCTTTTTATATAAACTTATCATTTTTGAACGCCAATTTCTCGGATTCTTTGGTTATAAAATTACCTGAATGGGACACAAAACTATCTTGTAGTGATTCACATGCACAAATGAAGTACACTATATAAAACGGGAAAATAGTAGGCTGGTAATTGTGCTAACAACCCTAATGTGAATTCATAATGTAGGTACTTGGATCCAATATATTTTGGAGAATATCCTAAATCTATGCAGGAGAGGCTTGAAGCCTGCTTCCAAAGTTTTCCAAAAGATAAAGATACACTAAGAACTTCATTAGATTTTATTGGCCTGAATCACTATACATCAAGGTTTGTGTCACATTACACAAACCAGGATCAAAATGATTATTATAGGACACAAGAAGCAACGATGATAGGTAAGCTGCTTTCCTTGCATAGTAAATTCATATAAATACATACATATAAATTGTATAACATTGATGGTTTACCTTGCCTATCAAATTTTCTTTTCAGCTAAATGGGAAACTGGAGTGATTGGTGAAAAGGTACTCTTCTATATCATCATTTAAGGTGGCAAGATGGGTAGCTCAAGCGGGTTGGGCAAAGGGTCAACAGGGTCAGCGACTCAGCCTACAAAAATTATTATGTTCATTTTTTATATAAAATAGCAGCGTGTTAATTATATCCACAAAAAATATACTTAAAAATCAGAATCTTGGGAAAAAGCGATTAGAAGTTGTATGCATTAAAAATACACTTTGGGTGATTTTCAGGTTTCAACCCGTTTAACCCATTCCCTTTTCAACTAATTTTATTGATTTGACCTGTTTGGCCCGTTTGAGAAGAAAACAACACACTAATAAGTAGAAATAACTAAGTTTATCCATCTCAAATTGTTGACTGATGGCAGGCTGCATCACCATGGCTCTATGTTGTTCCATGGGGTCTCCGAAGACTTCTTAATCACGTAACGCAAAAATATAATAATCCGCCAATATACATCACTGAAAACGGTATGTCTATACACTAATTGTAAATTTATTCACAAATTTCTACTGAATCTATGCCAGTGGTTAGATTTATTGATTCATGTGTCAACTATCTAAAGGGATGGATGATGAAGACAATGATACATCTCCCCTACATGAAATGCTGGATGACAAATTGAGAGTCGCTTACTTTAAGGGATATCTTGCATCTGTGTCTCTGGCTATCAAGTGAGTTCTGATTCTATAATTTTATTTATTTATTTATTTATTTATTTTTTTCATTAGTACTGGGGGATTTTATCCTACATATGTGAAAATTCTATTGCTTTTTTAAAACTTTGTATGATGTAGTCATATTTATTACATTAGTTATATATCTATATAGGAAAAGTGTTAAGTCGTAGTGAAGTTGTTTAATCAGATCTAAAAACTTATCTGGTTGACTTGAACCCATCACCTAACTTAACATTTGCCACCTAAATACAATTGTAACTTTTTCAACTATGGTACTTGACTACTTTTGTGTACTATATACCCTCTTACTAGATTGTCAACGTTACACAAAACATTGTGATAATAAAGGACTTTGGATAAATTATAAATATGTCCATACGAAACAAGAAAAAAACGCCATACTTGGCATTACTTCACAAAATATTTCATCCTTTTAACTAGTACTTTTTATGCAAATGATGTTCTGTTTGCTCCAAAAAATGTTTAGGACGTGTTCTTTTCTTGTACATATCGGCTTTGACTTATGTTAAAATGTCAAATAGAAAATAATGTGTAACTTAATGAATTATCTGCATAATTGTAACTAGAGAGACGGATACGATTCATGTATACTCGATATGTTAACATATGTTAACTTGGTTCTTACGCCATACAAAAATTTGTTGTTTAGGGAAGGAAGTGACGTGAGGGGATACTTTGCATGGTCATTGGTGGATAATTTCGAGTGGCAACAAGGTTATACAAAGCGTTTTGGTTTGATTTATGTTGATTACAAGAATGGTCTTGCTCGTCACCCAAAGTCATCGGCTTATTGGTTTCGAAGGTTTTTGAAAGGTGAAAATGGAAAAAGTGGCAAAGAAGACTAATTCAATCTTGCTAACTGGAGCCATTCAGTTGTGATATTTGATTCTAAACACAACTGAAATATGTTATTTACATACGGTGATTCAGAATTTCTGGACCAAAATAGATACAATGTTGTAACAAAAGATGGAACAATGAGTAAATGTAATTGCTTTCATTTACATGATTTAAACAATGTGATCTACGACTGTGAAATAAGGAATAGCAATTTTGCTATATAATAAAGGAGCCACAAGATGGACCAAATGCTTTTCTGCTAAAAGTGAATGTAAACACTTGTATATAACTGTATTTGTTCTTCATTTCTTGAACAAATCTGGTGATCTGTTAAAATGGTTCATTAAGCATTCTAACAGTAGTACGGTACGCATACTATGGTCGAAAATCCTCAATTGCCACTAGCTTGTGGTTCATTTGTGTCTATAATCAGATTTGTTTTTGGGTAGCCAGACAACACACTGTGGCAAGTAGTCAAGTCTTGGTTCAGTTTGTTTTCTAGGATAAAGTGTAATGCGCCTCAATGTATTTTGCTATTAACTTAGGCATAGATCCTTGGCAATCTTTAGTTGTTGCTAATAGGCTTGTTCAATAATGTTAAGCTATTAGACCCATTCTTCTTTGTGCATCCAGCATAAAAGTTACAAAACCATAATTTACCGGTACGGTGGTACTCAATCTTCCCTAAAATTCTCTCTTGTGAACCAGCCTCAATGTTGTAAAAGCACCATTGGGTCGTTCACGGATTTTTCTTGTTAAGATTTACTTCACGAGTGCGCTATAATAAGGATGTTTCAAGTAATCTTGAAGTCACATTTTGTTTAATTTGTCAGGTTATGTTCCTTTGAGCAGGTTGTTTCCAGATTGATTTCGTCCGATCTATCATCAACTATCTCTGCTTTATATCCTAATCCAGAGTAAAATATCACGAGAGAAAATAATATACATAATCTAAGAATCCAAACTCTCGTAGGCATTTCATCAAGCACCTAAGACGCACATACAATTGCACGTAGTAGCATCCACAAAAGGTGTGAATTAGCGGGAACCACCACGACCCCAGGTGTCTTTCGGCACCAACCCATTGTCCACTCCACAAGAAATGACTCCGACAACTCTCCTGCCAGTGAGGCACCAAATGAAGTGAGCATGAGCTGAGATTCAAACCCTTAACATTTTATCCACAAAATCTCTCCGGTAGGCCTATGGGATTTTATGCACGTAGTAGCATCAACACCTAAACGAAAAGCTCGGTACATATAACAAACATCAAACACCACAAATACCACATTCCTTATACCGAATACCTCATTCAGTATAATTATTATTACATAACAAGTAATCAGCGCATCCTCTGTTAGACATTTCATCAAACACCTAACACGCAAACACATAAAAGGGTTCGTCTAACAAATACGCTCATAAAAATTAAACCAAAATCCAAACACAACATTAAAGTTCAAGACCCAAATTCAAAAACACAAAAAATGTATGAAAGTAATCATTTATGAGTATCTAGAGATGAAGAATCCATGACATGATCATCAGTAATAATGGTATCAACTCCTTGTGGGTTATTATCATTAGCTGATAATGATGATGATGATGGTGTTGAAGATGATTCATCTTGGGCATTAAGGATCTTGTTCATGTCTCTAACTCTACTTGTGGCAACATTTGCAACCAAAACTGTGATAATAATAATAAAAAAGAAAAGATATTAGAAACGAGTGAGATTGGTGAGTATTGAGTGATGAATAAATAGAGTAGAATGGTGGTTACCTGCGGCTGTTCCGATGGTCCAGACCCACAGGATCTTTACTCCCGGGCTCTTGTCTTTCCACATTTTCTTCTGTCTTTGTTTTTTCTAGTGTTTTGAGTGTGTTTTGTTATTGGCTTTGTGCTTGACTGGGAGTTGCGGTCAATGTTTGACCATGGTAATTGTTCCTATTCTGATCTTATGATTTTACGGTATTACAAAACAAAAATGATTCGGATCTTATGTAGGATTTTAAAAAGTTTAAGATCTTATAGGATCCATATTTTGACTATAGGATCTTAAGATCTAATCCGATCTGATCTTACTTTTCTCAAAACGCAAACTAAAAAACTACAAAGTTATAGTAGATTATGTTTTGATAGAATTTAGAATACTAACACATGAATCTTTTTGAACATTCCATATTCATAATTTAAGGCAATACTTCTATGAAACATTTATATAATTTTATGTTTTTTACAAAGACTACTATAAAATGACATTATCGTGGGATCTTAGGATCTCGATTCGATCTTACGATTTCAATCTTGCAACAGCGAAAACGATCCTGAGTATGATCCTGATCTTGAAAACCTTGATTTATACATTCTACTTTAACTACTTGTATATTTGAGTGTGCAAATCAAAGTAAAATTTGTGCAAATCATCTGCCATTCTTTATTGGGTCGTCCGTTTCAAAATAAGTGTCCAGTTTAAACTTTAACTTAATTATTTTTTTGTGTGTTATATAATAATTGATGCAAAATATATGATAATTATAATTGATGCAAAATACATGAATGGATTAAGTTTTAAATGTAATTTTATTGGTATAATTTTTAACAAGTCAAACTGGACACATATTTTGGGACGGAGAGAGTATTAGTTTTCTTTTGGTCTTGTTGGAGTACGCCAATGATAGGGTGTAAGACGATTATACGAAGAGAGACTCAACACTGACACCTCACCCAGTAAGAGTTGGGCCACTCTATTAATGAGTCCAAAGAAAGAGGACGAAACCAATGAACCTCTATTATACGCGAGATGAGAGGCCGGTTCTTATTAAGTTAAGGACACCACACGGGCGTAAAAAAATGACTCTTTGACATTAGGCCATAAAATAGCTAAGAACTTTTTCCATAGTTCCTTTTAAATGTCACAAACTTCATAAAATGTTCTAATACACGCATTTTGGTGAGTTTGCACGATAATAACAGTGAAACGTGTGAGATTTCAGGTATGACAAGTCGTCAAGAAACCGTTTTCTCTCTATCTCCCTCTACAATCAAATTTTACATTTGTCCTGAATTTTGCACACTCCTAACCTCAGCATAGGGTTCCTGCACACTTATTCCCTACACATGAATTGTTGAAAGTTGAAACGTCATTTTGAGCAAAAGATAAAAAATTACCATATCAGCAACAACTATGATATCGATCCTCACAGAAGTTAGTCACATTATGTGCTAATATCCACATCTATCAAAACATCCTTTTTCTTGTTGTTTTATGTTCTTTCATACGATCTGCAACTACATCTGATATTGTTACACTATTACAAAAGATCAAAGTTGCCTTACAATTGGCCAGTACGCGCCCTGAACCCTAGCCGCTCGAGGATCCAACTGGACTTCCGGTTTGTTCACAAAATTGGTGCTGTGGTCTCATTGGAGCTAAAGTATAACAGACGCTATGTAATAAATGCTTTAACAGGGTAGCCTTCAAGCTTTGCTCTTTTTATGACCTCCTCCTGCCCAATTACAATAACAATTACATGTTAGAACTGCAACATTTAGCGACTACAAAATATCATAACCATCTTCACATATCAATATAATTGTTCTTCTTTTATCAAGAAAGTCCATGATTTACTAGTGCATACCAATAACTTTGGGTTAGAGATATAAATTTGGGTTTTCTTTTTGAATGGGCGAATATAAATCAACTTAATTTTCAGAAACAGATAATTGTTCCATGCCAAAAGTAAAAACATCAACAATTTACCTGGATTACTGTGGTTATGCTTCCGGGACCCTGAAATTCTTTCGCCTCCCATGTCACCTCTTGCCAGGTTTTGGAACTCAATGAGTTCCATGGAACTGGAACTCGAATTGTTTCCACATGCTGCAAAAGCCTCAAGCCATCTGTTCAAAAATGTATAATTCTTATCACACTCGTACTCAAAAAGTAGCCTGCTACACATAATACGTGAGGAAAACATAATTTATTTGTTTAACACAGAAAACCAAACTCAAGCGGCAAGATCGAGGACTGTAATCTTCCATAACTATATTGAACAAATGTTGAAAAATGATTTGGCCGACACTGATAGGTATTGCTTTAAAACCATGCATACTTAGAGTCGTCACGTTGGGTAACCGGTCAAAATGGGTCATTTTTATACGGCCGGGTCTGGCTGGTTGCCCCGAAATTAGTGTATCAAATATGATTTCTAAAAATTATATTGTTAAAATAACAATAATATTTCTAAATAAATGATAGGAGGTTTTTATGCATTAAAATCCCAATGAATGACTTTTGACCCATCTGACATGGTTCTTATAAGCTAATGGTATCCAAATCAACCCATTTATAAGTACAGGGGTCCAAATAACAACCTTTAGTTGTTATGTATAATGAAGCGACATATTCCATATTCAAAAAAGAATCTCTAAAGTAAATGGCATACTTGTAATAAATGCTTCTTCCCACAAATGATGTTTGGACCATGATGGAGCCACTTCTCGTACAGGGATTCCAATTTCCAAACATACCCTGCACAACAAAAGGACTATATTCACACAACCAAATAAACTAGACATTTATTAATCCATCATTTTGATTAAAAAGTATCTGATCGGTCACTAGATGACAATATGATATAATAAATGCTTACAATCATATACGTAAAGAAACTAAAACGCCAACTTTAGACAGTGGATGATTATTTGAACATCTATATGGTTTACAATCCTTTGAAGTAGTGAATATGATATAGGATACATGATTCGCGCAAATACAATACCTTAGTTCAAACGCCAGTTCTTCTATGACTTAAAGTTATAAGGACGAGTTCTCAATAAATAGTTTGTAGGAGTATTCTTTTCAATCAATATGTATACCGCTTTATGGTAGTAAAACAATTTTCATATAATGCTAACGATACAGAACAAAAGTCACAACAACAACATAGAATGTTAATTGCTAGGTCGAAAAAATAGTCAAATTTCTTTAGGTAAAAGGAAATGTAAATTAGTAATAAATTCTATCCCAATAAGTGTACGAAGAAGAAAATAGAGATATATGAGGTTTATATATAAAGTTACTACATGGATGCATCATACACACATCACTTACTCAATGACCACTTCACGTACTACTCCTGGAAGGACACCACCACTTATGGGAGCCGTCTGCAATTCAAGGGAATAACCATATTTACTTTTCTGCATATTTTCTGTACTTTCACCGTCTTCTTCCATATTATCCTGCATACATGTCACACTAATAAGAAAAAATCAGATAGAGGATAAATTACACGAAAATTATTAAAAAAAAAAAAAAAAAAAAAAAAAACACCTTTAACAGCATACCTTACGACAAAGAACGAAAAAATTTGTCAAACAGCCCTCAAGAATGTGATCTCCATCATTCGACAGCAGGAGCTCTGTAGCTGATGGAGGCCTCAACTTCTCCAAAGGTTTCCTCATCCTGCTTAGTAAATCATATTTTCAGATAGTTCACTTATTGCAAGACATACATAAAGTATACACAAATTTTTACTAGTAGAGGTGCAAATTTGGTAGGCTGGACGGGTTCAACAGTGGGTTGAAATGGTTTTGGTCCTTATTGTGGTAATCTTTATGTATGTCGGGTCGGGTTGACCCAAAACATTTTATAGTTAAGATGTTATATGCACTTTAGGCGACTTTTTATCCGTTTTCTGTTTTAGCTAACTTTAGTTTACCTGCTTGATCCATTAAAGTAAAACATACCGTGAATAGACCCTTTTATAAGTACATGGGTCCTGCTCAAATAGGGGATCTTCGATGAACATGATCTATTCTATAGGCTCGTAACTCTGTATTCTCAGGCTTTAAAAGATTACATTTTTGGCAACATTAACCTGTTCAACCCATTTGACCCATTTCCTTTCTGACTTGTCAAATATAAAGTATAACCCAAGATAAAATTGCCATCTAATCACCTGTACTTACTAACATATAATTTACCTAACCCAATCCGAGTACTTTGCATTTGCAACATCCCTTCCGTGACCCACTACAGCCAGATGGGCACCATTCTTCCGAACTCCAAATGCAAGAGGAGTATATAGGCTAACATGTAAATGCATACTAAATACCCTACGAACGTCTTCTTCACCCACCTTATCATCCAGAACCAGCTTCCCCAAGTTTCCACTCACAAGAGCAGTGAACGCCAATTCTGTTTCACTTTTCCTCTCTTTCAACGCACACAGCATTGCTTTTGTCATTGAATCGTTAACAAGAGACTTAACCAATGATTCCCAGTTTAAAGACTTCATTTTTTGTAGGGATGCTGAAGTCATATTGGTTTCTGGCGGAAATAGAAGTTTTGGGCATGATTCGAAAAGAATCCGTGCTGAAGTAGCAAGTCTGCGCATATGTCTTTCATAGAAGAGTAATTCAGAGCCATTATTACGAGTTCTAAAGGTAGTATAGGCACCTGAAATGTGTAAAGTTCAATCTAAGTTAGGCAGTTATTAAAGGAATTACGAATCTTAACGTGGAGAGTTGAATAATAACATTTACTAATCAGGTCATTATTTGCAGTAAAATAAGATGACTGCCAACACTAAGGGTGTTTGGCATTGCATTTCTATAACGTCTATTGTGTTTTCAAGATCCGGATGATTAGTTTCTAGTGTTTGGGTATAGTGGAACTGATTCTCGTTATCTGATTATTAGGTGCTACTTCAAATTAATCAATAATCACGATTTTCTTTTCAGTGTTTGGTAGAAGCAAACTGCTTATCATTACGCGAAATAAACAAGTAGTTTGAGATTACGCTTATCTAATTTTCTGATCAGTTTACGCTAGAGGTGGCAAAAAGGGTGGGCCGGGCGGGCACGGGCTACGGGCCAAACGGGCTATGGCTAAACGTCCTACTAAACGGGCACGGGCTAAACGGGCTCATGTTATACGAATCGCTTTTAAAAAGACCCAAAACGACGAAATAATTCCTCGAACGTAACACCTCATTTATATTTAAAAAATTAAATATAAGTTTTTCTTTAAAAACAATCAAATGTTCGAGAAAAACATGTGCCCATTATGCCCATTTAACTTTTAAATGAGCAATATATGCCCATTTCAAGAAAAGGAGGGGCCCAAATGTGCCAAAATCTTCTAAAAATTTGCCCATTGTTTTGATTTGGGCACAAAGTGCCACCTCATTTTTACCCCTCAATCTCCAAATATGCAAAATCAAAATGTAGGAAAAAGCAAATCTAAATACTATCTCCTGAATTCCATTTAGTTACAGATTATTAGTACTACTATTATAATTCTGATTATTAAATCAACCCACCACCACTAAATGGTAAGACACTTGACTTGTTCACAAGGGTTCAAAAAGCAAACTACGGAAACTTGAACTATCTAAAATGGCAAATATTATATAAAGTTGAAAAAGAAGAAGCAAAGCAAACCAGAGTGTGATTCAAGTAAGGTTGTCACTGGAGGAGTGACAGTTGTTGGTGATACGACACCATTAACAACCGCAAACATCCTCCTCCTACTCGTTTTAATGTTGCCGTTCCACTTTACCAAGCTGGTTTTATGCGGGGGGGGGGGGCTTTTTTCGTTTTTCATTTTAGGGCGTTTGGTGAATTTCAAAGAAACGAAATGAAGTAATGTATCCGAGAAATGAAAAAAATAAATAAATAATATTTTTTAATATGAGACTTACATGTATTTTTTTTAAATAATAATTCTAAAAAATTATTTAATTTTGGTTTAAATATTTTTTAAATCTTATTTAAAAAATCTTTTAAAAGTTATTTAAAAATATATATATTTTTTAAATTTATTTACTTTCTTTAATTTTTCTAAAATTATTATTTTTATAAAATAATTATTTTTAATTTTTAAATTATTTAAAATATATAATTATTTTTAATTAAAAAATAATTATTTTAAATTTTTAAAAATAATTATCTTACAAAATACTCTCATTCCTCCTATTTCTCAACTAAAAGTAGTGGAAATGAAAGTTAAAAAATTGCACTACCAATTCTTCACAATTTTCTATATTTTTATTTCTCTAACATACAAAACAAAGGAATTTGATTCATTTCCATTTCTCCATTCTCATTTTCCTCTACCAAACATGTCCAGGGTAACATGTGTTCGAGGAAATAGATGTAAAGGAAAACATCGAATCTATCTATTTTGCTATTATATATTTTCTTACAAAATAATACTCTTTCAGTCTCAAAATAAATGTCTATTTTCATATTACATAAAATTTTATAAAATTTCACTAATTATACTATTTACCAATGTCGCCGCTACCCAGTACCCACTAAAGTAATTTTTGATTAATTGAAACACAATGTGAACATTTGTTCTGAGACATACAAAATAAGAATATGAACATTTAATTTGAGACGGATGGAATATGATTCAAAATAAGAATATGAACATTTAATTTGAGACGGATGCAGTAGAAAAGTAAAACTTTTCGTGTGTGTGTCAAATTATCTAATTTTGTTGCACATTCGCGACTTCTTTGTATTTTTGTGGGAATTTTCTTAATTTTTTGTTTTAACTTTTGTTCGAGATTTTGGAGATTCGGTGCAAGTTTAGCGACAAATTTTACCTTCATTTGAATTCTTAGCGGCATTCTCTGGTCTTTCAATTTAGTTCTTTTTGCAGTTTTAGTAACTTTGTTATTTTCACTTTTACTACTAGAAGGTCTACTGTCATTCTTTGACATGCGTGTACTATGTAACTAATTTTTTGACAAACAATATATTTCGATTACATGTTTTTTGTGATAATGACTTTATGTAAAGTTGTGTACGGTTCGGTTTGGGTCGATTTTTGGCTAAAACTAAAACCGATCTGAAATGCGATTTTGGTAGATGCTGAGATGTGGTGAGTTGTGAGGTGTAGATATGAAAAAGTGTGTGTGTGTTTTTTTTTTTTATTTATGTTTTTTGAGTAAGTTTTTTGATGTGTTAGATTTATAAATGATGGTTAAAGACAATTAATTTTTTAGATGTTACAAGTTTATGAATTTAAGACAAATAATTTTTTAAATGTTACTTTTATATTTGTGTATGTAACAAACTATTGAAATTTCTTTTTATAGTAATATTTTTTGTCTTAAAAATTTTAAGACTTCCTTATTTAAAATGTCCTAAACTCTTTATATAGTAGTATAGATTTATAAATGATGGTTAAAGACAATTAATTTTTTAGATGTTACAAGTTTATGAATTCTTAGCGGCATTCTCTGGTCTTTCAATTTAGTTCTTTTTGCAGTTTTAGTAACTTTGTTATTTTCACTTTTACTACTAGAAGGGTACTCGCGCATTGCGACGGCGTGTACCATGTAACTAATTTTTTTTTGACAAACAATATATTTCGATTACATGTTTTTTGTGATAATGACTTTATGTAAAGTTGTGTACGGTTCGGTTTGGGTCGATTTTTGGCTAAAACTAAAACCGATCTGAAATGCGATTTTGGTAGATGCTGAGATGTGGTGAGTTGTGAGGTGTAGATATGAAAAAGTGTGTGTGTGTGTTTTGTTTTTATTTATGTTTTTGAGTAAGTTTTTGATGTGTTAGATTTATAAATGATGGTTAAAGACAATTAATTTTTAGATGTTACAAGTTTATGAATTTAAGACAAATAATTTTTAAATGTTACTTTTATATTTGTGTATGTAACAAACTATTGAAATTTCTTTTTATAGTAATATTTTTGTCTTAAAATTTTAAGACTTCCTTATTTAGAATGTCCTAAACTCTTTATATAGTAGTATAGATTTATAAATGATGGTTAAAGACAATTAATTTTTTAGATGTTACAAGTTTATGAATTTAAGACAAATAATTTTTTAAATGTTACTTTTATATTTGTGTATGTAACAAACTATTGAAATTTCTTTTTATAGTAATATTTTTTGTCTTAAAAATTTTAAGACTTCCTTATTTAGAATGTCATATATTCATTATATAGTAGTATAAATTTATAAATGATGGTTAAAGACAATTAATTTTTTAGATGTTACAAGTTTATGAATTTAAGACAAATAATTTTTTAAATGATACTTTTATATTTGTGTATGTAACAAACTATTGAAATTTCTTTTTATAGTAATATTTTTTGTCTTAAAAATTTTAAGACTTCCTTATTTAGAATGTCCTAAACTCATTATATAGTAGTATAGATTTATAAATGATGGTTAAAGACAATTAATTTTTTAGATGTTACAAGTTTATGAATTTAAGACAAATAATTTTTTAAATATTACTTTTATATTTGTGTATGTAACAAACTATTGAAATTTTCTTTTATAGTAATATTTTTTGTCTTAAAAATTTTAAGACTTCCTTATTTAGAATGTCCTAAACTCTTTATATAGTAGTATAGATTATCTCTCGTTTCTTCTTTTAACTTTCTAAATGATTGGGATTTTTTGACAAAAAAATAATCTATAGCAAAGAAACTAAAATTAACATTTATGGTGTACAAAAGTTAATACCTCAAAGAAGAAAAAGATAATAAGTAGACTACAACTAAAATTTTTATTTTGATAAATACTTACTTTTGTTCCTTAGTTATAACGAGTGTTGTAACTCGCGCATTGCGGTGGGGTTGCTTTTGCACATGTAAATTTGAAACAAATGAATTGGCAAGAAATTTATGGGGACCTAAGTTGCAAAGACACTTAAACCTTAGGGACTATTTTGGTTAAATGACTATACATACTAATTAATGATACAATATGTTCTTTGAAAAGACAATTAAACCTTAAGAACTATTTTTGTTAAATGACTATACATACTAATTAATTTGTGGGGACTTAGGTTTCAAAGACACTTAAACCTTAGGGACTATTTTTGTTAAATGGCTATAGATAGTAATTAATGGTGGGGACCTAAGTTGCAAAGACACTTAAACCTTAGGGACTATTTTGGTTAAATGGCAGCGGGATTACTTTTGTAGATGTAAATTTGGAGTTTTTCCCTTGATTAAACCGGCACAACCTAGAAAGCACAAAACGAACCGTAATTGCCAAGAAAATTGATTTCAAGAAATTTATGTGTATTTATACTTGTTTTTATCAGAAAAATTATTTCGTGAACAATGGTGCAAGTTTCGTAATTTTTCGAGTCCGTTTGGTACGTCAAATGGGTCCCAAAGTGTTTTTATGAAAAGTTTAGCCATCTTGGCAAGTTTGGTCCCTCCGCCCCTATTTTCACTACTAACCTTTGAGTTTTATTTGCACATGTTTGGTCCCTTAAACTTTTATAAAACAAAGTTTTTATTTCATTTATTTCTTTCCCACTCTCTCTCTTAAACACACACATATAACACACTCTTTCTCTTCTCTCTCTCCCCTCACCGCCGACCACTCCCACCTCCGGCCAACCACCGCCACTTCCGGCCACCACCGTCGCCGAAATATTTTCCGGCAATACTTTTTATTAGCCGAATCAATAGATCGGCTCGCCTTCTTCATTTCTGGAGCTTCTCGGCTCGTGAGTCGCCATCAAACACCCCCACGCGCCACCACCACCACTGCCTCACCACTGCCGCCACCATAGCCCCTCCCCTTCGCTTTTTCTCTTTGGTAAAACCCTTCACGGCGAGGCAAGGGTTTAGGGTTAGAATTATAGTGTGTGGGATTTAGCCTGTGTTGTCGTTGGATTTGTTTTGGTCCGATTTGGATTTCGGATAAGGATTTGGGATTGATTTTGTGTTTGATTTGGTCTCGGATGAGGATCTGAAGTTTGGTTTTGGTTCGGATGATAGTAATTAATGGTGGGGACCTAGGTTGTAAAGACGGTTGAACCTTAGGGACTATTTTGGTTAATTGGCTATAGATAGTAATTAATGCTAAAATTGTTACTGTAGCATCGTTCCTGCCTTTTAGTATATATAAATATAATTTTTTTGTTCTTTAATTAAAATTTATAATTTGAGAAGAAAAGAAACTTAATATTGTTCTAGAGTTAGTTTAGAAAATGAAAATGAAAATGAATTAAAAAGGAAAACAAACGGACTTTTTATAAAAATATCTTTATCTCGCGTTTAAAAGACATGAAAAAGAATGTTGGTATATGGGTTTTGCTAATGACAACCTTAAGCGTTGTCGTTAAGAGGTATATTTTTACTATAAAAAATGTAGGAAATGAAATCATCCAATCATAATCAAATGTTAGTTGTGCATCAAGATTTTTAGAGATTGTTTCTGTGGAAAACTAGAAGGGGGGGGGGGTTGAATAGTTTTACCGATTAAAACTTCATTTTGAACTATTTAGATCGACTTATGTCAATCTATTTAAATGTGTGTATTGGATGTTGATAGATAAACATGTAAATAAGTAAAGCAAAGATAAAGAGTAAGAAGCACAAAACCACAACGCGAATATTTATAGTGGTTCGGCTACAAGGACACCTTCCTTGCCTCTACTCCACTCCCGAGTCACCTACTCGAGTTCGTAATCACTACACAACACAAACTCCTTGTGGCGGAGAAGTTTTCACAACGTCGCCCACTCTTTATCCGGTACAAGGCTAGACACCGGGTTCTTCCACGAGGTAGAACCAAACCTATCACAACGTCGGCTACACTTTATCTGGTACAAGGCAAGATACCGAGTTCCATTACAAATGAGGAACTACTACCCAACACTACACAACACCTATCCCAAAGGAGACCCACTCCTTATTACAACATCATCAAGGATATCAATATCCTTAGACACAACCTATCTATATTTGTACATCGATGCACCATATCGATTGTACACCCTTGACGTCTTTCACTAATGCCTTTGACATGATCTTTTGGCACCTTTCACTAATGCCTTCGACTTGACCCTTTTAGCATCCTTCACTAATGCATTTGACATGATATTTTGGCACCTTTCACTAATGCCTTCGACTTGACCCTTTTGGCATCCTTCACTAATTCCTTTGACATGATATTTTGGCACCTTTCACTAATGCCTTCGACTTGACCCTTTGGCATCCTTCACTAATGCCTTTGACACGAACGTTCGACACCTTTCACTAATGCCTTGCCTTGACCCTTTGGCATCCTTCACTAATGCCTTAGACACAACACTTCTAGAGAGAAGAAAGAACTATCAACAAGAGAACTTCATAGTCTTGATGATGACGAAGCATGGCAACTCATGGACTTGAGCTTGCTCGACTTCAAGAGGTGGTGATCTCGCCATTAAGAGGAACCTAGAGAATCACACAAAAACAAACAAAAACTACATAGAAAGATCTCTTGGATATGAGGTTAGAGAGTTTACAACACTAAGATAGAATGTGTGTGAAAGGAGTGAGTTGCAATGAGAAATGGCTCACTATTTATAGACAAAAATCATGCTACTGTTCCACGGATCCCACGGATCCCTTGCTTGAGGGATCCGTCTAGTGTATTACTAGGGATCCGTAGGATGCTCCCCCTAAAGTAGGTTGTGTGTCATGGATCATGGATCATGGGTTGTAGGCTTTGATCCATGGGTATCCAAATAGATACAATGTATCTAGAAGATGCAATGCATCTAGTCAATGGTTCATGGGTTAGTTCAATGGGTCATGGATAATACCCATTATGACTTATGCATGATGTCATGCAATGGGTCATGGGTTATTGATCATGCTTCATGGGCATAGGTCATGGACTTTGGATTTTACCCAACTACATTTAATGTATTTAGTCAATGGGTCAAATACTTATACTTCTACCCATTCTATTGCCCATTATAATACATACTAAGTATGTATATATCTACCCATTATGTAAACACTAGTTGTTGTACATATGCATTACTATACCATGAAAACATTATTGCTTGTTTAGTGTTTTATATGAAAACGTAAGTGTGTTAGTAAACTATTGGCTCAAACCATTTACGTGTTTTATTTGTTTCGTTAAAATGATTTTACGTTTGTTATCGACAAAACATTAGAAGATCGTAAAATATAAATAAACGTTTTTACGGCTTATTTGTATTAACAATCTCCCCCTTTTTTGTTGATGACAAAACATAATATTTTAAGGAAAAACTAAAATTCGTAAAAGTTTGAATTGTTTTTACTTTTGATCTGTGCTAAACCGTCAAGTCTAATCACACAAGCTAGCCACTTGTGAATGGCTAACCGTAATAGACTTAAAACTGCTTAAAACACAAATACAATGAAGTCCTGGAGAATAGAATGAATTCCCGGGTCGTTTAGTCCCACGGAGACTCAATGGTGTGTAAACACTGGATCAGATGATAGAATGATCACTAATGATAGTGATCAGAAAGGATAAATTGATGGATAACTATACCTAAAGAAAAAGATCTACAAATTAAAGCGAATTAAATACAAATTAAGAAAATTAAAAAGATAAAATATATTAAATAAACGCTATCACTATTTTTAAAGTGATGAACATTTGAAACCTAAAACGTTCGTTTAAATAAAATTACGTAAACGTACAAAATAAAACGTGAGTTTTAAGAAATAAAAACCTACAAATATGAAAATGACATTTTACAATCCTAATAATAAAAGAAAATTATTAGAAAAAGAAAATTATTTTTACAACTATTTATTTAATTTTATTAATTAAAACTATTTATTAAGTATTTAAAATGCACTAAAATATAAGAAAATACAAAATTAACCTAGAAAATGAAATTATAACTTAGAAAAATCTAAAATATTATAAAACTTATTTTAAAACTGAAAATATATTTTTTAGACTTTTTATGTATTTATTATTAATTTAATACTATTTAAAACTAATTAAAATGCTAGAAAATACTATTTAAACCAAGAAAATTATGGAAAAATACTTTTTAGGCTTTTTATATTTATCTTAATCTAGGAAAATTGAAAACATATTTTTTTAAAGCTTTTTCTGATTTATTTGTATTAAAAGCTATTTAAAAAAAGATTAAAAACTAGTTTAAATGCAGAAAAATAGCAAACAAGCTTGGAAAAATATGAAAATTTCAGGAAAAGCTTAAAATAATATTTAGAACCTAGGAAAAATATAAAAACAGGGGTTGTGTACAAGAATAAGAGGTCTGCAGTGCAATATGATAGTGAAATAAGCACTTGAATAAGCAATTGCACACAAGATGATCAAACCGAGATGAAGCTTCAATAAGCTAAATTAACTCTACAACAACTAGAAACAACAACCCATAACCTCTGGATTGCAAGATACCAAGATTTGGCTTATTTGAGTTACATGAGCTAAAACAGTTTTAAGGGTCCTACTTTGGGCTTAAAAATAAGCACTGAGATAAGCTAATAAATGGAAATAAACACTGGAACTAATAAGCTAACCAAATGAGCTTTCCAAAAAACTCAAACTCTCACAGTGATGTTCACTAATGAGCTTATAATGAGCTTATGCAAAAACTCTACAAACACTTGACTACTTAGTTAACTAAATGAGTTGGACAAAACAAGAAGCTGCTTGCAGGCTATTTAAATAAGCTACAAATGGAAAAATGAAACTTGTAACCTTGAGACAGCTAGGTGAGCTTCTCAAAAAGCTAAAATACACAATCTGAAGCTAACTAATAAGCTCTCTAAGAGCTTGTGAAATAGGGTATCAAACCTGTGCATAGAGCATGCATTTCAGACAAGGACTAAAAAGAAGCTAACAATTAAGCACTTAATAAGTTGAGTAATGTTGAACTAGTATTTTTATATTTTTGTTTAGCAACTAGACTTTAATACCCTAAGAGCTTTTAAGCTAAGACTCACTATTAAACACACAGTGAAATTCCAAAGTTTACTAAAAAACGACCTAATGAAAATTTGACTTTTCTTAAAAACTAGAAGAGTTGACTAAAATGAACTTTGATCTGATTTTAAGGACTGAAATAGATGTATAATGATGAAATGAAGCTAATGTAATCTAACTTTATGGATTTTAAACATAAAATGAGCTTTTGGCTTTCAAAATTTCCAACAGTGAAGTCAGTAAGGATGATTCAAGAGGAATTTGACTTTCAATGTTCGCGCACAATAATAAGAGATAGGAGTATAATAGGACTTAACAAACATGCAACAACCGGTCTAAACCACTAATCTATCATCTAGCACGCTTTAAACATTAAATCCAAACACAACTTTAAAACATTGATATGCAATCAAAATGACCTAACTATCGCTCCAAATTGTACCAATGATCAAACCGAGCTTGCTAGACCTAAAACAACTTAATAAAACAGTTAGAACTACCAATGATCACAGATACAAGTATAAGCATAAAATGCAAAAGGCTTGAAATTTGAAATGAGAAACTTACTCACCATCATCCATCTAGCTCTCGGGCTAAAACCAAATCAAATCTACTCTAACCTAGTCTAATCCACCCCAAATCAACCTCTCGCATCACCCTTTTCCATTTCCATTGCCCAAGGATCATTGAGTTGACTTTCATTGACCGAATACAACTTTGCTTGAAACTTAAATTTAAACTTGCAAAAGCTTTAATAAGCTTATGTAAGCTTATTTGAGTCCACAAATTAAGCCACTAAAGCTTTGACAAAGAAATTTGAAAATGAAAATTGCACAAATGAACTAGAAACTTGGAATGTAAACATAAACCTGAATTGATACTTGAAAAGAGTTTTAATACACTTAAATAACTAAACTTGACACAATGAAGCAAAAGATTACAGTTTAGGACTTAATTTAAAAGAAACATAAAACGACATACAATTTTAAATTTAAACTAACTACTACTTTTGCTCTTCTCCTCTTTCTCCTTTTTATATGCAAAACAACTCTCCTCTGACTTCTGAGTAAATCCCAACTGCATCTTGGACCATTGGATGACTTGGATAAATTCTAGCCGTTTGATGCAATTTTGGCGCCAAATGGTATTTTGACAGTTGGTGAGGTTGAGTGAATGGGGGAGGAATCATTTAATGATTCTTGTTTTGTGTAGAGGTGGAGGGGACAAGGGAAGGAAGAGAGTGAGGAGGGGGGATGGGAGTTGGATTGTTGCAGGATAGCAGTTGGAGAAGGAGACTTTTTTGGCGCGTGCTCTGTTTGACCAGCCATTTGACCAAGGGTTAATAATAGAAGGGGGTCAAAAGTGGTTAAATGATGGGGTCCAAATAGTTTTGACAAGGCGAATGGGTATAAGGGTTTAAATGACAAGGACCTAGGTTGCAATTTCGATAATTCAAGGACCATATCGCCAATTCGCCAAGTTGTTCCAAGGACTAAAAGTGACAATCTCAAAAGTACAAGGACTAAACTTGCCATTTTCCAATTTCAGGGCCATTTTTGCCAATTTTCAAACTTGAGGACCAAAGTTGTAATTTTGCAAATTTTAAACTTTGAAGGGTTTGTTTAACAACTTTGAATCCCATGGACCTTAAATGACATTTTTCTTTATTTTGATATACCAGGACTGCTTTTGACAACTTTTGAAACTGGGGACTAAAGCGCCAATTTTGCAAACTTGATACGTTTTCATCCGATTTTGATCTTTTGCATTTAAAACACATAAAACACCGATTTGTGATATTTTGATCATTTTGATGTGTTTCGAGTGTTTTCGATGATTTTGCGCCTAGATAGTACAAAATGATGAGTATTTAGACACTCATCAATCCCACACTAAGATATTGCTAGTCCCTAGCAATGTTTTGAAGCTTTAATGGATTTTAAAACTCTTTACCAAAAGCCATCACTTCGGAGTAGCCAATTGTTTTAGTTCAAGTAAGAACCTTGGTACATCGATAACCAAATGATTTTGAGCAAATCATAAGTCAGAACGGATTTGATTTGTCTTTACCGTGCCGTTGCTCTGGACTAGCCAACTCTTAGATAAATTATCAATATTATCTTTGGTGAGTGATTACCAATTATGGATTTTCCATCGCCTTTACCACAAGCCATAAACTTGCGGGCTAGCCAACTCTTCACTTTTTAGGATATGGTGAATGAATACCATACAATTTTGGGCAAATTGCAAGCCGTAAACGGATTTGATATATCTTTACCAAGAGCCGTTTGCTCTGGATTAGCCAATCCTTTTGTCTTACGTATATGGCGATCGATAACCAAGTCGAGTAAGTGAAAACACTTACTCCAAAAAAATTTTGGCCAAAAGCGGGAATTGGGTGGATAATATATGATAAAATTCGTGAGAATTCCCCCACTTAGAAATGAATATTGCCCTCAATATTCAAAGTACCGCGGTTATCTTGAAACAAAGAACGAAAAGGGAAATATTACGGCCATTATTTGAAAGATTTTTTTAGGATATATATATATATATATATATATATATATATATATATATATATATATATATATATATACATGTGGGCATCACCCCACACTTAGGTGGTAGAAAGGGTAAGAAGTCGAAATATGGGTGAAAACCCATATGGTGTGTCTCTTTTTTGATTTCCGAGTCGCTAGCTTGACTCGACCCGCATTAATTTGTTCATGGGAAGCAAAGTGGAAGAAACAATCTCCATCGGACTTTCATTCAAGATGTTTGGACAAACATTTGAAGCACGTGAAAGTTCCACACCGACGAGATATCTGAGAAAGACCCGGCTCACAAATGATAAATGAAAATGCCGGGTCAAAGATAGTGTCCTCACTCCGAAGGAGTGAAGAAGAGAGAAGTCACATCATAAGTGAGGAATGGAAGGAAGATGTTTATGACAATTAGGATCCATTCGTCATCCTCAAATGTAGACATATCGGGAGGAAGGGTGAGGTAGTATCATCAATAAGCAAACTCTTATGATAGAGTACACCTTCCTCCGAGCCAATATCATCCTCAAGATCAAAATAGAAATGATCATATTCGGAGAGATATGCCATGAGAGAGTTCACCGGAGAACTCTTCATGAAGAGAATCATTGGAGAAAGCCTCAAGTTTAGGAGATGTTTCGGCTTGTCCAATGTAGAGTCACTATCCACAACGGGATAGGAGATGAAGTCGACTTAGCACGTAATGATTCGATCTTAGAAACGAGGAGATTTATATTGAACAATTTTTCACGAAGTATCTCGTCCTCAATTTCCGGATCATCGAATCTCTTACTTCCTCTAAGCTAACTAGCTCGTAGGTAGCTCCTCGACATAATCGATGTCTCCATAGGATAAAGAATCGTCAAACGGTACAATCGTTATCGAATCGGAGAACATCTCGACATGATCATATGGAATGTCAAGAGGAGGAAAAGAATCATCATTAAGAGGCTCATCACACATATTACGGAGATAACCTCGGACTCACTGGGTTGGAACAAGGCTCTCAACACTAGACGATTCCATTTCGGAATAGTGCTAGGAGGCTCGTCCCCATTATGAGAGAGTCTTTGGAAGCAATAAAAGGTAAGATAGGTGTGATAGCAATAGATCGAGGGAGTTGAGAAATGATATCTTTCAAAGGAATAACACTCTCCTCGTCGTCCTCATAATATTCCCTCATTTGAATACTATCCTCATCATCATCGCCATCATATCGATTCTTATGTTCATCTCTGAAGCTTACATACCATTCTTTTCATTTGTAGTTTCTTTCAATGCGATTTCTTCGAACTTTGTGGAAGATTACACCTCGTAATCATTGAGATGTTTGTGAAGGCTCGGAAGTCCGATGACCGATGGAATATGTGGGGTTGGAAATTGTCAAACCGGAGAATTGGAATTGTGAAAATTTTGATTCATCGGTTGACATTCAAAAGTCGCATAAGGACCCCGCAATTCTCACAACAAAGAGAATTGGGAAAATAATTTCACCAAAGTTCGATTGTAACATGTTCCTACATAGACAAGCGGAACCCGTGGTGGACAATCAAAACCGTAATGAGAATCATTCCACAAAACTCGCATGAGTAGGATTCGATTGGGGTTGTGGAGGTAGGTAGGAAAATCGGGTGTTTCATTTGAAATGGGATCGGGATTACCGACAAATTTGTCTCCTAAACTCACATTGGTACATCGCCGACAATTTCCACCGTTAAATGGACCTCCACACCAGGAACATGTCAAATACCATGACATAAAGAATTAAACGGATAAGAGGATAAGGAATGGAGAATTAAACGGTTAAAGAAGATAAGGAATAAAGAATTAAACAGATTAGAGGATAAAGGAATGGAGAATTAAACAGATTAGAGGATAAAAGATGGATATTTTTAGATTTTTGAAAAATATGCTATAAAAACAAAGAATGAAAATATTTTTGGTGTTGCTAACACTTCAGGAAAAGTGTTAATGAACTTTTTGGATTTTTGAAAACTTTACAAAAAACTTTTTACAAAAGATGGAATATGTGCAAGAATGGGTCTGAAAATGGCTAAACACACGCTAAAGCCTCCCGCAATGCACTAAAATTTGATCTCGTGCTAAACCGTCAAGTCTAATCACACAAGCTAGCCACTTGTGAATGGCTAACCGTAATAGACTTAAAACCGCTTAAAACACAAATACAATGAAGTCCTGGAGAATAGAATGAATTCCCGGGTCGTTTAGTCCCACGGAGACTCAATGGTGTGTAAACACTGGATCAGATGATAGAATGATCACTAATGATAGTGATCAGAAAGGATAGATTGATGGATAACTATACCTAAAGAAAAAGATCTACAAATTAAAGCGACTTAAATACAAATTAAGAAAATTAAAAAGATAAAATATATTAAATAAACGCTATCACTATTTTTAAAGTGATGAACTTTTAAAACCTAAAACGTTCGTTTAAATAAAATTACGTAAACGTACAAAATAAAACGTGAGTTTTAAGAAATAAAAAACCTACTAATATGAAAATGACATTTTTACAATCCTAATAATAAAAGAAAATTATTAGAAAAAGAAATTTATTTTTACAACTATTTATTTAATTTTTATTAATTAAAACTATTTATTAAGTATTTAAAATGCACTAAAATATAAGAAAATACAAAATTAACCTAGAAAATGAAATTATAACTTAGAAAAATCTAAAATATGATAAAACTTATTTTAAAACTGAAAATATATTTTTAGACTTTTATGTATTTATTATTAATTTAATACTATTTAAAACTAATTAAAATGATAGAAAATACTATTTAAACCAAGAAAATTATGGAAAAAAAAATACTTTTTAGGCTTTTTATATTTATCTTAATCTAGGAAAATTGAAAACATATTTTTTTTAAGCTTTTTCTGATTTATTTGTATTAAAAGCTATTTAAAAAAAAGATTAAAAACTAGTTTAAATGCAGAAAAATAGCAAACAAGCTTGGAATAATATGAAAATTTCAGGAAAAGCTTAAAATAATATTTAGAACCTAGGAAAAATATAAAAAACAGGGGTTGTGTACAAGAATAAGAGGCTGCAGTGCAATATGATAGTGAAATAAGCACTTGAATAAGCAATTGCACACAACAGATGATCAAACTGAGACAGAAGCTTCAATAAGCTAAATTAACTCTACAGCAACTAGAAACAACAACCCATAACCTCTGGATTGCAAGATACCAAGATTTGGCTTATTTGAGTTACATGAGCTAAAACAGTTTTAAGGGTCCTACTTTGGGCTTAAAAATAAGCACTGAGATAAACTAATAAATGGAAATAAACACTGGAACTAATAAGCTAACCAAATGAGCTTTCCAAAAAACTCAAACTCTCACTGTGATGTTCACTAATGAGCTTATAATGAGCTTATGCAAAAACTCTACAAACACTTGACTACTTAGTTAACTAAATGAGTTGGACAAAACAAGAAGCTGCTTGCAGGCTATTTAAATAAGCTACAAATGGAAAAATGAAACTTGTAACCTTGAGACAGCTAGGTGAGCTTCTCAAAAAGCTAAAATACACAATCTAAAGCTAACTAATAAGCTCTCTAAGAGCTTGTGAAATAGGTATCAAACACTGCGTACGAGCATGCATTTGAGACAAGGACTAAAAAGAAGCTAACAATTAAGCACTTAATAAGTCGAGTAATGTTGAACTAGTATTTTATATTTTTGTTTAGCAACTAGACTTTAATACCCTAAGAGCTTTTAAGCTAAGACTCACTATTAAACACACAAGTGAAATTCCAAAGTTTATTAAAAACGACCTAATGAAAATTGACTTTTCTTAAAAACTAGAAGAGTTGACTAAAATGAACTTTGATATGATTTTAAGGACTGAAATAGATGTATAATGATGAAATGAAGCTAATGTAATCTAACTTTATGGATTTTAAACATAAATGAGCTTTTGGCTTTCAAAATTTCCAACAAAGGAAGTCAGTAAGGACATATTCAAGAGGAATTTGACTTTCAATGTTTGCAGGCACAATAATAAGACAGATAGGAGTATAATAGGACTTAACAAACATGCAACAACTGGTCTAAACCACTAATCTATCATCTAGCACAGTTTAAACATTAAATCCAAACACAACTTTAAAACATTGATATGCAATCAAAATGACCTAACTACTGTTCCAGCTTGTACCAATGATCAAACTGAGCTTGCTAGACCTAAAAACAACTTAATAAAACAGGCTAGAACTACCAATGATCACAGATACAAGTATAAGCATAAAATGCAAAAAGGCTTGAAATTTGAAAATGAGAAACTTACTCACCACTGTCCATCTAGCTCTCAGGCTAAAACCAAATCAAATCTACTCTAACCTAGTCTAATCCACCCCCAAATCAACCTCTGCATCACCCTTTTCCATTTCCATTGCCCAAGGATCATTGAGTTGACTTTCATTGACCAGAATACAACTTTGCTTGAAACTTAAATTTAAACTTGCAAAAAGCTTTAATAAGCTTATGTAAGCTTATTTGAGTCCACAAATTAAGCCACTAAAGCTTTGACAAAGAAATTTGAAAATGAAAATTGCACAGTGAACTAGAAACTTGGAATGTAAACATAAACTGGAATTGATACTTGAAAAGAGTTTTAATACACTTAAATAACTAAACTTGACACAATGAAGCAAAAGATTACAGTTTAGGACTTAATTTAAAACAGAAACATAAAAACGACATACAATTTTAAATTTAAACTAACTACTACTTTTGCTCTTCTCCTCTTTCTCCTTTTTATATGCAAAACAACTCTCCTCTGACTTTTGAGTAAATCCCAACTGCATCTTGGACCATTGGATGACTTGGATAAATTCTAGCCGTTTGATGCAATTTTGGCGCCAAATGGTATTTTGACAGTTGGTGAGGTTGAGTGAATGGGGGAGGGATCATTTAATGATTCTTGTTTCGTGTAGAGGTGGAGGGGACAAGGGAAGGAAGAGAGTGAGGAAGGGGGGATGGGAGTTGGATTGTTGCAGGATAGCAGTTGGAGAAGGAGACTTTTTTGGCGCGTGCTCTGTTTGACCAGCCATTTGACCAAGGGTTAATAATAGAAGGGGGTCAAAAGTGGTTAAATGACAGGGGGTCCAAATAGTTTTGACAAGGCCAAATGGGTATAAGGGTTTAAATGACAAGGACCTAGGTTGCAATTTCTGAAAATTCAAGGACCATATCTGCCAATTCTGCCAAGTTGTTCCAAGGACTAAAAGTGACAATCTCAAAAAGTACAAGGACTAAACTTGCCATTTTCCAATTTCCAGGGGCCATTTTTGCCAATTTTCAAACTTGAGGGACCAAAGTTGTAATTTTGCAAATTTTAAACTTTGAAGGGTTTGTTTTAACAACTTTTGAATCCCATGGACCTTAAATGACATTTTTCTTTATTTTGATATACCGTGGACCTGTTTTTGACAACTTTTGAAACTGGGGACTAAAGCGCCAATTTTGCAAACTTGATACGTTTTCATCGATTTTGATCTTTTGCATTTAAAACACATAAAACACTGATTTGTGATATTTTGATCATTTGATGTGTTTCGAGTGTTTTCGGATGATTTTGCGATCTAGATAGTACAAAATGATGAGTATTTAGACACTCATCAACTTTTCTCCCCTTTTGTCGAAACAAAAGAGCGCCAAAAGAAACTAACACACTGCTTTTAAGAAAAAATGTGAAAATTTAAATACGAAAAATAGAGAGTAAGGGAAGAGAAGGATTCTCGTCTTAGCTCTCCCTTGACCGGTCCATCCCTTTGTGAGGGCGTCAAGTAATTAGAGATACTACGCGAGTGCATTGCAATTTATGTTTGCAAATGGTTTCATCTTTTTTGACGAACATGCTCCCTCTTGACGAGTGCTCCTTTGCAAGGAGGACGTCAATTAATGTAATCCTATGTGAAGGTATTGCAAATGATTTTGCAATGTTTTGTTTTGACAAGAAACTCCCCCTAGCTAAGAGTGTCAAAGTTTTCATGTGTATATTGAAAATCTACAAAACAAAGGTTAGAAAACAAGTATATAATGCATAATTTCCTGCAAATAAGACATAAGTTAGTAATAAAAATGTCTTCTGTAGCACGGTTCCCACGGTTCCTCCTTTGGAGGGATCCGTCTAAGCTAACATGAGGGATCCATCTGCCTGTAAAATTAAGACAACAATGTTGATGTAAATGTGATGTTAATCTTCAAAATGAGTTGTGTATCAAGACACCAATCATATACACAAGATTATATGGCATATCACATGTAATTTCATTTAATAAAACTAGAGAAATGATGTACATAACTCTAAAAACTAAGAAAATGAATAATACATGGACTAAGATTCCTAAACTATCTAAGTTAAGCTTAAGACTAGGACACCACTTGAATCCTTAAGCTCAAGTTTGTTTAGGTTTGTTGACCTCATCGAAACGTTCGAGGAGGTGATAGAACATGAAACGTTGCTCTTCACGTAATTCATGTATCAAGCCTTCAACATGTTGACAATGATAACAATCTTTGTCATGGCTCGGAAATGGTGGTGGTAGAAATGGAATGGCTTGAGATGGAAGGTTTGGTTGAGGTTCCACAAAATAAGGAGGGATTTGTGGAGGTATATTTGGAGGTGATTCAACCAAAGGTGGTGGTGGTGGAATATGTGTCGAAGATGGTGGTAGAGACGTATCTACTTCCATGTGATCGGGTGGTTGACTTTGATGATTCCTCATAATCCAAAAGGGACTATTTGAGGGTGATGGTGAAAAGGATACTGGTGCTAGTGTCGATTCAACACCTTGATTTTGTTGTGCTATCCTCTCTATAGAGGAGAATGTTGGCAATGGTGGAGGATGAGAGGGCCTAGAAGGCAATTCCTCTAAGTTGAAAAGGTGTGGAGATGAATGTGGAGTGGTAAATGATATGGCTCTAGGCACTAATAGTGATGGTTTAGTGGAAATAGGAGTGTTTGGTTTAGGAGGTATAGTGGTGTTTGGCATTTGTACTTTTGTGGGAACAATCCTTTTGGGGATTGGTTTGATTGGTTGAGTTGGTAGAGGGGAAATCCTAGCGTTTGTGGATTTAACGGGAGATGATTCGGTTGAAGAAATTTCGTGAATAACACGAGCAGTTTCTTGGGTGGTTCTTTGGTAGATGAGTTACCACTAGGAGCTTTCCTCATGATGAGATGACAAAAGGTTAGTGAGATAGAGGTCTCTAGTTGCTGTGAATTAAGTTGTGGATGGTGACTAAGAAGTCCTAACAAGGTGGCTTATAAAAGGAAGGATTTGGCAAGTGCACTCAAGGCTTAAACCACTAAGATCCTTTTGTAATGCAATGATTTGCATGCACAAGATTCAACTTCAGAGTTGCACTGACCAAGGAGGTTAATTAAGACAAGATGGAGTATTCAAGTTAGCAAGGAGAGCTTGAAATGATTGTTTTAACTAGGATTAGCTGAATCTGTCAGCCGGTTCCCAAGGTTCCCTCCAATGAGGGATCCGTCTAGGCTAATCCTAGTGTTGAACCTAAGACCTTGATAGATCTTTAAGCGCTCGTGAATCGTTAGCAATGTTTATGTAATCACAAACACACTAATAGAAAGTCTCTATTACTTGTATTCTATAGCGGAAATCAAACACACGTAAGAACACGGATTACTAAGAACACTTTGATCCTCTATGGATCTTTCAATAGTACTAAAACTTTTTTTTTTCAAAACTCGTACATCATACATACTAATGTGTTCCTTTTATAGACAAGGAACCCTAAACCGTTTCACAAGAAACGTATAATCATAAAAATAAAGAAGATATACATTATCACTTCCTAATAAAGCTCATGCATATCCTAACTAACTATAAAATACGCGAATAACTATATCCACAAAACAAACTACGCGATTTTACTACTTCGCAGAAATACTTCATTAGCGTAATCCATCACTTGGTGAGAATCCATCGGAAATATCGGCACTTCGATCTTGCAATTCCCAACAATCCTCCCTAATCTTGAATTTGACATGGTTAAGTTCAAGATTCTTGATAGATCTGTAACACTTTAGAACAAGAGGATTGTATTCGAACATCAGCAACAAAGAAACAAAACAACCACATCTCTATGATGGCAAAACTTTGAAACTTCAGATCTTTGCAGCAACAAATGACAAAATGTACATCAAAACAGATTAGTTTCATACTATTCTCATCACATCCAGGTGTTAACTCCTGTGAGAGGTGAATCATTGAAAATAATGGATTTGATGTCTTTTTACCAATAGCCATTACTACTGGAGTAGCCAAATGTTTAAGTTCGAAAACTATGGTACACTCATAACCATCGATTTTTAGCAAATCAACAGCTATCAACGGATTTGAAATGTCTTTACTTGTAGCTGTTTGCTCAGGACTAGTCAATTCTTAGGTGAAAGAATCACCTTTGGTGAATTGAGTACCAAATATGGTATTCCACTGCCTTTACCACAAGCCATATACTTGTGGGCTAGCCAATTCTTGGATTCCAAAAAGAAATAAGCCATGGTGAATTGATGACCATACAACCCTCGACAATTAAGCATGGGTGAGTTCATACCCTATGATTTTGAGCAAACCATTACACTATCAACAAATTTGATGTGTCTTTACCAACGTTGTACCTTTGGACTAGCCAACTCTTTGATGTACACAAGTCACATCGGTGAGTTGATAACCATCAAAAGTTATATACAACAAAGCGAAGATACAAAGAATATATATATATATATATATATATATATATATATATATATATATATATATATATATATATATATATATATATATATATATATATATATATATATATATAGATAGAGTAGGGATCCAATGAAGTAAATTAAAATAAGAAGTGGCGGTGACCAAACCACGCATTTGAGATGCAACGACTTGCATTATATTCTTTTCTATTCATATAGATACAACATCTTGAGTTTCGAAAGTTAATTTGATGTATAGATGGTGCAAATTGATTTTCATGATTTTGGCACGTGTAGAAGAACAAAAAACAAGAGAAATCATGAAATGCATCTAATATATGTATATGCATCTGATTAAAATCTAGAAAACACACTATGATGCATTATAATGCATCTAAGATTATAGGGATGCATCTAATTTAGGTCGGTGCATCTCAATTTATGCTTATAGTTCTTCTTATTCCTTCTTATTTTAAGCAATCTTTTTATTTGATCCTAACTATATATATATATATATATATATATATATATATATATATATATATATATATATATTTTTTTAAATAAGAAAACACTTGAAAGAAATAATTACAAATAAACAAAGACAAAAATAATACAAGATAATATGATAATTCCCTGAAACATATGCCTCCCCTCAAACCTGGGAGTTAAGGGTTAAGCATCCCAATATGGACAACTAGGTGTTGAAACCTGGGTCCATCAAAAGCTTTAGTCAACAAATCCGCCACATTATCATCTGTGTGAATCTTAATCACCTTTATCAAATGTTTTTCATATGCATCTCTTATAAAATGGTGCCTGATATCAATATGCTTAGTTCTATTATGAAAAACTGGATTTTTAACTATGCATATAGTACTTTGATTATCAATAAAGATTGTGGTGTTCATGAAATTAAACCCATAATCCAATAATTGATTTTGTATCCATAGTACCTGACCACAACAATTGGCAGCAACAACATACTCTGCTTCAGTAGATGAAGTAGCCACAATAGTTTGTTTCTTGCATTGCCAAGAAATCAATATTCTTCCAAGAAATTGGCAACCTCCAGTTGTGGATCTCCTATCCAGATTTGCACCAGCATAATCACTATCACTATATGCTTCCATCACAAAAGGAGACTCTTTTGGGCACCAAAGACCTAAATTAGGTTGGCCTTTTAGGTACTTGAAGATCTTTTTTACTGCATTCAAATTGGAAGTAAGTGGAGTGACCTGATGTCTAGAACAAACACTCACAACAAAGGTAATGTCAGGTCTAGAAGCTGTTAAATACATTAATGGACCAATCATGGATCTGTATAAGTGAACATTCACAGCAGGATCTGGTTCAAAATTGTTCTTTGGTTTTGGAGCTTCATAAGGTGTAGTGGCAGTTCTGACATTTTCCATGTCAAACTTCTTCAAAATGTCTCTCACATATTTATCCCGACCGATAAAAATACCATCGTGGTTTTTGCTTAACTTGTAGACCCAAAAGAAAGTAAGCTCCCCCATAACACTCATCTGAAACTCTCCCTTCATCAACTCCTCAAACTCCCTACACCAAGCTTCTTTAGTGGAGCCAAAGATAATGTCATCCACATAAACTTGCACAAGAATGATGTCTCTGGTATTCATCTTTAGGAAGAGTGTTTTATCAATGGCACCTCTTCTGTAACCATGCTTCAGCAGAAAGGCAGATAGCCTAGCATACCATGCTCTTGGTGCCTGATGTAGTCCATAGAGAGCTTTAACAACCTTGTATACATGCTTTGGATTATCTGGGTCTTCAAAGCCTTTGGGTTGAGTGACATATACTTCTTTTTCAATCTCACCATACAGAAAAGCACCTTTCACATCCATTTAATATACCATGAATCCCATATAAGATGCATAGGCCAAAAAGATTCTAATGGCCTCAACTCTAGCTACAGGTGCAAAAACTTCATCATAATCAATTCCGTCCTCTTTTTCGAACCCCCGAGCCACTAATCGTGCTTTGTTTTTACTACAATACCCTTGCATCTCTTTTATTCTTCAAGATCCATTTTGTCCCAATTGCAATCTTCCCATCGTAGTGGTACCAAGATCCAAACCTGCTGATTCTTAAATTGTTGCAACTCATCTTGCATTGCTTCAAGCCAACTTGAATCTTCAAGAGCTTGAGAACACCGTTGGTTCCACTTGAGAAAAGCAAGCAAGCGCACAATGCTTAAAATACATGTGATTGACCCTTTCTTTGTTGTGAGACATAGGAAAGAAAAGTAACGACCATACTTAGAACTTGTCACAAGTACTTCTAGTTCTAACAGTGCTTGAGGATCACCAATAACATTGGATTGAGGATGAGCAATGTTGATCCTTTTTGTAGCGAAGGTTGACATCAATTGTGGTACCAAGATTGTTCACAGTTGGTTCAAAATCACTGTCATAGGAAGTAGAGGTGAAGATTCCAGCTTTAGGTTGGTGATTACCAAGATCTGAAGGACTTGGAAATCGTGTATATGGTTCCTCAAAGTCTGTGGACACACTAGTAGAAAATGGAGTAGATGCAGCAGGACTGTCAGCAGATTGGGTGATGTTAGGAGAAACAGGAGATCTGTCAGAAGAATCATGATTTAAACTGACTGCTTGTGCTGATTGTCTGATTAGCGCCTCAGCATCTCTTGCAAACTCCACACCAAGCCTCTCAGCTTCTAGATTGGCTACATGCTCTTGCTTCTTGAGTCTAGCAAGGTCCTCTGCATAGTGTGACTCATCTCCATGCTCATCAGAAGTTACTTTAAAATTATCACCTGCAAAATGGTTAGGGGAGAAGGAAGGAACAAGAATTGGTTGTTCATCATGCTCAGACTCACTATCTGAGTCATCATCCAGGGAACCGACATTGTCAGTGGGAGACTCTCGTGTACCAGTAGATTGGTTAGCAACAAATCTAGTATAACCCAAATAATCAGTTAAGTAATCCAGGTCAAAGGACCAAACATGACCTTGACCCTGAACATTAGGCTTATCTTCTAGATATCTCAGGTTAAGTGTCTCCTCAATCTTTTTAGCATTTAAATTATATACCCTATAAGCCTTACTATGAGCTGAATAACCCACAATATATCCCTTATCAGCTTTCACATCAAATTTTCCCAGAGGATCACTTATGTTCAAAATGGTCACTTGACATCCAAAAGGTTTGAGATAATGAATATCAGGAACTTTCCCAGTGAGAAGTTCATATGGTGTCTTGAAAAGAGGTCTAGTAATAGATACCCGGTTTAGTACATAACAAGCCGTACTGACTGCTTCAGTCCAGAACATAGTGGGTAATTTCGAGTCTGCAAGCATGGATCTAGCTGCCTCTATCAAAGTCCTATTCTTTCTTTTAGCAACCCCATTTTGTTGGGGGGGGGGGGTTCTTGGATTGCTATAGTCCCTTTTTATTCCTTTAGAATTACAGAGTTCTATTAAAACAACATTTTGAACTCGTCCCATTATCACACCTAATACCTTTAACCTTTTGTTTAGTGGTTTTCGACAAGGGTAATGAACTCTTTTAAAATTTGAGATGTTTCATCTTTAGTTTTCAAAAGAATACCCAACAAAACCCGCTATAGCCATCGATGATTACCGGTGAAATACTTGTGATCAATACTTGATTTGGGTTAGACCAAAGAGATCCATATGCGATGAATGAAGAGGTTCGAGATAGTGCTCACAGTTGTAATGGCTTTGTAAGAGGCTTTGTGTTGCTTTCCTTTGTTGCAAGCAACACAATTGTGTTCATTTGTGAAGACTTTGGAAGGAAGTCCTTCAACTAGAACAAGTTTAGAAAGCTTGTTAATTGTCTTGAAGTTCACATGAGCCATCCTTCTATGCCATTTTATAGACTCATCCAGTGATGCTTTAGCCACCAAACATGTTAGATCACCTTCTGGTTGAGCATCATTCAAATTAAATGTGTATAAATTGTGGTTTCTGGGAACTCGCAGCAAAATGGATGTATCTTCTGGAAGTGTGAAGTCTTTAGAGAGCACAAGACATTCATCCTCAGAGAAGAGTACTTTGTGCTTGGTGTCACAAATTTGTGATACTGAGAACAAGTTGAAATTATGCAGTTCCTTGACATAGTACACATTCTCAAAATCCAACTGAGGTGTTCTGATAGTGCCTTTCCCAGTGATTCTACCATCTCCTCCACCAAAAGTCACACTACCTCCTCCTAAGATGGGTACAAAATCATGCATATTCTCTTTGTTTCTGGACATGCTTCTAGAACAGCCACTATCAACAATGCCGACATCTTTACTCCGCAGAGGATGATCCTACAACAACAATAATAATATACAAAGAATTCGTACACGATGGAGACTCAAGTCATCACTGACTTGAACCTGCCTTGTGGATCATAAGATTTAGGCCATGTAGATGTATAAGATCCACCATTGTTCCTGGGCCTCCATTGAAAATTAGGTCCCTTTTGAGTCCAAGAACAACCTGCTAAGGGCTTCACCATTTTGAGTCAAAACATCCCTTGCCAACATTTATTGAGTCAAAACATCCAGGCCAATAACCATTTTGAAAATATGAACTAGTTGGTCTCACATATGGTTTACCAACTGATCTGCCCCATTTTGAGAATTGTTTATCAGCAGAATTGTGTTTATAAGTTGCTTGTGGAACAAAAGATGGAATATCATTAACATTTTTCCATATTGGTCTAGATTTCTTTTGACTAGCACATACACCCATTCTTTGCTCATGAAAATTACAATCCTTAATCAAATGAAATTTACTTCCACAAACAAAACATGTCTTCCTTTTAGAAGATTTATTCAAAATGAAGGAAGTTTCATCACAAGCAAGAGCATTCAAACCACAAACATGAACATAATTGTTTTTAACAGAATTATTGTTTTACAAAGAATTAAATGACAAGTCTTTAGAAGAAACTGTCTTGGAAGTTGATTCCTCAGCAGAAACTCTAACAGGCTTGTAGGGAGTCTTGGGTGTAAGCTTGGGTGAGGTCTTGGGAAGGTCGACTTTTCACTTGAATCACAACTAGTGTATGTAGTAGACCCTTGGTCGAGGACTTGTCCTTTATCGGAACAAGAGACAAAGTCGTGAGATTTAGAATCGAGTGCAGCAAGTCTCTTGACTTTTGCCATAAAGATGATGTGATCCATCAAATTCTATAGTGATGTCAAGGTCGGTGGGCATATGTTCTCCTCTAATAGGTCCAGTACGGTTCTAGCTTCTAAGCCAACATACTTCTTAAAACCTAAACCTATCCCGAGTTAACAGATTGACTACCATAGAAATCTAGCTACTTTGTCACCGACACTAACCATTCTTTATGTCTAGCTACTTCCTCATCTATTTTCTCTTTCGGACTTGGTTTTACGAAACTACATCACTTTTTTCTTTCTCGGTACATTTTAAATCAATTTTAGTACATTCCAAATCACTTTCTAACACCCTTATCTTTTCATCATAAGCAAGTTGATTCTTTTGAAACCAAATTTTTGTCTTTCTACGCTTTTAAAGCCTTTTGTAAGCCTCAACTTCAACATAGCATTCATTATATTTAGGTTTCAATTCATCATAAGCTTCCTTAAGTTCATTATATCTTTCACTACAACCAAAGACACAATTATGTACCTGAGAGATGCCCATTAAGACAACTTGATTATGCCAATCCTCTGTAGTAAAGTATGCCAGCATTCCACTCTTTTCAGAACCAGAAACTTCATCATTATCAGGATCATGTACCTTCCAGTTGACATGGTCATCCAGAGTGACCAAAGCTTTGGAGGATCCAGCTTCCGTTTGATTCTGCTGATAGGTAGAATACCTAATTTCATCACCAGCCTTCCTATCCTTGCATTCTCTTGAGAAGTGACCCATTTGACCACAAGTATAGCACTTGACTTTCCTTACATCAAATCTTGCCGAATCTCTTCCACAGAAACCAAACTTTCTCCCGGACTTACTCTCAAACTTCTTGATGTTCATCGAGCATGGCCGTTCCACTTCAAATTCATCTCTTCCATATCAAGTGGATCCACTGCTCAAAATCCTCAATGCTAGTTCTTCTTGATTGTCATAATCAACAACAAAAGAGTGAATTACATCTTCCAAGACACCACTGGATTTAGGTTGAGAATTTGATATGGCGGTGATGTAGGATGATGATCTTGAGGAAATTGGGCTTGGAGCATAGGTCATCTTATGTGAGGAGGTGCTCACAAAAGTGAGTGAGTGGGAGTGGATGAGCGAAAGGACTTCGACATCGAGGCTCAAGAGTTTTAAGTCATTGTAGAGATCATCAAAGTGACGGATCTAGCCCACCTTTTGCTTTGAGTGCAATGCTTACTTGCAACCAAGATGGAGGTAAAGATCGTGGAATTTTGAATTGCAATCCTCATTGTCCGCTGGCCTTCATCGATTCAATTGACTCAAAATCCTATGGAACTGTCATATACCTTATGGATACCTTCTTCCTCGAGATTTGGAATTCTTGAAGCTGTTGTTTCAAAGATAGATTTCCTCATCCTCTTTGACTCCTCATTCCCACCAAACCTAGCCTTGATTGCCATCCAGATGTCCTTAGCATCCTCCATGTAGTGAAAGTCACCCATGTGATCATCTGGTATAGCCTGAAGGAGAATAGTTCTGGCTTTATTCTCTCTCTGCACATCAAGTATCTCTTCAGCAGTTTTGGGACCAACAATGGTAATAATACCATCAGCATCTTTGACATACTTCTTCAAACTGTTACCCTTACGAACAACTTCCCATAGATTCCAGTCAATATTGGATATCCAATTCTGCATCTTCATAGCCCACAATTCATACTCCTCCTTCTTGAGATATGGGAACTTGGCATTGCTGTTTGTGAGATTGAGTTGTTGCAAAGACGTGGTGTTTTGATTCTGAGTAACTTCAGTTTCATTTTCTGACCCAGGCATTGTTATGGTTATTTTGGTTGTGAGGGTGCAAAGAAAAGAATTTTCTTAGTATCACAGAGACTCTCTCGAGGCTCTAAAACCACTTGTTGAACCTAAGACCTTGATAGATCTTTAAGCGCTCGTGAATCGTTAGCAATGTTTATGTAATCATAAACACACTAATAGAAAGTCTCTATTACTTGTATTCTATAGCGGAAATCAAACACAAGTAAGAACACGGATTACTAAGAACACTTTGATCCTCTATGGATCTTTTAATAGTACTAAAACTTGTTTTTTCAAAACTCGTACATCATACATACTAATGTGTTCCTTTTATAGACAAGGAACCCTAAACCGTTTCACAAGAAACGTATAATCATAAAAATAAAGAAGATATACATTATCACTTCCTAATAAAGCTCATGCATATCCTAACTAACTATAAAATACGCGGAATAATTATATCCGAGAAACAAACTCGTGGTTTTACTACTTCCAGAAACACTTCATCGCAGAATCCATCACTTGCCAGAATCCATCGCGTAACATCCGCATAATTCTGATCTTGTACATCTTGAGTGTTTCAGTCTTCCTAAGTGTCTTAAATGAAAGGGGACTTAAATGATCAAGGGCAATGAGTGATGGTAGCTAATGATTGCCTTTTATGGAAGAAAATGGGACTTTATGAGCACAAATGGGTGATCAAAGATGACACTAGGAGATTTGAGAGTGTCAAGTGGTGTTAAATGATCCTAGAGATCAGATGGCAACTTAGGATAAATTTGGAAAATTCCTTAAAAAAAATTATAAGAAATGAAAAACTAGTTTTTGACCCATTTTGAGGTAAGGATGACTAAAATCAATTTGCTAAAATTGAGAGAATTATAAAACTAGATGTGTTGATATGTGAGAAATGATGTGTGGGTATTGGAGCGGAGGGATGATGAGTTTTGGTGAAATGATAAATCAAAAAGCACCTTGAGTGTGATCCTAAATTAGCTATAAGTGAGTGTGATACCTACTGAGCTTGAGGAAGGCTTAAGTGGTTCCAAGACATTATGTTTAGCTAGTACAAAGTGGTATAAGGTAATGGTTTAATGTATGGATGTCTGCAACTCAATTTCTGTCTGCCCAGATCCCACGAATCCCTAAATGGAAGGATCCGTCTAGTATAAGTTGAGGGATCCGGCTCCTGCAGATCAGTAGCATTACAGAAGGTGTGCAGTTTTTGCACTATATTATGCATACTTATTGCTAAGAGTTTCTACTGTATGTGAACACCAAAATAAGCAAATATCTCATAATTCATAATACAAATACGAGTGATAATGATAATATCCAAACAAACAAAGTAAATCTTACACAAACATAAACATTCATTATAACTAGATAAAAGAAATGTCTAAGACAACCATAATCCTAATGTCTCTTTCGTCAATCTCTTCTCTTCCTCTTTCCCAACGTTATGAGGTAGTTAGTTAGGCATTGTATCATACCCTTCAATTGTTTGAATTCTTCATACTCGTTTGGAAGAGTTGGAAGTTTTTCAAAGTAGGTTATTGGGTCCATGTGGACGTTGGCAGTATGGTTGACTTTTTCTTCTTCTTCGTCTGAGGAGTCCGAGAGAGCACGAGGCCTTCTTTCATTGATCATGAACCATTTAGAAGGTTGTTGGTGAGTGGTACCATGACGTGATCGGCAAGGAAATGATCATCGTTGATAGGAGAAGGTTGCATTGCACTAACATACTCACGGAGTCGTGTTAGGAGCATACCATAAGGAAGTACCATGTTGTTGGACTTTGAATACACCTACCATTCTATTCGCCATGTAATAGGCAAGGTTAAATGGTATTTGGTGAATGAGACAATAGATCATTTGGACAAGACATACATTGGGATGGTCTTTGTTCCCGACCAAACAAATGACATTTTCTCTAAGAATTTCTTCCCACTTTCTATAGATGGGATTCATTTCGGAGAGTTCCATTTGAAAGGGATCACGGTGGATGAGTTCTTTGTTGCGGTTGAGGCGAGATTGGTCGGCTCTAATTTTGAAGATGGTATCCCGAACAAGAGTGGGCCCATCGAGAGGAATGTGATAGATTGGTTTTGGATCTAGAGCAAAGGATTGAGTGGATATTGCCCAATCTTAGGAGTACATACAAATACCCTCACATGGAATGCGAAGAATTTGTGCAAAGGTGTTGAGGGGTAAGGTGATGGTTTGATTGTTGACAATGAAAGTGATTGCGATGCTTTCATCATTGTTACGAATGATCCTAACACTTTTGTAAAATTCAAAGATAAAAACCAGAAAAATTTGTTCATCAATATCTAGGAGACAATAAAAGTTAATTGCCGAGAAGACTTGACGAATATCGGTGTTTTCAAGGAAACATTCCTTAACCACACGACCTTCGTGAATAAGTCATTTTTCAAGTTTTTTGAAAGTTTTACGATCGGTTTTTGAAAGCTCCTCTTTTCGATAGTATCTAGAGAGGTAGTAGACGGTGTCATAGTGGTCTTGTTGGGTAGCTTTGGGCATGGTTGATCCTAGAAAAATAAATATTCCAATTAGGTAAAATTTGCCGAGATGGGTTTATGGTTTTGATTTGTATTAACAATGTTGTAAACATAATAGAATCTTAATTATATGAAAACCCTTTTTAGTGATTAATTTTGAAATACCTAATTTCATCAATTGGTGGTCAATTGAAAATTTTAAAAACCATAAACCCTAGGATGAAGATGATGATGAGTAGAACATATGAGTGTAATTACTTACAATGATGTTCAAGAAGGAGATGCTTGAGGATATGAAGCCCTATGGAGATGGAAGCAGGGTTTGGGTCGTTTTTGGTGTTTGTGAGGAGAGGGAAAATAATTATTTTGGTTTTGAAACGCGTATATCAGCTTTCTTTCACACGGTTCCCCCGGATCCCTTGTAATAGGGATCCGGCTAGTACAACTCGTGGGATCCAGCTACTATGGACAGAAAAAAGGGTGTTTATTTTTGTAATAAGTTATACAATAGCTTATAGAACAAAAATAACTTTGAAGGATGAGTTTCCTAATTGAATAGACGTTTTGGTCAACATGTTTTGATAGGTTAACTATCAAGGACCTATTTGTGACGGCGGCGTTGGTTTGACGATATTTAGAAAATCAAAGAGAAATACTATTCCCGATGATGAGTAAGTGGGAAAAGTAGTGAAGAGAAACTTTTTAGAGACTTGCAACTATTAACGTCCTAATTAGTGTGTAAAAAAATTTTAATAATAAAAAAAATATTATGAGCATATCCATATAAACATACTATAGATAAAATTAGCTAATTTGTGGATAAGTGAGCATACCTCTAAACTCTTGATATGGTTTATAGAGACCATATATTCGAAATACTTCATGAGCTTTTAAATTAATCCATTGTACCAAGTATAAGTAGGTTGTGATTACTTTTGGGTTCTTCCTTGAGAGTTGACTTCATTTTTCTTTGAACAGAAATGAAGACTTTGGAAGAGTCCTAGCAAGAATATTTCTTAAAGAGAAATTGTTAGAATAATCTATCACTATCCAACATAAAAGAAACAATTTGTTTTTAAAAGATTTCCTTCTTTGTAGTTTTCAATCATACACGGATCATATCAAGTTTTTAAAGTACAACATACTCTAAGAAACTTGGTAACGAAGCTCTGGTACCAATTGTGGAAAACTAGAAGGGGTTGAATAGTTTTACCGATTAAAACTTCGTTTTAAACTATTTAGATCGACTTATGTCAATCTATTTAAATGTGTGTGTTGGATGTTGATAGATAAACATGTAAATAAGTAAAGCAAATATAAAGAGTAAGAAGCACAAAACCACAACGCGAATATTTATAGGGGTTCGGCTACAAGGACACCTTCCTTGCCCTACTCCACTCCTCGAGTCACCTACTCGAGAGTTCGTAATCTCTACACAACACAAACTTCTTGTGGCGGAGAAGCCTTCACAACGTCGCCTACTCTTTATCCGGTACAAGGCTAGCCTCCGGGTTCTTCCACGAGGTAGACCCAAACCTATCACAACGTCGCCTACACTTTATCCGGTACAAGGCTAGATACTGAGTTCCATTACAAAGGAGGAACTACTACCCAACACTACACAACACCTATCCCAAAGGAGACCCACTCCTTATTACAACATCATCAAGGATATCAATATCCTTGGACACAACCTATCTATATTTGTACATCGATGGACCATATAGATTGTACACCCTTGACATCTTTCACTAATGGCTTTGACATGATCTTTTGGCACCTTTCACTAATGCCTTCGACTTGACTCTTTTGGCATCCTTCACTAATGCCTTTGACATGATCTTTTGGCACCTTTCACTAATGTCTTCGACTTGACCCTTTTGGCATCATTCACTAATGACTTTGACATGATATTTTGGCACCTTTCACTAATGCCTTCGACTTGACCCTTTTGGCATCCTTCACTAATGCCTTTGACACGGACGTTCGACACCTTTCACTAATGCCTTCTTCTTGACCCTTTTGGCATCCTTCACTAATGCCTTAGACACAACATTTCTAGAGAGGAAGAAAGAACTATCAACAAGAGAACTTCAGTAGTCTTGATGATGACGAAGCATGGCAACTCATGGACTTGAGCTTGCTCGACTTCAAGAGGTGGTGATTTCGCCTTTAAGAGAAACCTAGAGAATCACACAAAAACAAACACAAACTACATAGAAATATCTCTTGGATATGAGGTTAGAGAATTTACATCACTAAGATAGAATGTGTGTGAAAGGAGTGAGTTGCAATGAAGAAATGACTCAATATTTATAGACAAAAAATATGTTACTGTTCCACGGATCCCACGGATTCCTTGCTTGAGGGATCTGTCTAGTGTATTACTAGGGATCCGTAGGACAATCCCCCTAAATTGGGTTGTGGGTCATGGATCATGGATCATGGGTTGTAGGCTTTGATCCATGGGTATCCAAATAGATACAATGTATCTAGAAGATACAATGCATCTAGTCAATGGTTCATGGGTTAGTTCCATGGGTCATGGATAATACCCATTATGACTTATGCATGATGTCATGCAATGGGTCATGGGTTATGGATCATGCTTCATGGGCATGGATCATGGACTTTGGATTTTACCCAACTACATTCAATGTATTTAGTCAATGGGTCAAATACTTATACTTTTACCCATTCTATTGCCCATTATAATACATACTAAGTATGTATATATCTACCCATTATGTAAACACTAGTTGTTGTACATATGCATTACTATACCATGAAAACACTATTGCTTGTTTAGTGTTTTATATGAAAATGTAAGTGTGTTAGTAAACTATTGGCTCAAACCATTTACGTATTTTATTTGTTTCGTTAAAATGATTTTACGTTTGTTATCGACAAAACATTAGAAGATCGTAAAATATAAATAAACGTTTTTACGGCTTATTTGTATTAACAGTTTCTATATTTTTCGAGATTGACATCCAATTATAGTGATTTATAGATGACTTTCTAATAAAACTCATTTTCTTAACGACAACCGTAAGGGCTTATATTAGCAAAACCCTATTTTATATAGAGACCGATATACTTCTTTCAAAAGATTTGACAACAACAAATCAAAAAATTTGACGACAAATTAAAGTCATATATATACTTTAACCTTGTTCTTATTGTCTTAATTCTTTTATTTTTTCCAACTTAAACTTGAACGAGTTACATTCGTCTCTCTTTTATTTTCCCTTTTTTTTAGTTATGAATTCTTTTCTTTTCTCCAACTTAAGCTTGACAAGTTCTTCTCGTCTCTCTCTTTCTCTTTTATTTTTTCTTTCTTGAACTTATAAATTCTTTTCTTTTCTCCAACTTAAGCTTGAACAATTTCTTCTCGTCTCTCTTTCTTTTGTTTTCTCTTTCTCCAACTTAAAAATTCTTTTCTCTTTTTCTAAATTAAGCTTGAATAGGGGTGTTAACAATCCGAGCCGAGTCGAGTTTTAGCCTAAACGAGTTAGGCTCGTTTATTAACTACTCGGCTCGAGCTCGAGTAAACTTTTATAAATGGCTCAAGCTCGAGGAAGCTTGTTTAATTTTTTTTAACCTTTTTTGTAATCCTACAATAAACTAACTTTCAAGCTTAAGATGCTCGTATGGAAGACTGAACTTGATAGACTCGTTTATAAACTAACTTTCAAGCTTAAGATGCTCGTATGGAAGATCGAACTCGAAAGCTCGTTTACAATTAAAAAAAAATTCTAATGCTTAAACTAAAGTTTATGTAACTTATAATAAACACTAGTTTGCATTTGAAGCAAAAGAATGTATAACAATCATACTTATATTTTTTATACTTTCAAGTAGATGTTGCTCTTTATAAAAAATGAAGTGGGTCTTTGTTTTATAGTGTCCATCTCTCTTCACTTTTTTTATTATTTTTAATGTGGGATACTTTCATATTTTTTCTTCGATTAAGCAATATACAACTACTACACAAAATTTTCAAAACATAAATTTATATTGTTACATTTTCTATTATAATTATAATTCTTAATTAAAAATATGATATTTTTTTCATTAACTTATCACAAATTTACGAATTAAACTAAATAATAAAGTTAATACACTTGATAAAATAATAGAAAAAAAATGATGCTCAAAAATTAAATAGATGATTAATTAAGGTTCATAGAGAACACTTAATGAATATACTTGTATCATCTATAATTCCCTAGTATATGTGTTTTACTTCTTTCTGTACACATGATTTTCGAATGAGTATAGCCAAGTATATAATTTTGTAAACTCGGTCCATGAAATTGGCTGAGGAAATTTTGTTATTCGAGCTATAGTCAAGATAATAAATTATTTAATGAGCTCAAGTAGTTTATGAATTGTTTGAGTCGTGAACCAAATTAGTTATGTGTATGTGTATGTATGTATCTTCATGTGTCTCTTATAAATGTATGTATGTATCATATGTAACAATGTATGTATGTGTTTGTATGTATAAATGCTCATATGAGAGACATTGTACGTGTATTCATAAACATGTTTGTATTCACACTTAATGAATTATAATCAATAAACCATTATCATAAATATATCAACTAGTTAACATGATTAAACGAGTATAAGAGTTAGTTAGCTCATAACTAAACTCGAAATAAGAGTTTCTACAAGAATAGTGTTTCATCGTCAGATTGATCGAAGATGATAACATTGTTTATGTTCTATTGTCTAAGAACCATGGATAACGTTGTTTATGTTTTATCATCTAAGAACCATGGACCAATTTTCACAATGAGTTTATGCATATGTATATATCAAATACGTGTCTTTATATGCAAATACTGGTCGCACTTATGTATTTCATATGTGTGTGTCCATACATATTTGGCTTTCATACGTGCATGTCATATGTGTTTATATATATTTTAGTATCATATATATGTTTCACATGTGATAACACATATATGAATTTCATCGTACGTGTCTTTTGTGTGTGTGAGCGTGAAAATCATAAAAGGGAATTTTTTATATACAATATACATAAATATGTTGTATTTCTAATCACAAAAACCTCGATATGACTCTCAACATCACGTGAGCCATACGAGCGAGATTCGTTGAAATCATCTAATGATTCATAATTATTATTTAGTGGTGTTTATGATTAGATTTAATTCGTTTATATATGTAGCAACCCGAAATTTTTCATAAGGCAAAATGACTATTTTGCCCTTTGACTTTTTTAAAAGTTGACCTTGATTTCTTACTATTTGATTTTTACTATAACGTAAAATCAATTACCGTAACCGGTAGTAACTAGTAATTTTCCAAGTTAAATAATTCACTTTGCTTCGAATTATTACTCTCTGAACGTTTTTGTTCACCTCTGTCTATTTAACGAGAAGTTATCCGGCAAAACGTAAAAACCGCACACAACGCGTACCGACAGAACGGTAAACACAATAAACAATTTAATTTAAATTACTTTTATAAGTAATCTCAAAAGTTTAATCGTGTGAATTTTTCTCGCGACCAACACAAGACTAGGATGAGTCCATGTGTTCAAAATACTCAAATATCACCAATAGTCATATTTTATAGAGTAAAATACACCGTTCGTCCCTAATCTTGTACACACGCATCACGTTGAACCAAACCTAGGCGTTTTCATCGCTGGTGGTCAAAAACAATGCTTTTATACTCTAGACAAGTCCCTTGACCAGGATTGCCAAAATCAACATAAATTTTCTGGGTTTACATCGAGGGTATAATAGACCATTCACAATTTTAACATGCCATAGTTAAAATCTAACCCAACCCTCAACCTGGGGACCAAATGTGATTATGGCTATGCAACTAGCCGTTTCTTCCACGATCGCTAGCATTTATTTTCGCGAACCAATAAACCCACTGACAAACAACTTTACTAATCATAATAACACCCTTATCCGAAGCGATAAAGCTGAATATCAAAACCTAATCTAAATCCTCATTTCCGAACTCAAAGACCAACCTAACTTCCAACAATACCATGGCGATCGATCATATTAGCAACATGCGGATATAGTGATCGATAACATTTTGAATCGATTGCCTTTGTTAGAGTCTTGAGAACCTCTAGTTTAGCGAAAACTAGAGGTCTAAGTGGACTTTGCTCACCGATGTCATAGTTGATGAGGATTTCTTTTATTATTTAACATATTATTTTGATGGGAGGCATGTTACTAGACTCTTAAATCGGCTTATGGGCCCCATAAGAAAGTTTGTCTTCTTTGTAGAGCCAAGATCAATGTCTGGAATAGAAGACTTGAATTATGAAGTGACTTTTGTTTTTGGCTCGGCATGGAATTGAGGAGCTGACCATTAGAAACTGGTATGGTCAACGAGTTACGTTCCCAACCCAACTTTACTCTCGTATGGAGTTGAAACATCTGAAACTTCATGTTTGTGTTATGGCTACTTTGGAATATTTTCATAGCTTTCCAAATCTAGTGAGCTTAGAATTGATTCATGTCAATTTTCTAACCGGTACAGTTTAGGAGTTTATTGCTGGTTGTCCCTTACTTGTGTCTCTTAAAATAGATCATCCTACTACAAACGAGATGAGACTATGGGATATTGCAAAACTTAGGAATTTGTAGAAGTTAGATTTGTCATTTAGTCTTTATAATGTTGTGACGACAATCACAACATCCGATATCTTTCACCTGACAAGACTTCCAAATCTTGAGACCCTTACATTGGATTTTCAGGATTGCACGGTAAGAACAATTTGAGTTTTACACTTATAATTTTACAATGTTAAAGAAATGTATAACAGTAATGAAATTTAATCTTTAAAACTTGTTGTAGCTGATACGGGAAGCTAATTATAGGATGAATGTCCCTGTGCCCTTTGTATCCCTGATTAATCTTAAGCTGTCCGAAGTCGATTTTGGGAATAGTGTTATGGTATCGCTCATCATTGAAATGATTCGTGGATCTCCAAATTTGAAAATTTTGGATACCAAAGTAAGTGTAATACTGTAATGCATATGTATCAAATAAACATTCGTAAATTGCCATGTTTTTGTATCTCAACACTATTTGATTTTTCAGGCTATAAACACGCTTAGTGTTCTACCTTTGGAAAAATTTTTCCAATGTTGTAGACAGAAACACAATCAGCCATGGGCAGCTACAGACTGTGGTGTTTCGAGCTTTTCCTAGATTAGAGCATGAATTAACTTTAATAAAGTTTATACTTTCGTGTTCCCGGTTGCTAAAGACAATCTATATCAAGCTCAATAATAGGAGTCATGATGGGAATGAAAATATCAGGATGAACTGGGAGTTGGCTAGGAAGCTGTTGAAACTCCATTGAGCTTCCCTCACAACCGTGGTAGAGTTCTTTTAGTGGTTGTAGTTTATGTATGGGTTGAATACCCTATGACGATTCATGTTGCAAAATAGTATTTTGGTATTTGTTTATATGGTTTGCTTAAATTTAGCTTGTTCATATGTTGTTGTTTGTGCGTATTGTTGGTGATGCAAGTTTGACATTCGAAAGTCAAACTTCCATTTAGCATTTCAATTTGACTGTAGAAAGTAAAACTGCAATCCGTGAGTCAGAAAACTTTAGCATTTCTAGTTTACTTTAGTTAGTCAACATTCAAAATGGTGAATGGCAATTTTCTATTTCATTTTGACTTTGTAAAGTCAAAATTGCAAAACCATTAGTCAATATTTGTTAGGGAGTTTATTTATATGTTTTGGAAGTTTGACTTTACAAATTCAAACTTCTAATTGTTTTGTGTTGTTTAATCTTCAACTAAATTGTAGTATACGTAACTTGGCAAATTGAGGGACCAATTGTGTATTTTAAAGTGATTATTGGGCGGGAGTTTTAAGTATGACAACGACAACCAAGACAAATTCAGTGACCAAGTGTGAGAAAAAAGTCACTATTAGACCCCTTGACCGTCTCTACCCTGAGACGCTATTTATTTGTGTGCACGAACCAATAAACCCATCCACCACTTTTTCCACATACACACAATTTCCAATGGAAGATTTCCTATTTTGAATGAACTCATGGAGATTCTTTGGTTCATCAAACTTAAATGATCGTATGGCGGTGTGGTTTGGGAAGAGGCTGCAAGAAGGGCTTTTGAAAAAGCTAGTTCGTGAGTGCATTGATCATCCGAAAGGGGCATCATCAAGCGTAGGTAGCTGATTGAAGAGAAGGAAGATTTGGGACCTCGAGGAATAGCTCTTGACAGTTTGGATGGGCTAAGGAAAGCCCAAGCGAGGCACACCAACCTACTTGTTCGATTCATATAGATTCTTGGTGAAACTGATGAAGCTATTCGTATCAACGAAGGTTATGTTAAGAAAATGGTTGAGCATAATGACTGAGTTTTGGGTAATTCATGGGGGTAGGTAAATGGGTTGAGTGCTAGTTTTGGAAATATAGGTTGGTAAAAGGGGTATGTAAATTGTTTCTGTTCTTGTAACCAACTATATTAATGATGAAATATCATCTAAGTTTTATGTATTTAATCTGTTCTTGTATTGTGATATTGGGTGTATTGTTTCTAATTAGTATCAGCAAAACCAAACATCCCCTTGTATCAGCAAAACCAAACATCCCCTTTTATATGCAAAAGTTGTATCAGCAAACCAAACACCCCTTGTATCAGCAAAACCAAAGGTAGTGGTTTATAAATATGTGTTGAAAATGCAAATGCTTTAGCACTAACTCATAATGTATTGACAATGGTGTATTGTTTAGGAAGGAATTGGTATGGTGTTAGTGTTGACAGTGGGGTTGAACACGCCTAATGCCTCAAATTGTAAAATCTTGAATTTTGACTTACCCAAGTCAAAAAATTTATGAAATGCCACAAATTGTAACTTACTATTGTGGTATGACTTGATAAGTCAAACCTATTAACAAATGCTACAACGATTTCAAGCGCTACAATGCACAACCAAACACTATTACTTACATAAGAACCCAATTTTTATTGATCGATTTCATGTTCACAACTACTACAAAGTTTCCTATCATCTAAACATACCCTTAGCTAGACCCACAACTCTCCCTATCATCCTTTTCCTTCATTTCCTTCCTTTCCTTAAGATATTTAAACAAAATTTCCAGTTGTAATCCTTTTCCCAAATCGTTAACCTTGATAACACGATGTCGACTTCTTCCTTCTCCTTCTTAACACCCAAACCCTTTTCATTTGGGAGTCTTATTTCTCAACGAACTCAACAAAGCCTTCCCTTATCGTTTTGTGCCATTATTGTTTTTTGCTTTGGGTAGTTGCGGTACTAATATGGTTGAAGGTTGGGTTAGATTTTAACTATGGCATGTTAAAATTGTGAATGGTCTATTATACCCTCGATGTAAACCCACAAAATTTATGTTGATTTTGGTAATCCTGGTCAAGGGACTTGTCTAGAGTATAAAAGCATTATTTTGGACCACCAGCGATGAAAACGCCTAGGTTTGGTTCAACGTGATGCGCATGTACAAGATTAGGGACGAACGGTGTATTTTACTCTATTTTATATGAGCTATTTCCACTTTATCATTTTTACGTAGACATGTTACTTTTTACGTAAGACGCGTACTCAAACCTATGTTATTATGTTTTAACAACATAAGCGCATTCCGTTGAACTTATCACACATCTAATATACTTGGTTAGAGTATATTGATAAGTTTTAAAATTTTTATAAGTTTTATATTTTTTCGTTGCCGGTTCGTTTTGCGACCTAAGGACTTAACGTTAGCAATTACCGGGATCAAACTATACCCTTTATATCCTAAACTATCATTACACTAACTAAGATAAACACAAAACTTCACTTTGCTCTTCCTTATGCCACGCCAACTTGCATGCTAATACACATGTCACTTAACTAACAATAAGTCTTACACATTTATGCTTAATCATTAACCTACTCATTCACTTCATTTTGTTAACATGCAAATTTAGATAAGTAAAAATTTCATCTCTCTACCCTTTTCATCCTTGTGACCGTACAACATAAACCACCAAAACATCACCTCCTTTGATTTTCAAGTTAAGTGTGATTGTTAAAGATTGAAGGTTCAAGGTACTATAACTAATTCTTAGGTTTGTTGGTGATTCCATGGATGAAATAGAAGATATAAAAGGTGTTAAGGGCTGAAGTTAAGGTTTTCCTTTGAGAGTTTCGCAAGGCTTTACAAAGTTGGTTAAAGATTGAAGACAAGGGTTGAAGATTAGAAGGGTTGAGGATTGTCACACCCCGCTAAGAGCGGAAACACGAGGTGCAACGAAATGTAACATCGCATAAGATAGTAGAACAACACCATATGTGATTTAAGAAATGGTTTTACAATGTTACATAAAGATTTTATACAATAATGAATAATGAAAACATAAGTCTTAATATTATCATAGTTAAGTCTTTACAAAAGGGTCTTGGCCTAGTCACTCGGTCTATGATATGAGGAAAATGTATGAATTCAATATGCATGCCTTCAAAATACGACTATCGATCACCTGAAAATAATACTCGAAAACGTCAACATAATGTTGGTGAGCTCGCAGGTTTTTAAGTAAATGTAAATCAGTTTTGTTGTGCATAGTTTATCAGTAAGATATAAGTAAATCAGATTTCCTGTGCAATGCAAGACATGAAGGACATATGTATAAGTAATAGTGATGAGCAAGCAGTAAAAGAAATATAATTCACATCATGCAATCCGACCACCACGTGGTCACAATAGAAATCCAAATACACTGGGTGCCTCTTCCCAAAGATAAACTGGGTGCCTCTTCCCAAAGATAAACTGGGCGCCTCTTCCCAAAGATGTACCATAAATCCTTGGTCATGATTCACATAATATGAATACACATAATACCAATAATATTGCATAACTAACGTACAATTATATACACATACATGTCTAAAAGAAATATTAGCACAACGAAAGAAATAGTAGTTGAGTATCATTTTCCCCCAAGAAAATATTAGAAAATGGGGCCACGAGTACTCACCTTAAAGCGGGTGGGATAATGAAACAAGGTACACAAGTAATCGAAGGAATCACATAATACTCCTTCTTCCACGCATCTACATAAGTTTATAAACATATATTACTTATTGGTTCAATTATATTAATTTACTCAAATGATTTAATACTCAAGGCTTTTGGATGTGCTTATGTTCTGGAGATTAACTAGTGGGTGAAGAAATGTTGTTTAACTTATTTAGCGTATGCGATAACTGAAAAAGAAAGGATTTTGGATGTGCTTATAATGAAAAGATGTTTCCGCTGATGTCAGTGATGAGTTGTTGGAGACAAAACGTGCTCGAATGGATACTATAGAGATGCAAGATCTGATGAGGTAATTGCAAGTTTTGCTAGAAAAGGGAGTTTGTATGTTTCCAATATGTTCTCTTGAGCCATGAAGATGAAGTAGGTTCTGAGTGCACAGAGGGTTTTGTCGTATATTATAACGCCTCACAAGAATTTTGGTTGTGTATTGTTGTGACGAAAGATAGTTATTGGTCATGCATCAGGGCAACAAAAGAAAATCAGAAGAGATATCCAACTCGCGCCATGGATTTGGCAGTTGTAGACTTGTTTTGAAATTATGAACTCACCTCATGTGGTACTTGGTGTTATACTGACCAAGAAGGTCTTACGTACATGTTTCATGGGAAAGATCCCTTACGGAGACGGATAAGGTGAACGAAGATAATAAAGGTTTACAAAGGTGATATCTTCAATCATCCAGGAAAAGTAATTGTAGTTGCGGTCTTCATGAGCCGAAATGAATAATGAGTATCAAATAGAGTTCAAACAATGAGAATAGACATCACTACGAGTCTCATAGTTGATATAAGAGAAATTTAGAGGAAATATGTTCAAGTGAAATCACCACAGAGGATCGTATAGTTGGGCATGTATGACTATTTGATGATCAATGAATCAGAAGTTCAAAGATCGGATCTGAGTATTAATATTTTGGTTATGCTCGGAAGTTATCATTAGGTGAAGTTCACGAGTTAAGTATTCGACTTATCTAGGCAGTACTTAAGATGTATAATGACCTTTGAAATCGTTGTATTAGTGGTCTGAAAATGTATAATTCCATCAGATACTATGAAAAGATGTTTGACTTGATTATGGGTAAGACATCAAAAATCCTTATGGTAACTTACAGTCTATTGATATTCAATGTAAAAGTGTTATCGTATTTGAAAAGTAACTAAGTTGTCTAGAACTCAGGAAAAGAGTACAATACCATAGAGTAATTATACGTTGATTGTTTAATTTGACATATCCTCTACCAATAAGAGGTTCTCATCATGTGGAATGAGTTTAAGAAAAGTTGTTCATTGTAGAAAGTGTTATATCGTGGTATCTTATTATTGATAATCTTAGATCAAAGCGTATTTAGGCCTGCTCACAAAGTGAAAGGTATGGGGAGACGAGGCATATGATTCAAAAAATATAGGAAAATAATTACTTGTTAGCTAAATTAGTGTCCAGAATAGCCAAAATAGTTAAATATATATAGCATTTTAAAAGTGAAATCAATATGACCTTCCAACAACGCATTGTTGGGATGCATCCAAAAATAGTGTTTCATTAGCGCGACTGATAGAAAGGCATACTAGCGTAACAAACCAAACAAAGCATGACAGAACTAAGGCATCCCTAAACTCTAGTAGTGGGTCATGATATATCACGTAAATGATGACATATAGAGTGCATAACAACACATACAAGAATGCAAACAAGCGAATAATGCAATGTGCACATCCACACAACTGATGCAATTTCTGGTGGCCTAGCTTTGGGGTCCAACTAAACATGAACCAAGAAAACTACCCCCATCATTCCATGATCCCTCCTGAATTAGGCATAGTTGATCAGGCTATGCATAATTTAGGAATGATGATGAAATGCCAGGGCTAGCCGACTCATACCATGTTTGGGTTTTTACGAAAACTTAAGTTTGGTTATAGTTTAGGTTTTTATTTTAGAAAAACCGGCATTCTTCCTTAGGCTCTGATACCATTCTGTCACACCCCGCTAAGAGCGGAAACACGAGGTGCAACGAAATGTAACATCGCATAAGATAGTAGAACAACACCATATGTGATTTAAGAAATAGGTTTACAATGTTACATAAAGACTTTATACAATACTGAATAATGAAAACATAAGTCTTAATATTATCATAGTTAAGTCTTTACAAAAGGGTCTTGGCTAAGTAACTCGGTCTATGATATGAGAACAATGTATGACTTCAATATGCATGCCTTCAAAATACGACTATCGATCACCTGAAAATAATACTCGAAAACGTCAAATGTTGGTGAGCTCACATGTTTTTAAGTAAATGTAAATCAGTTTTGTTGTGCATAGTATAATCAGTAAGATATAAGTAAATCAGATTTTATGTGCAATGCAAGACATGAAGGACATATGTATAAGTAATAGTGCTGAGCAAGAAGTAAAAGAAATATAATCCACATCATGCAATCCGACCACCACATGGTCACAATAGAAATCTAAATACACTGGGTACCTCTTCCCAAAGATAAACTGGGTGCCTCTTCCCAAAGATGTACCATAAATCCTTGGTCATGATTCACATAATATGAATACACATAATACAAACAATATTGCATAACTAATGCACAATTATATACACATACATGTCTAAAAGAAATATTAGCACAGCGAAAGAAATAGTAGTTGAGTATTATTTCCCCCAAAAAATATTGGAAAATGGGGCCACGAGTACTCACCTTAAAGCGGGTGGGATAATGAAACAAGACACACAAATAATCGAAGGAATCACATGCTACTCCTCCTTCCATGTATCTCCATAAGTTTATAAACATATATTACTTATTGGTTCAATTATATTAATTTACTCAAATGATTTAATCGAAGGAATCACAGGCTACTCCTTTACACAAGCAAAACTACGGAAAATTATGTACTAGCTTTATAGCTTCCAATGTATTAAGTTATAAGTCATGAATATTCATAATATTGGTTTTAAAGCGTCATGGGTTAATGCTTTCATAATTGAAGTTATAGAATGTTGATTAGGGATCAAGGAGTGAACCGGTTTATAGAACACAAGTCAAAAGAATTAGAATAAGGGTAAAAGATTTGGAAGTTAAAGAGGATACCGAATTCAGGACATGGCATACTAGGAATTACTAATTATGGTTTGTACTCAACTCGATATAAACGTACACATGATTTCAAAACAAGCCACGACATGTCGTTTGACTTTGTAAGATTCAGAAACGTGTAAAAGGTCACCAATTTATGGGTATAATTAACACTAGCATCTGAACCCTTAGCGCCACACCACTTGATTCGAAATAGAGGACACACCCGCGAGACCAAATCAGTATTCGAGACCAGGAATTGTACCATACTCATCCTTTAAAAAAATAATATGTTTTGCACATGTTTATAAAACAGTTTTAAGTCTTACACACATGATTAAATATAAATTGACACACCCATGATACATGCATTCCCAACAAAACCTTAACATCCTCTATATAAATCATACACACTTGCATACCTCAGATACATGCGATGTCCAGGTTCGATCAAAAGGAAATACCTCGAGACACATTAAGTCATAACACGACACTAGTTTTTTAAATCTACAGACCTACTCCAAATAGACCTACCTGATCGACACTTATTTGTACCCATAACGACAAGATACAATGACCATACTGAGTTCAAATATTCCTACATTTAGCTTCTATTAAATCGGTTATTAACATGTTTCAAGGTCGTTTTAGCCACGGTTAGAATCCTTCGACGGACCAACGTTTGACACACATCCTTCACATTAACGCCACAACCTTTCTCTTTCGGCGGACCCTCGCTAGGGTTTCCGGTTTGCGTTTTTAGGCTAGTTAAATTGGTTACTTTAAATAGAGTGGAAGAGCCAAGTACAAGGGTATTTTAGTTATGATTTCATGTGTAGTTATACGCGACAAACTGGTATGTATCTTAAGATGATTTAAGTAGTTATTTAACATGGCCTTATTCTTGATTAACAAGTATTATGTTGACTGAAAAGAAAAACAAAAGAATGCCAAGGTAACCTGTGAGTCGATTTGGACACAGAATCGATTAGGAACAAAACATGGGTCGACCATAACATGTAAATGGTGAGTCTTTAAGGTTTCATGTGTTGATATCTTCTAATATATGATAATATGTCAATGAAACGACAACAGTTTAGAGGAGGTTGATAAGTATAACTCTTGTGTGTACCTTGGAGATTAACGAGGCATAAACATGAGAGGATGGTGTACGAGTCAGAATATGAACACACCTTAGTTTTCTACACCACGAGCCTTCCACCCTACTAATATAATGAGAGAAAAGATTAACTATGATGTGTTTGTTGAGTAGATTGAAAGAGAGCAAGGTATTACTGATTACATGCTGTAACGAGAAAAGGGGGAAGATAATGGAAAACTTTTTGCCCTTACGAGATCAATAGAGCAGTACATGTGTGATTTGTTTTGTCGAATGGCTGAGGAGGAAAAGAATTAGGCCAGGATCTTATAGAAGGTGAGGGAGGAGCGTGTAGTATAAATGGCATGCTATTAATTCTCTCTTAATTGGTTTTTATTTGATCAGTTAAGTGATTGCTCACAGGACCAAGATTTAAGGGATTTGATTGGGTGAAACAAGAATTTTGGAAAAAAAGGAACGACGTGTGATGTCTAGGAAAACATAGAATATTTATTTTTATTTTTTTGTACTAAGTATTTATTTAGGAAAAACTTAGGCTAGTTTCTATTATTTTGTATTATTACTTATATGCATAGATTGAAATGCAAATTGGATTAGGTTAAGTTTCGAGTTAATTATACATGTGATTTTAGAGCTTAGGGTTTTACAAGTTTTATAATTATAAGGCGAAAGTTGGGTCAAATGTCACGTTGACTAACCTGGTCAGGCGACGGTTCTCACAAGGATTGATTTGTTCTTGAGTGATCTTGTAACTTTTCATCTTAATCCTTGTAAGATTTGTGTTTATTCTTATTGTTTTTCTTCAATATGGTTGTAATAGGCTATGGATTATATTTATCTTTATGATATCTGTAAGATTATATATGTATTTGACATTGTACATGAAGTTTGTAACATGAAAATAAGCTAGAACAAGCCGTAGGTAGGTTTTATGAGTTTGAATTCTAGAACAGTCCCAAAGAATGAGTTACTGGCAAAACTCAGTGAGTTATGGACTGTATACATATAGATAGGATTGTAGACATATATCTTACGGTTGTTTCGCCATGAGGCGCACCTCATAACTCCTCCGGATGAGTAAATGAGAGCCAAAATGGCGAAACATGTTAAAATCTGCACACCAGATTTCATTTAGAAAATGCTCATGGTTCTGGTCATTTCTAAATTTTTTTCAAGCTTAATGAAATGTAGCTAAGACCTAAACTTGAAGTTTGACGAAAGCCAAACATCAAAACAAGTTGTAGAACTCAACGTGTGGTCGTTTTGGCGGGACTGAATGTGCAACCAAACTTTCTGCAATGAAATATAAGTATATACTTGTAATTAGACTATTGATATAAGTAAATTTGGACTTTAGGACACTAAAAAATGGTAAATATATGTATATACTTGTCCAAGGATGTATAAATCAATACATATTGATTTATGATTTATCAATAACGTAGTCAGCTAGATGAAGATATGGTGCTGGAACAAGAAAGGTTCTGATACGATTTTAAATCGCGATTTTGACCCTTTTTTGGTCCGAATCATCAAAAGTGTAAATCACAAAAGTTGCTTAGAATGTTTTTTATACAAAAACTCAGGAGCACGTAAGCAGAAAGTGAATTTCAAAGGCTAGAAACTAAAACACCAGTTGGACCTGTCGTAGACCGAAAACCATGGCTGAAGAGCCTTTGTGGCGTTTTGGTTATCTTGAGGCTGAGACACAGCCAAAGCTAAGATAAGGTTGTTGTCTCAAGGCCTTCTAGCTTAGACATAGCCATGGCTATGGCCTTGGTTGTTGTCTCAAAGTTGTTTAACCATAGTCTAGCCTCACGGCTAGCTTGGGTTTGATGACCCGAAACTTGTTTCTGAGACTTGTTCATTAGATTATATCTTTGCCCGACCTTAGGATGACTTATCTATATGGATTGTTAATATTTTTGATAAAAATACAACTCTCATATTTTTGTAAACCTACAAAAAATATGTACAATGTCGAAAGTATATAAATACTTCTATAAAAGTTATTTTGTACTTTCTCGTTAAATATCTAAGACGCGACTATTATATTTTCTTAGGTCGTTGTTAAAAGATGGCGACTTCTTGATACACTATAATCTCGTCGTATCCTTTTGTTGAACACTACGGCGAGTTCATAGCTCCGACTTTTGTTTAACTGTTTTATAAACTCTTTGGGGGAGATACATGCTACTGTTTTTATTATGGACAATTACTTGCAAACTGAATGCTAGCCCTGAATGTATTATTGCATGCCTAAGTTGTTTATGCCAAAGTCCCCCACATCATGGACCACTAATCACTTGCGAGTGAGCGCAAATATTGTGGATAGGCCTATCGGGATTGACGAATCCAGTTTGTGTTAATCGTACTGTGGATATCACAAACGCACTATATTTGAATTTATAGGTATATGGCATAGTACCTACTCGGGGCAAATTATTTAATGTATATATCGTACGATGATATATATATATACAGTCAGTCGTGCGTGTCATGAGCTTAGAGCAATACTAACTATCAGGATGATGATTGCGCACATTGCAATTATACTATGAAGTGTATTGTCCACTACTTTTTACAAACCTATGAATTCACCCAACCTTTGTGTTGACTTTTTTAGCATGTTTATCTCAAGTTTGAAAGGAATTAGCTGGCATGTGAAGGCGCACAGAAAATATTTTGAATACGATGCATATATTATCATTCGAAAAACTTTACAACTTTTATGTTGTACTTTTTAAGATTTTACAAACTTGTGGGACCTCTATTTGTAAACTCTGATATTTTAATTGAATGATAATTTATTTCAAAATGTCTCATTTAAAGTCGTTTTCTGTAACTTGTTCTGTGAACTATGAAGTAATACCCCAGTGACACAATCTTTCGCTGCGATAATTTTGGAGGTGTTACAATATATGTTTTAAAAGGTTATTAGACATATTAGTTACTTCTTTATAAAACACTTAACTAGCATATCAAAAGTTGTCATGCATATTTAAAAATTTTTCAGTGAAACATTGTTAAGACACCCATTTCATTAAAGAAACATTGTTTGAATTTTTATGTTAGAAAATAAACAAAAGATTTAAATTTAAGTTTTAAAGAGATACTTTGAGAATTTAGCATTAATCATTTTTAAGCTTTTTAAGTCGAAAGCAAAACAATTTTTGCCTTATATATATTTGAGATTTTAAGTTTTCTAATATTGTCATTTTATTTTTAATTGTACTTAGTTTTCCATGTCCATTAGAGCAAGACCGCCCTTCTCAACAAAAGCACATGACAAGTTGACTTGATCAAATGGTATAAGAGCTTATTTATCTTATATTAAGGTAGGCAGTGTTTCTCCTATAAAACACTTATCATCGGCTTAGCATGTATTGCAATGAATGTAATTTATTGCAAGCATTTGTTTTTTAAAGGTAAGGCGAGTATTTTAAGTTATTTGAAAACTTGAGTTGATAGAATTAATTTTAGTACCGACCTTTTTAATTAAAAACACACTGTTACGTTGTTTAAGTTTGATAAAAATATTTAAACGAAAAGAAGATGGATTCTTAATTAAAGACATTCTGCTACGTTTTTTAGTAGGATCATGATTCATTGCAATCTTATGATCTTACTAGCTATTTCACAATCTTAATTTTCTTCTATGCTATCTATTATCTTACATTTCCTGCAACGTTTTCTGATGTAAGATCGTACAATTAAAATCAATATATCAAAACTTTAAAGTATATTTGGCAAAAATAATTATTACTGAAACTGAAAATAGAACATGTGATTATAAAACAAAAATTATTTTTATTACATGTAGTGGTATTTGATTTTTAGCCATACAAAAATTATTTATTAAATAATCATTTATAAGTTATATCCGTCAAAATAAAACATACAATTTTAATAACTTATTTTTTCTTTTTCTTAAAATAACAATAAAATTCTCAAATTTTAAAATGGATAAAGAGGGCACGTGTCACACCAACTCAACAACAACATGCCACCGGTCCATATTACATCACCATCACCCTTTTGTTTTCTTTTGCATGCCTATCTCACCACCTGAAACAACACCAAAACCACCGCCAATATGCATCCACCACACCACCATGATCACCAACCAAACATGTTCACTAAACTCATTTCACAACAATCCGAAATCATATCCAACACACTTTTATCCATAACTTCTCCCATCATTTCCCTTATCTCCAAAAAAGCATCAGAAACCGACCACGACCCTGACACTGACACTGACACTAACACTACCACAATGGAAAAAACAAGTGACTTGTTTAAGAAAGCTCTTTTAGGGTTTGTGGGTGCTGGTTATGTGTGTTTGGTCTTGATGTCAATGATGTTTTTGTCGGTTGTGCTTGGGGTTTGTTTGGTTAGGTTGTGGGTTGAAGAACCTGTGAAAATACAAGAAAGAATGTTTTTTGATTATACTCAAGTGAACCCTTATGCTGTTTTGGATTTAGGGTATGTGAAAGGTGGTAAGATGGAAAAAGTTGTGCCTGTTGGACATGTTTTTAATGTTAGGATGGTTTTTGTTATGCCGGAATCGGATTATAATCGCGAAATTGGGATGTTTCAGGTGTGTACTATTTTTAGAAACTTCTGTTATTTTTGTATGAATTGATGTAAGATCACACTATTATTTGCTTGACTCTTGCATTAGTATATACTAGTATTGATTTAGTGGGCTAATTGCAGTAGAATGAAACCAAATAACATCTAGCATATATTTAGTAGAATGAAACCAATTAAATAACTTTTGTGACTTGGTGTTAAGTTTTAAAATTTGTATATAGATAAAGGATCAAGTGAGCTAAAAAACCTTTAGGCATTAAATGACTACTTAAGAAATGATATGAACCATTCTCACTTGATCTGATCTAATTTTAGTATGTATATGACTATGACTACTTTAAGGACTATGAAAGTTTAAATTCCACTTTCGAAAAGGTTTTGAGATTTAGACTAAATACTAGTTTGCTAATTTAATGATGAGCAAAATGACTCATAAGCAGGAACACTAGTGAAGTACCTTGTTTCAAGTAAATATATAATTACCAGCTCTAGAAATCCTAATATAATTACTAAAATACATCACCAATCTAAGGTATTGTTCTTTTATTAAACGACTCCGAGTCTGAATCTGATTTGCATATCTGAATCTTAATATGTGGTGTAAATCCTCTGTATCTAAATCAAATAATGTTGTTTGTTTTTGTTTAAACATTTGCATAATTAGAATACAAAAACTAGGTTATAGATCATTAAGAGGTAATGTTTAAACCTCTTAATGCCTCTAAAAAAGGGGAGAAAAACAAACACCCTTGATTGTCGAAAGCTCCTAACAATTCAGATTTATAGGTCATTAAGATGTATTGAGTGATTTTATTAGAAAAATAACACAACCCAAGTATGTTCGTGTTTAATGGCATTAGCACTTATTATAAAAGCCTAGGAGTATACGGCTCAGTTATAGTGGCACATGTGCTGTTCAAATTCCACTTCGTGTTTAATGACCTTGCATGTATATAGTATACGTTGTTTTTGTACAAAAGAAGTTTCATGACTCGGCTCGTTCTGCCTTCAGGTAATTGCAGAGTCTATGTCATCAAATGGGGATCTCATAAGCAGCTCAAGTCTCCCATGCATGCTACGATTTCGAAGCCACCCAATCCGGCTCATGCATACATTCATCACAGGCGTACCATTATTGTTGGGGATCAAAAACGAAATCCAAATAGTAAATTTACCCCTCCTAAGATATAAGGAACGCCATTATCCCCGAACACAATCCATCAAGATATCTTTAGTCCCAAGGGCGGGAGTGCCTTTCCTTCCACAACTGTATGAAGCAAAACTAGTTTTAACTTCCGAGCTACCATGGAGGAAAAGCCTCATACGAAATTGGAAATGGACATTTTATGTATGGACATCTTTATATATTTACCTTATGTTTCTTGTAGTTCTTGTTTCTTGCTTTAGATCGGTCATGTTTCCATCCATGACAACGGCTTCTAGCTATCAAAGATTGGCGATTTCAGATGTTTATGATGAAGAACCAGCACGTGTGGTTAGCGCAAGGGATAGACCGACCTCGGAAAATCTTAAACGATGGAGACAAGCTAGAAGCAAGAGAAAGGCAATGCTCATGGGTGGAGGATTGTCGGATGCAACGAGCATGAGTGTTACGAGGGATGAAGATGCTAGTATGAGTACAGAGGAGGTCGGGGACTCTGAATCGGTTTGTCAATGAGAAACTAGGGCAGTAGCGTGACATGTTAAATGTACATTTTGCTATGAAGATTGTATTTTTTAGTTTGTGGCTTATACTGTTGCTTAACATTATATACCTTTAGTTGAATAATTTTCTGCTTTGTAGTATCATTTTAAAGCAATGGATCGAGCTCATAGTGAAGGTCAAAAATATATGTTGTCAAGCTTTAAAACAAAGAAAAAGAACTTGAAAAGGAAAGTATAAATAGAAAAAGAACATGAAAAGGAAAATATAAATAGTGTTTGTTCGTATGTTGTTAAGATGGAGAAAAAGTGAAAAAAAAAAAAAAAATATAACCGTAGAATGAGAAAAGAAGAATATGTTCAAAGCTTGTTCTTGCGGTGTTAACGGGTCGAGCTTTTAACGAGCTCGAGCTCGTTTAACTCGAGTTGAGCTTGATGATTTTCGCGCTCGAGTTGAGCTCAAACAAAATGTAGAGCTCGAATAATTTCACGAGTCGAGCTTTTAAACTTGTATTTAGCTCGACTTGTTCGAAAGCTCGTTTAGTTATTTGAGTCGAACGAGCTACTCGAGCCGAACGAGTTAATCGAGTTAAATATGTAGTTTCAAAATATTTTGATTATAAATTTTTAATTACTATTAGTACTATAGGTTAAACGTAAAATCAAAACTAACAATATGTTAATGTTCAATCACATCAAAGATCTACACTTTAGTTTATATATGCAATATAAATATAAACTAGTAAGCTTGGGCTTTTGATTTTATAGACATCACATTGTCTTTGTTTTGTTTCAGTTATCCAATGTAGGATTTGAAATGGAAATTTTTTTTCTTCTCTTTTTTCATTCAAGCTTACAAATTTTACTTGGATTCTCACCAATTTAAAAACCAGAGATTTAAATTTCATGAATTTGAATTGAAAAACCGGTTATTTAGAATCACCAATCATGTTTGGTTGGTCATTTGGCAAATTTAATGGATTTTAATTTATATAATAAAGGACATAAATGCCTTTTTACTCAACACAACAAAACCCAATATCCTCCATGTGTGCACCAGGAGTCTAACACCATCATCTTCAAAAGGTTTAAAGTTAGGCATACGTGACCCGATCAACAGAAAGTTGCTTCAAAAAATATCTCAAAATTCGTATAAAAATGAACCTGTAACAACAAACTTCAAATCAAAAATCCATTTTTAGTATGTAACCTTTCATCGTGTTTCTTTTATTTCTCACATATACAAGATTAATCTTTATAATCCCCAAATATAAGCAACTGAAACAATACCCCAAACATGAACAACCGAAACAAAACACAAAATGTTCAATCTAACCAACACAGTTCATATCCGTATTTGATTGAGTAGAATAATCTTTATAAATAAAATTGAAAACCGAAATCAAAGTTATCAAGTTGTTACCGCTTGAATATTCGTGGAAAGCTATATAGCGGACAAGGTATAGATGAAAAAATTAATGGAGTTAAAGAGAGAACAGGGAAGGAAGAAAGTCACGTGATATTTTATTTGAGGTTACTTTTTTGACCAATATAAACCCCACCACTACAAGTCTAAGCCAATATTTAAACTCATCCCTTATCATCAGTATTTTAAACCTTTCATTTTTCGGGTCCCATCACATTTAAACCCCCTCTTTTTTAACATACCAAACACGATTATTGTAGTATTTTAAATTCAGACTCATCAAAATACATCCAAATTTGCCGAACCAAACAACACCTTAATATGTACGAATAAGTTAAATGTGTTAGATAAATTGATACTCATATATATTCACTGATCATATAATTATTCGTATTTATTTATTACAGTTTCTAAACAAAAGAGAACATTTTTTATAAGTATTTAATCTCAACAATAATAGATTCTAAAAATTTATCAACAAACTCTACTATATAAGAAAAAGTATTTCAAATTTGACTTAATTTTTATACGTTATTACTCTTTTATACATTTGTGGTTCAAACGACATCATTTAAGCATGCCCTTGGACCAGACGCCGTTGTTTTCAGCCAAATGACAACATTACATTGATCAGGGGTATGCGTTTCTTAGATAAATAATCCAACACTATCCAATGCATTCCCATCTCATTTCATCTATTTCTCTCTCTTTACACTTTCCGGTCTCCTTTAACAAGTTCAAGCACATGAAATCAACTTTTAAAGCAAAAGAAAAGGAGAAACTGAAAGTACGTGAACGTGTTCAAGCTTAGTTGGGGAGGATTGAGGAACAGACTAGCCGTTTGACTACCATTCGTGAAGTTTGTTTTTACTTTTTTATAAAAATTATTTGGAGGTTTTTGAAATTGTAACGTGAAGTGAAAATTTTGTGTGGATTAATTTGTAGGTTTGGTGCTTTTTGTTGTTAATTTTGTTAATATATGTTAGGAATTAGAAAATTCCATGTTAAAGTGTCGGTCACCCCAATTATGATCTAGCATAAGTTAGCTCGTAGACGTGTCGTTATTTGTCGTTGTTTACGTTATTTACTAGTTATTTAGTTAGCTATTTAGTTTAGAGCAACACCGTGGAGGAAGGACGGTCTTTCTCCATCTGTATACCGATCATGTGCCGACAGGAGGTCGTTATGTTTGTAACTATAAATACCTCTACTCCCAGTGTAGGGTTGGACCTTCATTCATCTTAATCTAACTTTATGTTTTCTTTCACTTTCTCTCTCTAGAAAGGCTCCCACTTTCTCTCTAAAACCTCTAAATAATTCGACCATATTATTGTTTGTTATGTGTTTATGAAATCAATATGTTACAATTGGTATCAAGAGCCATGGTTAGATCATATCTTGCACATCTTGGATTTATAGTGGTTTTAGGTGGTTTTGAGTTTGAAAAGTTTAGTGGTTTTGCATCATTTGGTTGATTTCTTGTGTTAAAGTTTGAATTTTGTTGGTACTTTTATGTTTAGAATCATCACAAGTGTTTAGGTTTTCATTTAGTAGCGTGAATCATCTTGGTTGGGTTGTTTTGGATTAAAAGTGATGTTTATATGGTTTTCAAGTTAGCGACTTAGCTCACGGAGTATATTCTTCCTAGCGACTTGCTTCACAAAATTGTAGCGAGTTACAGCCTTTAAACCTAGCGAGTTAGACCTAGCGAGTTAAAGTACAAGTAGTGGACTCTCCACTACGGGTATGACAGTGGTAGCGACTTGGTGCATGGCGAGTTGCTCTTTAGCGACTTGCATTGTTAGCGACTTGAGTGGCAATTCTTCTTTGAAATTTTGCTAGCGACTTAAGTGTTAGCGAGTTACCAACAGCGACTTACATCCGGCTAGCGACTTGGAACTCTAGCGACTTAGCGTGGTGGCAATTGGGTGCTTAGCGACTTGGTTCAAGTGTAATAGCGACTTGGTTGATTTTTACGAAGAGAGGTTTGACCAAAGTTGACTTTTACGTCAAAACTTCAAACGGCCATAACTTTTGATCCGTAACTCCGTTTTGGACGAAATACCATCAAAGCGACCGGAACAGTTTGAATATTGTGAGGTTTCACCACGATGTCGTGAAACAATTTTCGAGGCCCAAATCCTCCGAAAGGAAGTTATTGTGGTTTTAAGTTTTAGACCCAAAAATTCTCAGTAAAACGTGCATCAACCAATCCAATCTCAACCAATCAACATTTCGACTTTTCCTACGAACAATCTAAAGCCCATCACACAATCGTCTTTCATTGTATAGATCCATCGATCATCTTAACACATTCCATTGGTCATTGCTTAACGGTTTGGTCTTGATTTTAGTAAAATCCCGCGAAGATTCTATTTCTCGGTTTGAATTATAGACTTGTAAAATCCTTGCATACTACTACATCATGTCTTACTCTCTTGACCCAGTGATTTCGAGGTGCTTAAATTGTATGATGTTGTGGACATCAATGATAATGTATGCTACATCGAACAATTAAAGATGATTGAATCAATCAATGAGGATGTGATATCTCGGGTTCGGACTACGAAAAGGCAATGCACCAATCAATGCTACAAAATGCAAGGCTAATGGAATGTAACATTGAGCCCTTTCAACTACTTTATCGGCACCTCAAACTACTTTTATCTACAACTATGGATCGAACAAGCAATGCTCTCCTTCGTCGGGATCTTTCCACCTTGACAAGAAGCGTACTACTCAACTTAGAACAACCGAGGTTTCAAATTACTAAAGAGAAGTTCTCAACCGATGAATCTAATGCGACTCTTCATGTAATCTTGAACAATTTGACCATTTATCAGGGAATATTCCTCGATTTTGATGATGACATGGTGAAGTGTCTTTCAAGAAACACACCGGAATGGAAATTAGCGTGTTCATTGAGACATTCATACAACTCATGGATAATGTGGAGAGTACATTGAGGAAGTTACACATCAACATGAAAACATGAATGAGTGTCGTGCGGTTGAGAGATAGTTGTGATAAGTTGGGTAATGTATCTGTTGAAGAATCGGGTGTTCTTGAATGCGAGAATGTCGAGACAACAAATAGTGTTGAAATGGGTAAAGCATCGATGATGGATCGGTTGATGCCGAATACATAGGCTCGAGGCGATAAGCTTGAAGCGACCAAGAGTTTGGTGACCCTTGCTACACATGATGTGGATGCGGATATCGACCGATAAATGAGCAGGTTTCATGTGATGAGGTACCTTATCTTTTCAACATAGTGCATCCGCTAATGTACCTAAACAAACCGATCTCAATCTTGAACATGATTCGATAACTTTCCTTGGTTGAGGTGAGTCTAATAATTTCAAAATAAATGATATGGTTGATAAAAAGGCTTTGATGAACTTTCAAACAAACTCTCAAATCTTGAAAACATTGCATTTCACTTGAAATTGCGATACAAAGTAAAGAAGAAAGTTTTCAACTTAACAAACCATGTAAAAATCGGAACTTCACGAATTCCGTGAACTTTTTGAAATTAACACTAAAGCTCGACTTCAAGACAAAGAGTCAACCATTTACAATCGAAGAAACATAGTTACATCTTGAATGAGAAAAGTAATTTAGTCATGAATACACAAGACATTGATGCTATTATAACAAGAAATAATGAATCAAATTTATGTGGCTAAATTACTAAAGGAAAATGAGTCTTTGAGAAAGCATCACATAGAACTAAGTGACTCATCAAAGAAGCTAGAACTAAGTCAATGGAACAAACAAACCCTTTGATAGAAAAATTGATGAACTCAAAGCTCAACTTGGGATAAGAGTTTCGCTATTGTTGCCTTAAAGAATGAGCTTAGGAAAAGCAGAGGAAAAGTGTGAACACTAAGTTTACAAAACCATCAACCTTGGGGAAACCGGTTTCTCATCCCACTAGAAACCGGTCTCGGTGTTAGGCGACCACTGCGTTTATATCCGAAGACCAAAATTTTCAAAAACACGGTTTGCCTCCCAAGTTGATGAAAACAAGTTTTGTCAAAACCAGATCACTTCACATGTTACCTAAGAGTCATGCTTCTAGTTCCTCTAAACCTCAACATGCGACTACTTTTACACCCAAAGACCTCTAGGATTAGTTCGAAACGGTGTCAAAACCAAGCATTAAAACCCGAATTCATATGATATGAATGACTTGAGGAAGAACTATTACCTAGACAAAGCTAGGAAAAAGCACGATTCGAAAAGACGGAATTTTAGGTGCAAGACCTAGGGTGAGGAATTCTACAAGATTTCAAGGCACTACTAGTAGTTGTAAACCACTACCTATGAACACTCAAAAGACTAGGGATTGACGTGCATCTAAAAGTAGTTATGTGCATAAGAATGCTAAGCATGTAGAAAACAAAACTAGAAATTCTGAGTCTTTTCCACATAAGAAACATTTTCCTAATTCACATGCCAAGGTACAATCCACTAAGACCACTAACGTGACTAAGGTTCAACATGTTGTGAAACAAAACAAACCAAAACTTCGCCTAGATGGATACCAACTGCTAAATCTTTGGAAACTAGGAACAAGGATAAGTCTTCCACTATGCATAAGAAGCCTTACAATCCTAGACCTTGCCATAAGTGGATACCATCCGGTAGAATGTTTAAGGATCTTTGGACTTAGGTGGATTCCTACCGGAAGTCATTTCGATGAAAAATCAAGGTTGACCGTGAAACCCCAAAGAGTTTGGATACTAATGTCACTAACCCATATATATGCAATCAAGCTTGTAATGTTAGTGCGGTACTCCTTACTCGATTCAGAGATAATTCGATCCTTCAATACATGGACCGGCTTAAAGTATGGATTACAAATGGATTGATATCTCATAACTCACGGGTTCAAGTTACTCAACATTGATATTCAACCGGCTATGACGTCTGCTCACATCGATTCGAGCCTCGTTCTTCATCATTATGGTGTCTGCAGATATCTCTTGAGCCCGTTCCTCATAGAAAAGAAAGGTGTGCGCTTCAGGCGCTTTATCTTCATAAGAAGAAAATCTTCATGTTTATGACCATTCTCATCGACATTCTTCATCAACATGCTTCATGCTTTTCCATGCGCTTTAGTTATCAAGTGAATCGGACTACTAATAATTACTCTTATTCCACTTGCTCAATATAATGAAGATGGCGACATCTGTGCTAACTGCGGGGAGAAGTGTGAATAGAATACATTTGAATGATAATCACTTGTTTAATCAAGAATGGCATCACCATATGCAATTCTTGAGGGGAAAGAAGTGTGAATTTTTGCATGGTTGGTGATATTTGAGAATATGGTCAAACGGCTCCTAACTCATGTAAGAACCAAGATTCTTCTTATCGGATCATCTTCACATGTAGTTTCTTCTAAGAGCCGTTGGTTGACATCTTCACACGGGTTGATATGATTAAATGACAAAGTGCTTCTAGTTCTTTGGGTTGATTTCTTTGATGAACATCTTTCCGTTCTTGTTTGATTGGGAGGATTTTAATTAAGGGGATTTGCTATTTACAAGTTAACGGAATGCCTTTGGTGTGAAGAAGATGTTAACATCTATTTCCCATTCGGATAATCTTGAAGAAGGTCGAGTCTACATCTAATCTACATTTGAAAGCTACATGATGAGAAGACTAAAGACAATTGCATTTGATGATCTCAAGACTTCTTCTTAATCCGGTGAAGAACACTTGAAAATCTTCGTCGGTTTAGGGAGAGCACTAATTGGGGAGATTGAAAAGCCAAAATTTAATCCCAATTAGACTTGCTCATATTCTTTAGCTATGATTCATTGTTTGATTTTGATGACACTCCTCCAACGCCTAATGTTTCAATTACTAAGGATAATTGGGATTCATTGTTTTTCAAAGATATGTTTGATGAGTATTTCCAACCGCTAGCGAATGTTGATCATCCAAGTACTTCTCGAGACTACTCAAGAAGCCTAATCTCCAATTTATTCCTCAAGGTGTTGTTAATGACTATCATAATATTGCAGTTGCACTCATGAATAATGACCCGCTCTTTGGTATTCCTTTGCCAAATCTTCACGGATTATTATTCATGAATAATGATCCGCTCTTTGGTATTCCTTCGCCAAATCTTCACGGATTATTGTTCCTCTCATTGTGCTCGCTATAAATCAACCACATGAACATTAAGGAAAATGACTACCTCATCCACTCGAACACATTATTGGTGAATCTTCCAGATCAGTCACTACATGTATACTTTTAGGAAGAATGCATTGATGTTGAGGCATCATTTGTTCCGGTTCATTCAGTGGGTGAATGTACATCCGATTGTATGTTTATTCACATGTTGGGTATTTGACATAAGTTGATTACTTCGGAGTTAATCGTTTATCACTTATTTGAGATTGAAGTTGACCTTCACAAAGGCGTTTTCTTATTTTATCTTGAAGTCGGGGATGGTTGGATGCATGACTTTCAATGATAACTTGCTCGTGATTGAACTTAAGTTGAAGACTTGGTTTATCTAGTTACCAGCAGTCGGGCTGGATGGTTGAAGACCTGGTTAACTATCACTTCAAGGAGTTACGTTGTTTTACTCAGTGACACACGCTTATGTCGTTGTGGATAATCGCAAGAGGTGTTAATGTCTCATACTTTGGTTGAGTATTGAGTACTTGGAGATTTGCTTGGAGCAAAAATTCTTGACACCGTTCTTCTAACATTAGTGCAAGCTTAAGATGCAAATGCGGGGAATTCTACTTCAGTTTCAAGTTTGGTACATCGGGTTTTCTTCATCAGTGGTCACTTCAAATTGTCTACGAATGGGTTGATAAAGATAGTCGAGAGAGTTTCTATAGCGATTGATTCTCACAAGATTCATTTGAGCTAATTTTTGTTCTTCTCTATTTCAAGAATATTTGGTATGTATAATGTATTCTTGATTCGAGGTATCAAGGGAAGAGACATACATCTAAACACATAGCAGTACACGTGATGAACCTAATACTTCTTTTGATGTAATCCCGGGAAAGACAAATGTCATAACCGTAGAAACTCGGTGTTTACTCACAACCTTTTATGTATTATTCCAACCATTTGGGAGGAAGTGGTCTCGGATACTTTTGGTATGTGTTAACTCACCCTCGATGAAGGAAATATGAGAAGAATATTTGGTTCGTGAGATGATATTGCTTATCGACATCTTCGATATGAATAATGGTAAAGTGCTTCCGATTATTCCTTCATGTACACATTATTGTGTTGATTCCGATATGATCACAACCATCATGGGGGAGAGATATGGGTACATCTAGAACTCACAACATGTTCACCTGATCGGGCTTAATCAGTTATTCTGGAGTTGACATCTGCAGAGATGATCAGTGACTCATCTGTTACTTGAATGTCATCGTCTCTACTCTTGTTGGGTACATGTGTACATCATGGACTGATTGGTTATATGTAAGATAATTGGAATGCATTTGGAAATATGAAGACGTTGATGTATTGTTCCCCTGAATTGACAACTGGTCAATCTCGAAGAGTAATGTGTACATCGGAGACGCACAACAGGTTCATGTGATCGAAGTTCATCGGTTATTCGGTTTGATAACCAACGATCGATCTATGTTTCAACATGTTACTTTGGTGTTCTCGTGTTCTTGAGTGCGAGCTTCATTCAATGAGACTGCTTTCATTCATTTCTACTTCTTGGAAAATGGTCTTTATACTTAGTTTGTCGGTTTGAGGGAAGCTACCAAAGACTCACTTCTTTGAAGGCTCAAGTTCTTTCGACGATTCAAGAGCCTCGAATGCTTTGGTGGTGGAAGTTTAAGAGATGATGACTTCTATCTTCTACAAAGTTACGAACGATTTCCTTATTTGGTACTCATATCATCATCCTCTTAAACTATTTCTCTATATCTGTAAATATTTTTCAAAACCAAATACAAAAATATAAAACCAACAAAAGAAAATAGAAAATATAAAATCTTCAAAAGCCCATAAAATCGAAAAATTGAAAAATACCAAAAATATTGTTTTCTCAAGACATGTCTTCTGGTATCGATAACATCTACGGTCTTAGAAATGTCATTCAATAATGGCACGGGACTTTAGATGAAGTTCGAGCAGGAGGTGTACATATTTCTTTCTAAACATGTCTTAAACAATGGCTTGCAGTTATTTCAGACTGTAACCCGTGCTTAAAACTATGGCTTGCTATTATTTCTGATAGCAACCCGTTCTTAAAGGAAGGAAAGTGTCGCGCTAAACAATTTTTCAAAATATTTCGTGCACTTATCCTAAAAACATAACAAGGAAAGTATGTCGAAGGACTGCTGTTCCTACACAAATGTTTTTCCGTCTAAAATTCTTCAGAAAAATATTTGGTGTTTTCAAAAATGGTGGTAAATGAGTTGCTTTAAAAACAATCAATATCAAAGTTTTCGTATTAATTTGCAAACTCAATCAATGACTTCTGCGCTTTTAAAAACTTTTCAGAAAAATGAGTCATTGATTGAGGGGGAGAATGTTTTCAAATCTATATCATCTAACGGGCTTTCTTAGTTATCCTAAATGCTTAAACTAAAAAATGATGTTAACCTACGTTGAAGGACTAGGTGCCTAGGATAAGATTGTTAGGATTAGATGATTAGAGTTTGATAAACACATTATTCCCATACCTTTATGATATGATTGATATGTTGGATTGACTTTTATTAGTCGATTGCTGTTTGGGTGATGTCGACCACCATTGTGATAACCCGTACTTTCAGGTCATTTCTCGACACGATTCATGTCTCATTATTTCAACATTTATAGTAAACTTGATTTACTTGTTTCAAATTCGCGTAACCTTGGAGGTTTAGCGGCGAATTCATGATCATAATATCACGTACATTTCATATGGACTAAGATTAGTCTACATTTCATTGACATCATTTGCATCTCATTAGTACATTCACGACATTTCATTTCATATTCAACGCGTAATTTTTATTTAATAATCTTTATCGCGTGAGTTATTATTTTGTATATTTAATCCGTTACTTTCAAAAATGATCCCGAGGTATTTCTAAATTTATATTTAGTTCATAAAAATTTTATTTTTAGTTTCCTAGTGTTTCAAATTTATTTGGTATTTTTATCGTTAAAGTTAAATTATTACGTCGTTTTTCTTAAAATTTTACGATAATTATTTTTATCACTCAATTTACACAAGGAATGTATTTTTACAAATTTTATTATATCATTACATTCTATTTTGACCTAATAAAAACTTACTTGTACCAAAATATACCATTTACCTTTTACTTGTAACACTTTACTTACACATTTCTTAAAAAATTTATACAAGTAATTGTTTTTAAAAAAAAAAAAAAAAAGAAAAATATCTATGCATTCCTCCCCCTTGACCGGCCTAGGGGGGGAGGGTTTGCATTAATGAGTTTGGTTTGTGTTTTTAACTTATAAGGCTTAATTAACTTATTCTTATCTCATTTCATTATCTCATTTACCTCAAATATTTCCCAAGTGTTAAAAATAAGCTTTTCTCTCCTCCTTTTGGCTCTCCATAACCGGCCAAGCATCAAGAACACCAAAGGATCAAAATTTTTCCAAGTTCAAGCATTATTACAATCTAGTGTATACTCTTTCTTAGATTTTGAAATAAAAATCTAGAGTATTTAGGTATAACCTTGTTACTAGCAC